>CM076575.1:2084451048-2084940501 GCA_034641835.2 Pinus albicaulis | reverse complement strand
TGAGGTCTAGGAAGAAATGTATAGCCAAAATACATTATAGTTTCTATTCTGTGTAACCTATCTCAAGAGAGAGAGAGACTTGCACATAGCCCAAGGTTGGAAACCCCTTACAGTGGGTAAAAGGGTGACCATGTTCTATCAGAAACCTACAAGAAATAGTATGATACAATAAATACTATTTTTCTATGAGGCGGGCATGTCCCATGCTCGTAATACTTTGGCTAGCTACACAAATATATCTGACAGATCAAGGTTATGTATGTGTCACTGATATGGTAGTGATCTATTGATTTGGTTGATGACGACAATTGCTGACACCCTCGACGGTGTTTTTGATTCGAAAATAGGTTGAATGAGGTGTGGACATGTGTAATCTTGGTATCACATATAAATTGTCATTGTACGCATGGGTGTATGACTGGGACCTTCCCGTGTAAGCATTGTTGAAAGAGATTCTTATAATGGCACGCGTCTTTGACAAATCTGGGAAAATTTCAATGGTTGTAAAGTACAATACCATCTTGACATGAAATCTTGTGTTGCATTCAAATGTCAAGAGGATCAATGACATCTATGGGCAATGATGATTCCCACTGTTCCTCTAGAGGATGCCCCTATTGGGGTGAGGAGCCATCCAAGGTACTGCTTCCTTTTTGGAGATTGGGTGTTGAAGTCGACAAAAAGGAAGCCTCAATCGAACGAGAGAGCTACTGATGCAAGGGAATAGGGTATCTGATTTGATATCGTGAGGGATGACTGAAAAATATTGATGGGAGTTCAATGGCCCATGGTTAGAGCATGAAAAAAACAGTTTGGCGACAATCATAACTTATATCTGATGAGGAAATCCCTGGAGTCAGTAGGATATCCTGTGTGTGTATATCTTGGTTATGAATGTGTGGTGGATTTTTGTGAAATGTGTGATGCTCTGACCAAGGGTAACTAGGGACTGTTGCCATTGGTGAAAAATTGGTGGATGAGTGGGGGACTATTCTCTGCATGAGATCTTTGTACACTTGCAAAAAGAATGAGAAAATGGGATTGGATTGCACCAAACAGAGAGACGGGTGCTCCAAAAACATGTAAAGTCTCTCTCACTGATGATGTGAGGGAGGTTTTTTTGCTGAGGGTGGGGGCCCCATTGGTTGGTCTCTATGTGGGGATGATGAAGCGCATGGAAAATATCATATATGGGCTATGCTGATGGAGGGATGGTAGGAAAAATGTGAGACATAGTGGTGTGTATTTGATCTGCTTATGGAAATGGTAGTCTGGGAAAGGGGTTTTATTCTGATATGGTAAAACTTAACTTGATGTATGGTGGATGAATGGGCATGAAGTGTGTAATATTCCCATTTAGCCCAAGCTAATGGGAATATCTTATTTTGCCTTATTTCATCTTTCATTTCATGTTTATGAATAAAATATGAAGGAATACATCTAAACTCCTAAAAACCATGAATAATCAATGCCTATGTAAACATAGACATATCTGAGCCATGTAAATAATCTCTTGCAGCTGTGAATGGGCTTAAATCACAAGATTGGGTCAACCTTGACCAAATCTATAGTGCAGTCTAGGTACAAGGAACCTCATGGATACACATCGTAGTTCTAGATGGAGGTTCCACACGTGAAAGGGGATAACTCATTGAGGTGGTTTAGGGTTTGAAAATGCTTTCACCCTATAAAAGAAGGAGGAGGACAACAGGAAGAGGTTGTTGATGATATTATTTTCTGAAGGTATTGTCTGCTAAGAAATCCTTTGTTGGGGTTTCCTGTTTAGGAACTCCCACCTCCTTCCTTGAGCAGCTCTCAGAGGATTCTTGTTTGTCTAGTATACTATCTGGCATTTGGCCAAGCCACATCTTGCATCTACAGTGAAATTCTGCTTAGGATTGGGTTGTCCATGTGAGTTGCAGCAAGTGGAACTCTAGATCTGCAAAGATCAAGCTTGTATTGAAGCCTCTTCTCAGTGAGTGTGTCTTTTAACCTCTTGGAAGAGTGCATCCATAGTTTGAGCTTCAGATCAATACATTGGTAGCAGGCAAAATCACTTCCAGGGCCTACAACACAGTCCCTCTTCCATGACTGTTGTTGGGTGTTAAAAGGTGCATTTTAAAACTACTATTTATCCCACATTAATTATCAACCTGGGAAAGTCCTCTTATTTCAAGAGTGTACACAGTATGTGCACGCTATAATCCCAGAGAGTAATGTTTCTTAAAATGTAGTATAGATCTTTCAAATACAAGAATATGCTTGAAAATGAAATATATTACAATGACATGAAACTAAATATTTTGAAATTCAATCACTCACTCAGTAATCATCAGTCAAGGATGCAGTAGTAATAACTCTTTCCTCTGGCAACTGATGTAAATGAAATAAAACATAAAAAATATCCTCAATCTGAGAACTTAGATAGTAATAGCCAATGTCCTTTACGGTTGTTGATCTTACACTCCACACCAAAGAAATTAAATGGAAACTGAACTAATTCACTAATGTTGCTAATGAAAGTAAACTAGGCAAGTTCTCAAAGGAAAAACCAAACACTTTGCAGGTGTGAAATAAACTGTAAACTAATTAACTAAAATGAAAATCAGATCTATTTTACTGGAATTGAACAGTAATAGAAATGAAAAGAAAACTCTATCTAATGGAATTGAACAGAAAATGAAATGAACAACAAACTCTATCTAATGGAATTGAACAATAAATTCTATTGAACAACAAACTCTATCTAATGGATTTGAACAACAAATTCTATTGAACAACAATCCGAAATGAATAGCAATCATAACGGAACAAAAAATGGAATGGAACACCAACTGGAATGGAACTGCAGATGCTGAACAACGAAGCTCTATTAAAGCATAACAAGATAAGTTATATAGGGATGAAGATTCTTGTTAAATTGGAAAGGAACAGCAATGCAATTCAACAATGCAACAAACCAAGATTATAAAGCAATAAAACAGTGAAATAATAAACTTGAAACTGTAATGAAAATAAATGAAATCCGTCACACAACTATAATTGGAAAGTAATGATACAGATGGCAAGTGGATCCACTAGGGCCAAGCCCTTTTCCACTAGTGGAGCATTGTCGAACTACTCCAGTATCAAATAATGGAACAACAACCGAATTTATGTATTAATCATATGTAGTAGAGTTTACAAGAAATCGTACTCTGTTTTAATTAACAAGATTCGATGAATAATACTGAAAATTACAACAGGGAAAATCTCTCTTTTTTTTTAAATGGCAATACATGCTCTCCTTTTATAATCAGAAAGAGGAGACAGTAAACAATAAATGTGATCCCTCATAATAAAATTGGATTGTTCCTAACAACTTTATCAGCAAGAAAATATATTTCCATCAATCATTCAACAGGAACAAGTCGAATTTGGTATTGCAATTGACATCATTTGGAAAACGGCCACAACAGTGAATCTGGGAAAATTGTCCTCAGAGAACCTTTTGTTTCTCTTAATATGGACCAAATTTGGGCAAACTGTTCTTCTTATAGAATTTGCATCAAATCTACTCTTTTGCATTTGCATATTAGGATTCCCATACCAATAAATTTCACCATTCCACTAGGTCATGGATCCATTGATGGTAGTGATTTTTTTTTTTCATCAGTTTTCCCTCATGCGAAACTTGTTGGTTCTCCTCTCAATGGTATTTAGTCATGAGTCACTCTTTTTCTGTTAAAATCATATTATTAGGTCAATGGGTTGGTCTCATTAGGTTCTAGGGTCTCATCATGTTCAAATTAATGAGTCAAGTGTCAATAAATATCAGCAAAGTCATGAGGAAGTCAATAAACTCAAAGTCACAGCACCTTGGAATATAAAAGAAATGTTTTATTCAGCTTGATGTAATTTTCACCCCAAAACCATGTTTTGAGGTGAAAACATGATACTTTTCCTCTATTATCATTTATTATGTAATTTTATGTCAGCATATGTAATAAGTCACACTTCAGAAGTTGCTATCTCCACAAAGTCATCACCCCTCCTATCAGAAAAATTTTCCATAACATTTTCAATATCAACTCATGTTCTAACTATGATCAGCATAAAGAGCCTAGAAAGAGCTTTCCAATGGTATATTACACTCTCAAAACTGACTTCTGGATTGAGATTTATGCCTAAGTGAATAAAGTCCCCAATAACCTAAACCCTCCCCTTTTCCCATTTCCCTCCTACACTTTATTTCATAAATTTTTTTAATGTTTTCCTTTATAAAACCCCTTTTTCCCCATCCGATGGAAAAATCGCATTATTAAATCTTTTAATACATAAATCCGATACGATTAAACCACTTCCCCTCATGCCCTTGAAACTTTATAATAAAATCAAAGTTTCATATTATAAATACCCCCCCCCCCCTCCGGTCACAATCGCAATTTAACTAACCACTTCCCCTCCATACCTTTTAAACTTTATAATAAATTTAAATTTTATTATAAATCCTCCGCACCGGTCTGATACATTCCCTTCCCTTTCCATCGCATCGCAACATTTAAAATATGCACCCCGATTGGCCCTCCTGTTCATAAAAACTCCGATACGATTGAGAGCTCTCGATTGTATGTCTCTGATAAAATCCCGCCCAATTACATCCTGACCATCGATCAGATCCACGATTCGATAGCCTGTATGCAATCCGCGCTCTCTGATTGAGTCCCTCCTAATGGAAAACTCTCGATTACTTTTGCGCCGTCGATCTACCCCCTCAGATCGGACAACCCACAGTTCGTCTCCCCATCGCAATTGGTGATTTCACATATAACTTTCCCTCCACCCTCCTCCGATCCCCGATGCCGATGGACCTACAAGTCCCACCACATAATACTTCCACCCCATGCATAATAAATTGGCCCTTCCCTTTGTAAAAATAAAATGTTATTTTATTTCGTTTTACCAAAGGCCTTCCCCTTCATTACCTCTTCCCAATCGCATCGGGAAAATCCTGTGATGCAATACACTTGGCCTCGCTCCCAAGCCCGATTCCGATTGCGATTATATCTCTCAGTCCCACCTTGATCCCTTCCCCCTTTTAAGTGAAATTTGGTCCTTTCCCATTTTAAAAAGTGGAAAATCATTTCCGTGTGTTTTAAAAAGGATTTCTCTGCTATTTTATTATGTTGCCCCATTAGACCTTGCCAAATCGCATCGAAGTTTTTATATATGTCCTGTTCCCAAATATATCCATACTCTTCGATCCCGATTACGATTACACCATTGCAACATGCATTTTTTAAATGTTTTATTATGTATTATATCCCCTCTGCCCATTGATTCTAATTCCGATTGTGATTGTGGACCCCACTTCCTCTCCCTTTGCTCCTTCCATTTGAAATTGGTTTCTCCCTTCACTAAAGGCATAATTTCATTCTATTTCATTTCAAAAGAATTTCATTAAAGGTCAATTTTCTTCAAAGAAAATGGAAAGAAAAATTCAAAGTCCGAGAGCTAATATGAGACAGAGATTTCTACAACAGCAGCAAAGTAGGAAATCTGTTTTTTTGATTTCCTATTTTTCTTTCATCCAGTATAACAACGAATTTTGAAGTGGTCAAAATGTATTTTTGTTGCTCATTTTCAGGGGAAGATTGTTGGATTTCTTTTCTATGATTGTACTTTATTTCTTGAGCTGGAAAACAGCTCCTCTTTCTATGGATCTATGTTCCCATAAATCTGGTCTATTTAATGTAATTGTAAATCATTTTTAAAGCAGTCTGTAAATCAGTAAGTAGGGGAATGATGTGGAAATCAAGGATAACGCTCTGCACTCCACTGTAACAGTTTTGGATAGGGAATTAATAAGATATGCAGCTCTGATTTGTGGGATCCATGTGGTATGAAATTTAGCATTTGTCCTCTCCTTTGTGTTCATATGTAAATTTTTATGTGTACCATTCATTCATAAAACAATCTCTTTTTGAATGCTTTCAAGATAGAAAGGTAGAATCCATTTTTATGCTCTACCTTGGGAAATCATTCATACTTGTGTTTTTCTTTTGTTTGAAAAGGATCCATCTCCATGCCCTTTTCAGATTCTCACCAGTCTTACCATCTCATCATTATTTAAACTGAATTGCTAAAATCTCCTGGCTACCTTGCCCCATGAAATACCCTGTATCCTGATTTAATTCCCAGATTCAAACTGTCCCATTTGTCCCACACGTCCCTGAAAAACTCATTCAATTCATTAAAACTTTTTTCCCATTATTATACCTAGCCTAAAATCAGTTTGATAATTGTACTTTGTTTAATATCCTTTCAACGAGAGAGCCCTCTCCTGACCTTGTAGGGCTAGCTACAAGGCTGAGAGTGGTTTAGATGTTACCCTGATTCCCCTTTTTTCAGCCCGAGGTTCAAATCGGGAGCTAACATTTCTGGCGACTCCGCTGGGGAATGTGATCTAACTATCTTTGAGCTTATGTTCTTGACACTCAAATTGAATGTGTATTTTGGTTTAAATTGGGCCCTGTGTGAATAAAGAGTATTGAAAACCTTTGTCTAAGGTTAAACCTTGGTTACATTGAATGTGACAAACCTTTAGAAAATCTTTGCTATTGAAAGTAAAGAGCTTTATTCTTTACCGGTAGAGTAATATTAAGTGGGACCCTGTTGGTCGCTTTAATTGTTTTCACAGTTCAAGCTTCACATAAATTGTCAACCCGAGGAAGTTTGTTTATTCCAAAGACAATCACACACTGGATATGCTCAATTTAAAAAGAAAAAACAATGTTGTAGTAAAAAGCCACACAATTACCAATCATACAAATCTAATTATTCACACTCTGTTTAATCAAAGCTGAAGTCACTTATGTTATAGCAGAAGTAATTCCTATGTTGCAGTTCAGAATCCAAATAAAGGGAAATCAATCTGCAGGAAAGGAAACCAATCAACCATAGCAGGAACAGGACCCTATTCCTTAATTAGGAACTTCAACACCTGCTGCCTGTCACTAATCACTCTGTAGAAAAGATAACCCAGGAGAACATGACCCTATTCCCATGAATAGGAACCTCCAGCACCTGTCTCCTGTTTCTGGTCACACTGCAGGAAAAGAAAGGCGATCAATGGGAGCAGGACCCTATTCCCTTGTATAGGAACCTTCAGCACCTGCTTCCCAGCACCATACATTCAAACAATTAACAGAAATAAATCTCTCAACTTCTTAAGAATGAATGTACTAAACACATGCAGCGTTAAGGAAACAGAATATTCAATAAACTACAGAACTGTGTAACTGGTGTCTCAGCAACAGAATTAAAGTAATGTGAAAACAACATAAAGAAATTAAACAAACTACAGGGACAGAAGGGTGAATCTTGTGAGGAAGGCGGGCCCTTTCCCTCTCACAAGATTCCCCAGGGAAAGAATTAAATTGGAGCGCTCAAAAGAGAATTTTATTCATCTGTCAAAAGAAATGATACATTACAAATGGAGTCTAGCTCCAGTTCTCACACACAATATTCTCCTGTAGCTTTCAAACTCGAACTCCCTTCTAATGATGATGTATCCTCTTTTTAAAGAGGAGACATCTCTTACAATTACATGAGAGCAAATCTGTGTTTATCCCAATTCTGTTCTTCTTTCTTAAAACAGGACTATTCTGTTCTTCCATAAAAAGATATTGTTACAAAAGGTACAACAAGAATGTTATCTTCAGAATAATCCGTGTAACCACGTCTTCATGCTGTTGCCATTATTCCACAAAATTCTCTTCTAGAATCGCAAATTACGAATGGAGGTGGAATTTGTGTGTCGACTGGCTGTTTCAGCAACAAAGTCGGTTGTTTCAACAACGGAGTCGACTGTTTCAGCAACGAAGTTTGACTGTTTCAGCAACAGCCGATTGTTCCAGCACAACATATGACTTATCTGCGATCTTTTAGATTATGTTAGCAACAATCCACTTCGATTAATGATAAAATATAAGAGTATTATGGAATTATATGTAAACAGATTAAACATATAATAAAGAAGAGGATTTTATATACCTTGGGATAAAGTAAATGAAAATGATAATGGGATCCTTTTTAAACATGGTTATAAAGGTAATATGGTGTGAAAGTACATAGTAAAAATGATACATAGTGGAGTCCTAACATCCCCCCCAGCTGAAAATGTTGCATGTCCTCAAGCAACTCCTAGTCTGAGTCAGAGTCTGAGTATTGATTTTGTGCATGCAAGTTGCTCAAGCAGTAGCTGGAGAAGGTGGCATCTGTAGAAGCTCGGAATCCTCTATTGTTCTGCAATTGCTGCCATGCTAAAGCTTCATCTCTGCCAGCCAATTGGTAGTGACACTGATATTTCTCTAAAGGCAGCCATAGAATTGGAAAATGAAAATGGTAACCAATCCAGTTTGTTCCACAATGTCGAATGCATCCGATGTAATTAGGTACCCTGGAAAGTGCAGCTTGAAGATTGTCAGGGTTAAAAGGGTGATAATCTTGTCTTTATTTACATGACTGCTGCCAAAACATAGTGTTGGCCTTCAATGCAGCAGCCCCCTTTACTCTGATTTGTTGTTCACACTTAAAAATTGTTGAAGCCTGTAGTTGTTGCATGTACCTATGCATTCCTGGTTTCTGTAAGAATTGGTGATATTGTGCTACAAACATAGCCGGACTTAAGGGTTCCGGTCTAATCCAAAGGAGCCTATTCTCCTCATTATGACTACTTGCAATAAACGTAGTTTGCCAGGTGAGCTGATTGGCCAAAAATGAAACAAATGCCCTTATTTGTATATCACCTGCAATTGGAATGAGATTGACTCTTCTATTCTCAGGAATGGCCTCGTTATGGAGATAAAGTTCGCACAGCAAATGCTGGTCACTTTCAGGGGCCTCAGCAAAAGTTTTAACAAATTGTTCTGCAGTCAGCAATTCATGAGATCTGCCATCCTTTATTGCCTTCAATTGAAAATAAACTAAACATTCAGAAAGGAAGAGAGAGTAATTTACAGAGGGTTTGGGGGTAGCCATCAACTTCTGCACTAATGAAAACATTAAAATCATTTTTTCCTTTGATTCCTTGAATTATTTCTTGGAATCTCTGAGCTGTTGCAATGTCTGTTCCCAACTATCCCAGTTGGCATATATGTGATTCTGCCATGCTAACTTATGCTGCTGTAATATTGTATCCTGTTCTTCAGCATATTGTTTCTTCCATTTGTTCATCAGTTCTAATTGATTCCATGATAGGGTCTGTGTCCTGGCATTAGAAGTACTAGGTTGGGACATTGTTTGAGTGGCTGAACTGACTAACTCGGGACTAGATATCTGTGGTTGTGGTATTGTCTGAGTGTCTGCACTAACTAGCACAGGGCGAGATATCTGAGGTACTGTCTGAGTAGCTGCACTGATTAGCACAGGGCGAGGTATCTGAGGTTTAATTTCTTTTTCTATACTTTTTGAGAGCCCTGCTGGTTCTTGTGGGGCAGCGGGGCATTCTTCTTTTATTACAGCTGATGTAGATGCCTCAGATACTTGAATTTTGACTACTTTGTAGCCTGCCTGCTGGTAGATATTACCACACTCATGGCACATGTATTCCCTGCATGGCTCCCTATTTTGTGATGATGCTGTGTGTGCTAACATATAGAGATTCAGTTCTCTATCGAAGGCTTCTCATGCCATGGTTAATTCATTCTTATAGGCTTCCAGTTCAGACTTCAAGAACTCATTTTCCTCCAATAAATATGCCATAGTATGTAAACCCTGTGTGCTGGTTGATTCTGCTGGAGTTGTCTGCTGATCCACAGCTGTAGCTGGTTCTTGTGGAGCAGCTACAGCTGGTTTCCCTGTATTATCATGCTTGGTGTATGATTTTTGTACCACAGTGGCTGGTTCTTGTGTTTCAGCCTCTGGGTAAGTGACTGGTTCTTGTGTGATAGTCACTGTTTGAGCCATAAACGATGTCATATTATCCCAGGGCACTGGTTCTTGTGTGACAGTGCCACCAGACGAGATGGGTCGGGGAATTTGAAATGGGGATGAGGATTGCAGTTTTAACAGAATAGTGGCGGGGTCAGGGGAAATGGGAGTAACTCTTGTTTCAACAGTCATCTTCATTTTCCTTTTTGGTAGGAAAGCAGAGAAGTCACTGTCTTTCCTTTTCTCTGTGGGGGAAGGTTCTTTTCTGGGGGAAGGGCTGTCGGAAGAAGTGTAAATTTGGAATTTGGCCCTTGTTCGTCATTTTGAGACAGAGACTGTTGGGGTTCTTTTCTTCCTTTTATGAGTAGGTGGGGACGGGGGTGTTGGAGAGTCATCGCTGGGGATAGAAATAGTGGGAAGGGATGACTCCACTAAATGAGACGAACTTGGGGTTGGGTCAACTGGCTTTGGGGATGGGATTACTGGGGAGTCTGGGATATCATCTAGTTGCCCTTCATAAGGAATCTCAAGAGTTTCTTGGGAACTTTCAGCTTGTTGGGGGATTTGGGCCTGCTGAGGAATTTCAGCCTGCTGGGGAATAAGGAGTGGATTATTCAGAGGGGGATTTTGCTGAGCAAAACCCCTCTGAATTAACAATTGGCATAAACGGTGATGAGTAAGGGATGTCAATGGGAATTTAGCCCGTCTGCAATAATATGACATGTTTTTGATACAACCAAGCAAATAATAGGGAATATTAACTAATCGACCATTTCTCAAATGATTCATCAAAACGAAGTCGTGGTGGTACACTACCTGGTAACGCCCTTCGCATGTCAAGTAGTGTTTGATGAATTTTGCTACTGTTCGCCATGGTCAAGGAAGTGAATGCAGACTTACACCGCGGCCTTTAAGTTCAACTGGTTCATCTGGGCGAAGAAAATCTTGATGTGCATTCAAAATAACCTGTTTTCTGCTGAACCAGCGAGTCCCAACAACCGGAAAACCTGATACTTGAGCTATGTCTTCCTCTATAACTGAAATGCAGACCCCTTGAACCACTGAGAAATTCCCCTGAAGATTTTGTGCAAACTCTAAAACCTGCTCTTGATCAAATTCTCCTAACCGTTCAAAGTATGCTTTCCATCCCGCTTGTTGGAAAATTTGATAGGCTTCCAGGAACATTTGAAGAAGATTTATCGAACCAGGCTCGTGTCTGATAGCCGACCCTCCCATGGCTGCTAGCTTGAGTTACATGCAGAGGCACAGAAGACAGAAAGACAGGCTTTGGTCAAGCTAATTGTTGCAACAGAGGATGCGGAGTCTCAATGACGGCGGAAGTGGATATGAAGAATGACGGAGGATTGGTTAATGTGAAATGATTATTCAGTTTTTGAAATCCCCCCCCCTACGTATGGTGCAATGATGATTGGGCGTGTGGAGATTGCAACCATTATGAGTGAGATCCTCTCTTTAATATAATTTAACTGCATTACATTAAAACCACATACCTTACATTTTTACCTTTGGTTTAATAATTCGAAGTGTAGAGTGCTTCAAAATGGCTTAATATACATGGAAGAATCTGTAGATTTCTCTGAAATTTAGAACAGGAGTGTAACAGGATCTGCTTAGCACTGAATAATTTTCACCCAAAGGATCTGAAGCGTAAAAGTGGAGAACTAAAAATCTTGTATAGCAGCGGGAAGAAATGATGTGTTAATGATGACAGGTTGTTGAAACTGGTGTTTCAGCAACGGAAAAATGAACAACATGTTGCTGAAACTGGTGTTTTAGCAACGGGAAAAATCAGGAAAATGGGATAAATGACTTGGGTTTGAAACAAGTGGGGAAAGTGTTTGATAAGGGATAATTGCAGCAGTAAGGGATAGGAAATACTATCTGGAGGATGATATTTCAGGAATGGTAGAAGTGGGAAAAATGGAAAAGAGGGATTAATGTAGAGATGGGATGAAGGGATATTGCTAGGAAATGGAGTAAAATGAAGGGAACAAGCTTCTGTGATTGAAACTTCAGATCTTCTTATGATGAATCTGTCCTCCTTAATGAGCTTTTCCAGAATCTGCAAAATTCAATTGTAATATGCCAACCCTTGACAGGGATTACTAGTCTTAAATCTAATCTAATCTACTACTAAAAAAAACAGTGCAGAAAATTAAATGCTGTGAGGAGCAGAAGACTCTCCTAGAAAAAGAAAATGAATATCAGTCATGCAAGTAGTCTTGAAATCCTCTTTAGAAACAGGGCGCTGATACAAACGAAGCCTATGACCATTGACTAGTAGAGGTGTTTTAGAATCATCAATTGTTAAAAGTCTTACCGTTCCATTAGGAAAAACAGCATCTACCTCATATGGTCCAAGCCAACGTGTACGTAGCTTACCCTGAAAATTTTCAAACCGAGAGTCATACAACAAGGCCCAATTACCTTTTTGGAACTGCTTGTGTTTGATAATTTTTTCATGCCACTTCATTCTTTGTTGTTGTATCATGGTTGTTTGGTGAATGGCATCTAATCTCTTTTCATCCAATTCAAGAAGCTGCTGCAACCTAGCTGTTTGCACATCAGTCAAGTCAAGATTAATAGCTAAAGCAGTTCTTAGAGTTTTAATCTCAAATTCCACAGGAAAAACAGCATTTTTACCATAAACCAATTCATAGGGAGAAAAACCTGTAGTGTTTCTCCAAGTAGTTTTGTAAGCCCATAATGCCTCGGGGAGCCTTTGAGACCAATCCTTCCGGTTGTCCTTCACTGTTTTAGTTAGAATGGCTTCTAATACTTTATTTGTGCTTTCCACCTGCCCATTGGCCTGGGGGTGGTATGGTGTAGTCATTCTATGTTGAATATGATATTTCTGAAGGGTAGACTTAAAACCATGAGAATTGAATGGAGGTCCTCCATCTATAACTAGCTCTCTAGGAATTCCAAATATAGTAAAGATTTCTTCAAATAAGAAAGCTAGGACAACCTCTTCATTGGCTCTAATAAGTGCTTTGGCCTCCACCCATTTAGTCATATAGTCTGTACAGACTAATATATAAGTTCTTTGATTGGATGGAGGATTAATGGGTCCTATGAAATCCAAGGCCCATCTTTCAAATGGTTCAGAAACTACCTGGGGATTCTATGGCATTTGATCTCTTTGATTGGGTTGACCCATTCTCTGGCAACTGTCACAAGCCCTTACATATTTCTTTGCATCCTTAAATAATGAGGGCCAATAGTAACCCATCCTCAGAATTTTGTGTGTTGTTCTCTTATCAGCAAAATGCCCTCCACAAGGGCCATCATGACAAGCTTTCAGTATGTCATACACTTCATCTTCCCTAATGCATCTTCGGATTTCCTGATCAAGCCCTGTGTAGAAAAGACACCCACTTATCCAGCTATACCTAGCACTTTGTTGAACAATTCTTCTCTTTTCTCTGTATGACAGGTGTGATGGTAATTTTCCTGCAACCAAATAATTAGCAATATCTGCATACCATGGAGAGTGAGCAGAAACTGCAAACAAATACTCATCAGGAAAAGAATCATCTACTGGAATATCATTATCAGTTTTTAACCGTGAAAGGAAATCGGCCACCACATTTTCTTTACCAGGCCGATCTACAATTGTGATATCAAATTCCTGCAGTAATAATAGCCATCTGGTAACTCTAGCATTTGTAACAGATTTGTTCATTAAATACTTAATAGCTGAGTGGTCAGTGTGCACAAAAGTAGGATAACCAGTGATATAGTGTCGAAATTTATTAATGGCATAAATTACTGCAAGAAACTCCTTTTCGGTAACTGTATAATTAAGCTCAGCAGGGGTCATATTCTTACTGATAAAGTAGATAGCATACGGAAGATGATTCACCTCTTGTCCCAAGACAGCTCCAATTGCAGTGTCTGAAGCAGCAGAAGATATATGAAAAGGGAGGGCCCAATCAAGCCCCCTCAAAATAGGAGCAGTAGACAACTGATGCTTGAGTTCTTCAAAAGCTTTCTGACAAGAATTAGTCCACTTAAATTCAACATTTTTCATAAGCAACACAAATAATGGAGAAGATATCTTAGAAAAATCTTTAATAAATCTTCTGTAGTATCCAGCATGTCCTAGAAAACTTCTCACATCAGTTTGTGTTTTAGGAACAGAAAGATTCTGAATGACCAATATTTTAGATGGATCTACCTGAATACCTTGAGATGAAATAAAATTTCCAAGCACTATTCCTTCACTCATCATCATATGGCATTTTTCAGTACTTAGGGAGAGGTGAGCTTGTATACATCTTTTAAGTACTTTCTCAAGGTTTTGTAATGCATCTTCAAAAGACACACCATAAGGAGTAAAATCATCCATAAATATTTCCATAGAATCATTCAGCATATCAGAAAAAATTCCTATAACGGCTCTTTGAAAAGTTGCTGGTGCATTATATAGCCCGAATGGAAGAACTCTATAGGCAAAAGTTCCCCAGGGGCTGGTGAAAGTGGTCTTGTCTTGGTCTTGGGGTGCAATTCTTATCTGATTATACCCACTAAATCCATCTAGAAAAGAAAAGAATTTCTTCCCTGCCAGACTATCCAACACCTGATCAATGAAGGGTAGAGGAAAGTGATCTTTTTGAGTAGCTTTGTTTAAGGCTCTGTAGTCAACACATACTCTCCATTTCCCATTTTTCTTAGGGACAATTACTAATGGGGAAACCCATTCACTGTCAGATATAGGGTATATAAATCCTGCATTAAGCAATTTTTGAAGTTCTTCCTTAACAATTTCTCGTAAATTAGGATTCATTCGTCTTTGGGGTTGACAAACAGGTCGGCATCCCTCTTTATTGTAAATTCGATGAGTACATAATTCAGAAGAAATACCTTTCATATCTGTGTAATCCCATGCAAATGCTTCCTTGTATTCATGCAATAACTTCATTAATTGTTGTGTTTCAGCATCTGTTAGATCAGGATTTATGTTTAATGTCTTGCCAGGTTCAATTTCAACTGTTATGCTTTTAGATGAGATGGTGGTTAATGTCTGAGATGAATCTTCAGATTCAATCTTTTCTTGAGTATCAGTTTCAAAAATTGCAGTTAATTGATTATGTGTTTCAGCAATTACAGAAGAAGGTTCACAAATAAAATTATTAATTATCTCATCCTCTGTATTGTCTTTAAGAGTTAAAGCTTGTCCAATAGTTAGAATAGGCTGAACAACATTATCATCATAATCCATCCACATAGAGTCTTCATTATTAATTATTGGTGTAGCATGAGGATAAAGAGTAAGCTGTTTTGTTTCATAACCATTAGAAATTGTCATTGAACCAGATCTACAACTGATAAAAACATCAGCTGTGGCCAGCCATGGCCTTCCTAGAATTAAGGGATGTCCCCCCAGTTTTGTTTTAGTCTGCAATACAAAAAAATCAGCTGGGTATTTCGAGGATTCAACTGAAATAAGTAGATCCTCAACAACTCCTTCAGGTTTAATTGTAGAACGATCAGCCAACTCTAGAATGGTGGGTGTATCTCTGATTGTGTTATTCAGCTGTAACAATTGTGAAGTTTCAAGAGTCATTATGTTAATTGCGGCACCTAAATCTACCAAAACTTGGGGAATCATTGTTTTACCAATCTGAACTGTCACCGTAGGATGGCCGGGATCGCCATATTTCACAGGAGGGGCTTTTCCGGACATTAATGTAGACAAGTCACCCATCACATGTACTGTAAGGGGGTATTTAGTTTTCCTACCAGGTTTCTTAACACAAATATCCCTTAGTGTTCTGGCATAAATTGGTACATCTCTTAATGCTTGTAAAAGTGGAATTTTAACATACAAATTTTGCAATTCCCCTAGAAGATTAAAAGCAGGTGTTTCAGCTGTTCTGGTTAAAACCAAACGCTCGGGGAATGGTGGTTATGTTATTTCAACATTCTTGTTAGAAGGTGGTTGTGCTTTCCTATGTTTCTCAGTTTCCTCTTTATCAGAATCAGAAGAAGTTATGTCATCGATAATAGGCTCTACTATTTTCCCTGATCTTAAATGAATATCATTACATTGCATAGTAGGAAATATAGACTGATTCTGAATATCAATGACTTGCACAACTTTATTATTGGGGTTAGGATTTGGTTGCACAGGTAGCTGGGGTCTCATTTGGTTATTTGGCGGAGCATTTGATGGCAGAGGAAGTGGTTGTTCGAATTGAGGCAATTGATTTGGATACGGGAGTTGTTGGCTTCTCCAATTTGAATTCCAAGGGTTAAAAGAAGATGGCTGTTGTGGGGGCCAAGGAATCCACATTGAAGGATCAATAAAGGGAGGGTTTGATTGCTGCATGGGTGGGAAATTCATTTGATTGAAGGGTGGGTATTGCATTTGATTAAAGGGAGGGTAATTTGTTTGTCTGAAAGCAGAATAATTATTCCAACGATTAAATGGCATACTAGAGTTCATACCTTGTCCTTTTCGTTGCCATTGTCTTCTTTGAGTTAGCAGGTAAACTGCTTCAGCTTCTTCTTCCGTTGGCTGCAATGCTGCCTTTATTCCTGGTAGAGATGGACATTGTTTTGTTTCATGGTCTTTCTCACAAAGGGTGGAAATTGGTATTTTATCCATTGGGCATTCCCTTGGTGGATGTTTGTCTCTGCACTTTGGGAAAAAGACAGCCAGAGTTGCTTCTGCTTCAGCCTGCTTCTTCTTAACCTGCAAAGTGTCAATTTGTGAAGCAAAAGAACTTAACATCTCAGTTTTAAATTCTTCAAGTAAATTACCTATTTCAGCTCATGTTGCTCCTCCACTGGCTGATTTCTGCACTCTTGAATAGGTGGAATCTCTATTACTTACTCTGTTCCTTGCAGCTCCCCTTGAACACCTCTTAGAAAGTTCAACAATCTCATCATATGATTCCTTAGATATATCTCCCGTGCCAAGCATGTTTAACATATCTAAACAATCATCCCTTAAACCTCTAAGTAATATTGTTTTGCGAATTTCCTTACTTATATTCGGATGATCAGATCTCTGTATATTGTACTGCAGCCTTTCTACATAGTCCTCCATATTCTTGTCCGGATTTTGTGCCATATTGAATAGTTCATCCTTCTTTTCTCTTGTCCGGCAATAGTCTTGATATTTAAGCAGAAATTTCCGTTTCATCTGCTCCCAAGTTGTGATTACCTGACTCCCAAGGCTCATGAACCATCTTAAAGCATTTCCTTTTAAGGTTGCTGGGAATAGTTTCAACTTTTGAGCATTAGTAACATAATCATAACTTCTGCATAATATATCAAATTCAAAAAGAAATTCATCCGGATCTTCAGAGGATAAACCATGAAAGTTAGGTAAAGCAGACAATGGAATATTTTTCATAGGAGTTGTTCCTGCAGGGAGATCACTAATAGGAAATCCCAAGGTAGAGAGAGAATTTTCATCCCTTCCTTCTCCTTCAGGATCTACACGTCCTCCACCAAAGAAATCTTCATTGTTTCCTTCCATTGTCTGTTCTCCTACTGCACTTGCTCGATCGTCAAGATCTTCTACTGGCTCCTCAATGTTTTCCACTGGTCGTCCAACACTCTCTATTATTTCCTCAATGTGCTCTGCTGATTTACTAACACTTTATTCTGACTCTCCAACACTGACTGCTGGTTCTTTAATCACTGGCTCCTCTATATTTTTAGGACCCACAACTTCCTATGTTTTGTAATCTGATTGAGGGGAGTGCTGAAGTTTTGGTCTTCGAGAACATAATCTCTGTGATGATTCAGCCTTTGATATAATCTCGTCAATGAAAGTCTTTCTTCCTCCCCTTCCTTTGCCTTTGCCACCTGTGGGGTTAGTTTTCTTCTGGTTTCCGCGTCCTCTCATACAATCTACACATTTAAAAAGAAAAGATTAATGCTTTTGAAATCTATAATTTCCTTCCCCGGCAATGGCGCCAAAATGTTGGTCGCTTTAATTGTTTTCACAATTCAAGCTCCACATAAATTGTCAACCCGAGGAAGTCTGTTTATTCCAAAGACAATCACGCACTGGATATGCTCAATTTCAAAAGCAAAAACAATGTTGTAGTAAAAAGCCACACAATTATCAATCATACAAATCTAATTATTCACACTCTGTTTAATCAAAGTTGAAGTCACTTATGTTATAGCAGAAGTAATTCCTATGTTGCAGTTTAGAATCCAAATAAAGGGAAATCAATCTGCAGGAAAGGAAACCAATCAACCATAACAGGAACAGGACCCTATTCCTTTAAATAGGAACTTCAGCACCTGCTGCCTGACACTAATCACTCTATAGAAAAGATAACTCAAGAGACCAAGACCCTATTCCCATGAACAGGAACCTTCAGCACTTGTCTCCTGTTTCTAATCACACTGCAGGAAAAGAAAGGCAATTAGTGGGAGCAGGACCCTATTCCTTTGTACAGGAACCTTCAACACCTGCTTCCCAGCATCATACATTCAAACATATAACAGAAATATATTTCTCAACTTCTTAAGAATGAATGTACTGAACACATGCAGCGTTAAGGAAACAGAATATTCAATAAACTACAGAACTGTGTAACCAGCAACAGAATTAAAGTAAAGTGAAAATAGCATAAAGAAATTAAACAAAATACAGGGACAGAAGGGTGAATCTTGCGAGGAAGGCGGGCCCTTTCCCTCTCACAAGATTCCCCAAGGAAAGAATTAAATTAGAGCGCTCAAAATAAGATTTTATTCATCTGTCAAAAGAAATGATACATTACAGATGGAGTCTAGCTCCAGTCTCTCAAATACAATGTTCTCCTGTAGCTTTCAAACTCGAACCCCCCTCTAATGATGATGTCTCCTCTTTTTAAAGAGGAGACATCTCTTACAATTACATGAGAGCAAATCTGTGTTTATCCCAATTCTGTTCTTCTTTCTTAAAACAAGACTATTCTGTTCTTCCATAAAAAGATATTGTTACAACAGATACAACAAGAATGCTATCTTCAGAATAATCCGTGTAACCATGTCTTCATGCTGTTGCCATTATTCCACAAAATGCTCTTCCAGAATCACAAATTACGAATGGAGGCGGAATTTGCGTGTCGGCTGGCTGTTTCAGCAACAAAGTCGGCTGTTTCAGCAACGGAGTCGACTGTTTCAGCAACGAAGTTTGACTGTTTCAGCAATAGCCGATTGTTCCAGCACAACATATGACTTATCTGCAATCTTTTAGATTATGTTAGCAACAATCCACTTCGATTAATGATAAAATATAAGAGTATTATGGAATTATATGTAAACAGATTAAACATATAATAAAGAAGAGGATTTTATATACCTTGGGATAAAGTAAATGAAAATGATAATGGGATCCTTTTTAAACATGGTTATAAAGGTAAGATGGTGTCAAAGTATATAGTAAAAATGATACATAATGGAGTCCTAACAGACCCAGCCGTTGAAGTTAACATGAGGAGTTAAGAACCAAACCAAAGTTCCAAACCATAGTTAAAGCGCAGTTCATTTACCATCAGTGAGTTTCGAAAACCAAAACCACCTTTGTCGCACTGCTTTTGGCCCGGAGCAAAACCACGCCAAAAAAATGTGATCGAGTAATATAAGGGCACATCATCTCCCAAATACCACCCATATCACGCAACTTTCATGTGTTAACCTTCAAACTTTGAAAAAAAGCAAAATTGACGAGGATCGTCTGATCTGGAGAGCCTTAGATCTGACGAAAATCGTGTAGTGAAGTGCTCGAGCCATAAATCAAGGTATGATATGGGGGTTTTATGTTATTTAATGTTTATTTAATTCATAAAAAGTTGAAAAATGGATGCGTGGGGCCCTGTTGAATGAAATATGTGTCGTGTTGGTAGAATAAATGGGTTTATGATATAAGTTTGAAGGTTTGTGTTTTGTTTAAAAGAATCACGCCATTGTTATAATTTGATATCACAACTGGATGTAAGGTTCGCTTAAGTGTTTAATATGTTCCCCTATATCGTGTTAACCTTTAAACATTTGTTTGAGAAGCGCGAACATTATAAAAGCGATGTTGGAAAGGAATATAATTACATGCTCTCATTCTTCCTCAGTCATTATATATTTCTGGTATCAGAGCATAAAGTCAGATCACCCCAGCAAATATTTTCCTGTGTACATTCCCGAATTCTGGAAGATGATGTTCAGAGTTTGCTAGGCTGAAATAGAATCTTTTACAATAGAAATTTAACGACACTAGCTTCAAGAAGATACACAAGGGCTAATCCAAATCCAAATCCTCCCCCTGTGTTCGAGAATCCTAATCTTATCCCAAGAATTGTCAAAAGATAAGAATGTTGACTAAGTCTTAGACCTATATTCAGATCCCACACTTGGCCCAATGAGTTTTTCTTTGTAGAAGATATTTCTTTTGATGAGAATTTTGAGCTTTCTTTTTTTAGAAATAAGTCTGAAACTGCACTTTATGACACAGTTTTAGATCCAGAATTCCTTGTAGATATTGAAGTTCAAAAAGAAAATTCCTCAATTGATTATTATATTCTGAATTCTCCTCAGTCATTTATCACTGTAACTAATATCCTTGAGCCTTCTGAGTCATCAGGAATAACATTTCCTCCTCCTAATTCATCAGCATTCCCATCAGTCAATTCTCATTAATCATCTCCTCCATCAACACCTCCCTTGAATTCTTGTACTACAAACACTGTTGTAAATCCACCTAGAGTCATGGCTGCCAGGTATGCACCCCTGGTTTCACCTTAGGTTCTCAATGATATGCCTATTGATTATCAAAGTAAAATTCCTATCTTTGATGCCACTCAAAGCACCACAGCTCAGCAGCACGTTGATAAGATGAATGACTTTTTTTATCTTCATGAGGTAGAGGAAGAGAACATAACTACAAGGTTGTTTGTCAAAAGCTTTGGAGGTGAAATTAGAAAGTGGTTTAGAGCCTTGCCAGCAGGCTCTATTCACACTTTGTAGGAGTTACATACATAATTCTTAGACTGGTGGGAGGTAAAGAAAAACCCACTCCAAATTTTGTCTGAGTATGAAAATATTAAAAGAAATGTGGGCGGAATTGTTCAAGATTATTGTCTAAGATTCAATGTTGTATATAATGCTATTTCGGCTAACCTGAAACCTCATGTGGGGTTATCCTTGCTTAAATTTCCAGATGGTTTCAATGCTGATATGGCATATCAACTGTGAGAGAGAGATCCCAATATGCTTGAAGACATTCAGAAGATAGCTGTAAGTGTAGAATAAAATCTGCTAGCCAAAAGAGCTTGAACCAGAGTTGAAAAAAGAGTCACTGTGAAAGAAGAAGCCTCTCCTTCAGACATAAAAATGGAGACTCTGATCCAAACAATTGAGAAGATGGTTAATCGATTTACCATTTCAGATAGACCTGAACCTAAAATAAGAAATCCAAATTTCAGAGGGCAGCAGCCGCAATTCAGAATCAAGCAGAGAGAACATAGAGCGCGGGACCAAGCGGCACCATAGCAGCAGATCAAAACTCCATTGTAGCAGAATTATGTTTAGGGAACAGACACAGATGAGGATGATGATCCTCTAGTTGAAGCCAATCACTTTTTAACAGCTGATGGTGTGCCCATATTTCTCACAGAAGATGAGGAATATACAACGACTGCAGACATTCAAAAGGACGAAAATTTTATTTTGGCCAATGATGTAGTATTAGAAGAAGAATCTGATGATTACAAGAGAGGGTACATGAATGCTTTATTAGCACAAAAAAAGAAATATTCTTTGAGGAACAGAGATGTTCCGATCAGTCCCACTCAAAAGAGAAAAGAGCTCCAAATGAAGAACGATTCTCAGAAGAAAGGGAAAGAGCCAGCTGACCCTTCCTCCAGCAAAACACCTTCAGCGATTAACATCCCAAATGAAAAGAACCAGCAAAGCGCAGAAAAGGAGCAAGAGGACAAGAAATATCCTCCCACTAAAGAGGTAGAAAAGGTCCCTTCCTTTAATTTGGAGAATGAAATTTCTAAGCTGAAAGTGTCTATGCCCCTAAATGAGTTGGTGAAAAATAGCACCTATAAAAGTCAAGTGTCTATAATTCTGCAAATAGACTCTATTTCAAATATGGTGAATGTAGAAGATGACTACCCTAAACTCATTTTTGGTCCAGCCACAGAAGATCAATTTGAAGAAAGTGAAGTCCCTCCCTTTTACCTGAGTCTTAGATTACATGACTTCATCTTGCATAATGCTATGTTGGACTCCGAAGCCTCACATAATTTGATGCCCAAGGCCATGATGGAGAATTTAGGACTTGATATTACCCGCAAATATCATGATTTGTATTATTTTGACTCCAGTAGGGTCCATTGTATTGGTCTTATCAAAGACTTGGTAGTGTCTTTAGATCAAATCCCAGCCAATAATGTCTTGATGGATGTAGTTGTTTCCGATGTTCCACCATGATTTGGAATGCTTCTATCTAGGTCTTGGGGTGCAAAACTTAAAATAACCATGCAACTCAACTTCTCTTATGCCATCATTCCCATGTTTGGCCAGTTGAGAAAACTATATAGGGAGAATAAAATGAAATATATGATCACTAGCAAAGAAAAGCTAGTCAATCATCATATTAATGATGTCCACACAGATTTACAGTCCTTTGTCTTATATTCAGATGGTGGTTTAAATGATGAGAATGTTCAGTTGGTACAAGTAGATAACATGCCTAAAATTTCAGAAAATTTTAGGGAAGTCTTCAAACAGGAAAAAGACAAAACAGCAAGCACTTCTAAGCCTCCTGCCTGCTAGCAACAAAACGACAGTGAACAACAGAAAGATGCAAAAATTATTCAAGGTAAAGAAGAGAAAGAATCAAAATTTCAGCATCTACAAGAAGAAGAATAAGGCCTTTGGAGCATGGATTTTTATTAAGCTGTTGGTAAGGATGGAGTTGGTATTGGAATATGGATTCGGAGCCCTGTTTTCCAGCCTAAAAATATTCTTAGTAATGTTAGAGAATGTGCTTATAAGTTGGCTTTTGACTACTCTAACAATGAAGTAGAGTATGAAGCTTTGATTGCAGGTCTGAAAATTTTGAAAAAGCTAAATGCAAAGAGGATTTATGTATATGGAGATTCAGAGCTGATAATCAAACAGGTCAAAGGAGAGTATCAAGCTAAACATCCACGATTGAGGGCATACAGAAATGCAGTCCTGGACATTTTGAAGACATTTCCTGAGTACACTTTGACAGCAGTACCTAGGATGCAGAACATTATTATTGATTCTGTCACCACTACTGCAAGCAATTTGAAGATTCTGATGAACTCCAACAACAAGTTTGAAATTTATGTCAAACATAGGCCTGTTGTTCTGGACGTATTGGCAAACGTTTTGGGATGACAATGAGATCAATGCTTTTTTTTAGTGTGATGGAAAATTAAAAGATACTCCAATGGAAGGTGATTATGAGGTTGATGATCAAGAAATGGAAGAAAATCAGATGGACATATTGCACTTGAAAGACAATTTAATTCCTAGAGGTCTCATACCTTTAGAGGAGCTTTTTTATCAGGATGATGTTGCAAAGAAACCAACCTTGGTGCCTACTGAGAAAGGAGTTGAAGATGTGAATCTTGGAGCACCTGAAAAGCCCAAGTTTGTGAAGTTGTCAAAGGAATTGTCCTATGAGGTAAAGGAAAAGTATGTTAAATTTCTTTCTGAATTTTCTAATGTGTTTGCATGGGATTATTTAGATTTGAAGTTTTATGATAAAAACATAATTCAGCATACTATTCCCATCGAGCCGGATTAGAAACCATTTACACAAAAGCTGAGAAGAATCAATCCGAAGCTACTACCATCCATTGAAAAATAGGTTAAAATATTGTATAAAGTTGATATCATTGTTCCTATTAGATTTTTTGATTGGACTTCAAATTTGGTCCCGGTATGTAAGAATACAGGAGAGATAAGATTGTGCATATATTTTCAGAATTTGAATAAAGCATCCTTAAAGGATAATTATCCACTTCCGAAGATGGACCATATTCTACAGAGAGTAGTTGGAGCATCTAGGATGTCACTACTTGATGGCTACTCAGGCTACAACCAGATCTTGGTGCATGAGAAAGACCAAGATAAAAATGCCTTCACAACACCCTGGGGAACCTTATAGTATGCCAAAATGCCATTTAGACTGAAGAACGCTGGAACTACTTTCCAGCAAGCAATGAAAATTTCTTTTTCTAGTGAAAAGGATGTTTTTCTTGTTGTTTATTTGGATGATCTGACAGTGTTTTCTGGTTCTGATGATGAGCATTTGCACCATTTGAGGGTTGTGTTTCAGCGATGTAGAAAGTTTGGGATTTTTCTCAATCCAAAGAAGAGTTTGTTTGCCATGGATGAAGGCAAGTTGCTGGGGCATATCATCTCTAAATATGGTATCCGTATTGATCCTTCGAGAGTGGAGGAAGTTCATCACGTAGATCTTCCACAGAACAAAAATGAGATTCAAGCATTTAATGGTAAGATGAACTTCCTGCACCGATTTATACCCAATTTGGCTGAACATATAAGAGAAATGACTAACATATTGAAGAAGGATAGCAGTGTCAAATGGAGTGAGGAAGCTATCAAGTCATTTAATCTAGTAAAGTTTTCCTTGTCCAATGCCCCAGTCTTGATTAGTCTTGATTATACTCAATATTTTATCACATTTTCATTCGCATCGGAGCATACTATGGTTGTTGTTTTGATGCAAAAGAGAGATCATATTGAAAAACCAATTGCCTTTTTCAGTAGGACTATTAGAGATGTTGCTTTAAGGTATAACATTATTGAAAAACAAGCATTGACTCTTATAAAGGCATTGAAGGATTTTATGGTCTATATTCTGCATTCACATACTATAGCATATGTCCCTAATGTAGCAGTGAAGGATTTGTTGATGCAAACTGATTTAGAAGGTTGAATAGGTAAGTGGATGGCAGCTATGTTGGAGTATGATTTGGAGATCAAACTCACAAATTTGATCAAAGGACAAGGATTGGAAAAATTAATGGCCCAGTCAAATTTTCATGCCCTGGATATAAACCTTATAACAGCAATGTCAGAAGAGGAAGATGAAGGTTTTCTTGTTCCAATTTCAGACATTTTTCTGCAATCCCCATGGTATTCATATATTGTTTATGTTCTTCAACATCTTTCACCACATCCAGGAATGTCTAAGAGTAAAGGTAGATCACTGAAACTTAAATCTGCTAAATATTGTATTTTAAACAGTGCTCTTTATTGGAAAGATCTAGGAGGTGTTCTGCTCAAATGTTTGGTTCAAGAAGAAGCTCAGAAGGTAATGCATGATTTTCACAAAGGTGATTATGGTGGTCATTTGTTTTGGAAGACTAAAGCTAACAAAGTGTTGAGAGAAGGATATTATTGGCCCACTTTATTTTCAAATTTATATAAAACAGTGATGAGTTGTCATGAATGTCAAATTTTCCAAGGGAAGAAGAAATTTCTTCCTCTTCCTTTGAAACCAGTTTCAGTAAACACTCCCTTTCAGCAGTGGGGATTCGATTTCATAGGAGAAATCCATCCTGCATCATCCGCACAGCATCGATGGATATTGACAGGAAAAAATTACTTCACTAAATGGATCGAGGCCGTCCCAGCAAAGCAAGCTACAGATATGGTAATTATTCAATTCCTAGAATCGAATATTTTATCTCGTTTTGGCTGCCCTCACAAAATTATAACAAACAATGCAGTAGCGTTAAAGTCTAAGAATATGGTGGATTTCTGTGGAAAATATAACATTTTGCTGGGCCATTCAACAGCGTACTATCCACAAGGTAACATCCTGGCAAAATAATTGAACAAATCACTGATAAATATAATCAAGAAAATGTTGGAGGCAAACAAAAGAAACTGGCATCGAAATCTCATCAACGCATTGTGGGCAGACAGAGTTAGCAGTAAGAAATCCATAGGTATGTAACCTTTTGAATTGGTTTATGGTACTGATGTTTTTTTTCCTACATCTCTTACAGTTCTAGTCATGAGATTATTGCAAGAATTTGGTAGTGAAGATGATGGCAATCAACGAAGGATCAATTATATGATCTGCCTTCAGAAAACAAGGGAGGAAGTCTCACAGAATTGCATTCAGTTGCAGGAGAAGATAAAGAAGATCTATGACAGAAAGACCAAAGCAGAAAAGTTTCAGTTGGATGATGTGGTGTTGAGATGGGATGCAAGGAATGAGGACAAAGGTAAGCATGGTAAGTTCGATAACCTATGGAAAGGACCATACAGGATTTCAGCATATAGGGGACAAAATGCTTTCTTGCTTTCAGAAATGGATGGCCAAGATTTCCCTGGAGGAGCAATGAATGGTAGGCTTTTGAAGCACTACATTGTTGAAGATAATGGATCAGAAGCTATGTCATAATCATTGTATATACCATGTTATTTTTGGTCAGAATTCAAGTACACAGTCATTGAAGTTTGGGTCCCGAGGTGAAGGCTATAAAACTTAAATGATATGTGTATGGTTTGGTTTTATTTTAGTTTTCAGTCTTAGTTTTGAGTTAGAGTCAGTTTGCATTGTGTCAGTTTTTAGCATTCTTGACTCCATGCCCAATGGATAAGGCTACCTAGTCTATGGTGTTCTTGGCACCTCCATGGAGCTACCATCCCCATAGGAGCCAATATTAGTGTTATTCTATTCATACTGCCATCAGTGATCAAAATTTCTCTTTTTCATTTGCATATCAGGGAAAATTTTAAGGATGGAAAATTATTTTGAAGTTTAAAAAATTGGCGAATCTCACTAGTCCCTAATATGCAAACTAGAAAAATTTTACCGACGTATTTGTAAAATCATTCAAATTTATAATGATATTATATATAGTTTATATATAATGTTGGCAAATTTTAACGTAAAATAATTTTATATTTTAAAATTTGGGCGAATCATTTTTATAAAAAAATGGAAATTGACGAATCTTTTTTTTGGAAAAACCATGGAAAATTAGCCCACCTGCGAATATTAGCCCCTAAAATTTTCCATGTTGCATATTAGGAGTCACATACCAATAAATTTCACTATTCCTCTAGGTTATGGATCCATTGATGGTAGTGATTTGTTTTTATTTTTTTCATCAGTTTTCCATCATGCGAAACTTATTGGTTCTCCTCTCTATGGTATTTAGTCATGAGTCACTCTTTCTCTCTAAAAATCATATTATTAGGTCAATGGGTTGGTCTCATTAGGTTCTAGGGTCTCATCATGGTCAAATTAATGAGTCAAGTGTCAATAAATATCGGCAAAGTCATGAGGAAGTCAATAAACTCAAAGTCACAGCACCTCGGAAGATCAAAGAAATGTTTTATTCAACTTGATGTAATTTTCACCTCAAAACCATGTTTTGAGGTGAAAACATGATACTTTTCCTCTATTATCATTTATTATGTAATTTTATGTCAGCATATGTAATAAGTCACACTTTAGAAGCTACTATCTCCACAAAGTCATCACCCCGCCTTTCAGAGAAATTTTCTGTAGCATTTTCAATATCAGATCATGTTATAAGTATGATCAAAGGAAAGAGCTTGGAAAGAGCTTTCCAATGGTATATTACACTCTCAAAACTGACTTCTGGATTGAAATTTATGCCTAAGTGAATAAAGTCCCCTATAACCTAAACCCTCCCATTTTCCCATTTCCCTCCTACACTTTATTTCATAAATTTTTTTAATGTTTTCCTTTATAAAACCCCTTTTTCCCCATCCGATGGAAAAATCACATTATTAAATCTTTTAATACATAAATCCAATGTGATTAAACCACTTCCCCTCATGCCCTTGAAACATTATAATAAAATCAAAGTTTCATATTATAAATAACCCCCCCCCTCCGGTCGTAATCATAATTTAACTAACCACTTCCCCTCCATATCTTTTAAACTTTATAATAAATTTAAAGTTTATTATAAATCCTCTCCGCTAGTCCGATACATTCCCTTCCCTTTCCATCGCATCGCAACATTTAAAATATGCACCCAGATTGGCCCTCCTATTCACAAAAACTCTGATGCGATTGAGAGCTCCCGATTGTATGTCTCCGATGAAATCCCACCCAATTACATCCTGACCGTGGATCAAATCCACAATCCAACAGCCTGTATGCAATCAGCGCTCTCTGATGGAGTCCCTCCCAATGGAAAACTCCTGATTAGTCCTGCGTCATTGATCCACCCCCTCCGATCGGACGGCCCATAGTTCATCGCCCTATCGCAATCGGCGATTTCACATATAACTTTCCCTCTGCCCTCCTCTAATCCTTGATGCCGATGGACCTATGGGCCCCACCACATAATACTTCCACTCCATGCATAATAAATTGGTCCATCCCTTTGTAAAAATCAAATTTTATTTTATTTCGTTTTACTAAAGGCCTTCCCCTTCATTGCCTATTCCCAATCGCATTGGGAAAATCCTATGATGCAATACACTTGGCCCCGCTGCCAAGCTCGATTTCAATTGTGATTATATCTCCCGGTCCCACCTTGATCCCTTCCCCTTTTTAAGTGAAATTTGGTCCTTTCCCGTTGTAAAATGCGGAAAATCATTTCCGTGTGTTTTAAAAAGGATTTCTCCGCTATTTTATTATGTTTCCCCATTAGACCTTGCGAAATCGCATTGGAGTTTTTATATATGTCCTGTTCCCAAATATATCCATACCCTCCGATCCCAATTGTGATGACACCATTGCAACATGCATTTTTTAAATGTTTTATTATGTATTATATCCCCTCTGCCCATTGATTATGATTCCGATTACGATTGTGGACCCCACCTCCTCTCCCTTTGCTCCTTCCATTCGAAATTGGTTTCTCCCTTCACTAAAGGCATAATTTCATTCTATTTCATTTCAAAATCATTTCATTAAAGCTTAGTTTTCTTCAAAGAAAATGGAAAGAAAAATTCAAAGGCCAAGAGCTAATATGAGACAGAGATTTCTACAGCAGTAGCAAAGTAGCAAATTTGTTTTTCGGATCGCCTATTTTTCTTTCATCCAGTATAACAACGAATTTTCAAGTGGTCAAAATGTATTGTTTTTCCTTATTTTTAGGGGCAGATTGTTGGATTTCTTTTCTATGATTGGACTTAAGTTCTTGAGCTAGCAAACAACTCCTCTTTCTTTGGATCTATTTTCCCACAAATCTGGTCTATTTAATGTAATTGTAAATCATTTGTAAAGCAGTCTGTAAATCAGTAAGTAGGGGAATAGTGTGGAAATCAAGGAGAACGCTTTGCACTCCATTGTAACAGTTTTGGACAGGGAATTACTAAGGGATGCAACTTTGATTTTTGGGGATCCATGTGGTATGAAATTTAGCATTTTTCCTATCCTTTGTGTTCATATGTAAATTGTTATGTGTACAATTCATTCATAAAGCAATCTCGTTTTGAATGCTTTCAAGATAGAAAGGTAGAATCCATTTTTATGCTCTGACTTGGGAAATCATTCATACTTTGTGTTTTTCTTCTGTTTGAAAAGGATCCATCTCCATTCCCTTTTCATCCCCTCACCATTCTTACCATCTCATCATTACTTAAATTGAATTGCTAAAATATCTTGCCTACCTTGCCCCATGAAATACCCTATATCCTGATTTAATTCCCAGATTCAAACTGTCCCATTTGTCCCACACGTCCTTGAAAAACTCATTCATTTCATCAAAAAAAATTTCCCATTATTATACCTAGCCTAAAATTAGTTTCATAATTGTACTTTGTTTAATATCGTTTCATGGAGAGAGCCCTTTCCTGACCTTGTAGGGCTAGCTACAAGGCTGAGCGTGGTTTAGATGTTACCCCGATTCCCCTTTTTTCAGCCTAAGGTCCAGATCGGGAGCTAACAGATCTGATCTGATGTAATGTTATGATTCATAATTTTCTGAATACTTCTACAGATCTGTGACTTGGATCTCAGATCTTCTCACCATTGTTCATGATTTGCTGAGATCCCCAAGGGGAATGTATAGAGGAGCCTATCTTGTACACAAATCTGAAATAGATCTATCATTTCCTGTACAGATCTACTCTAGATCTAAGTTGAAATATAATTCATGCTTCAGTAATGAAAATAACGTTGTTAAGCTTATTCTACTATTTCTTGTTGTTGTAGAAGCTCATTTTGAGGCTTTTGTCTTGTGTAATCATTCTATTTCTGTTTTATATTGTATAAGTTGTATTGTAAATAAATTTTTCTGATGTATAGATGAAATATGAACCTCCATGTTGGTCCCATGTTTTTAAATTGATAAACTACATTATTTCTGAAGCAGTCTTTTGCATATAGCTGCAACACCTCTCTTTGGGTGATTTTCAGCTAGACTAGTTTGTGGGAGATCTGTTTAGCCCACCTAGTTTGATCTTTTTTTGCTCTCCTTTTGGATTCAGATCTTAGATGAGCTGATATAAGGGATATAGGATATACAAACTCATTTATGTCTAGATATTTCTCAGGAGTGCATTATTTCAGCAGGATTTCTTTGCTGTTCCAGATTTGGAATATTACAGTGGTATCAGAGCTCCTTTCTTGGCACAACCTGTGCATTATTTGAGCCAATATGTCTTCAGAGGGAGGAGAAACTCTCACTAACAAAGATAATAGGTATCATAAAAGAATACAAAAGAAAAATGATTACACCATTGAAACCCCTGTGTATGGAAGAATGGAAGGAGTAGAGTTCTCTAACATTATTTCTCAAGGTTTGCATGAGTTGGAGGAAGAAATAAGGGGAGTGAGGAATGGAAGATTAGCAGATCCCTTTAGGTGGTTTTCACATGAGGAAATCCGCACTACTTCATACGATGTGTATGAGCATTCAAATACACAATCTGTTCCACAACGTGGTAGCATGCCTACTTTCTTGTCAAAGGAAAAAGGAAGAGGAGAAAGACCAAAGGAGGGATCTCTTTGTGCATATCTCCAAGAATATGAATCTCAATCAGAGAGATTCAAAGATCATATCAGTTTCCCAGAGTTTTGTCAACTCAAAGAAGAAATATCCTGCAGCTATAGTAATGGGAAAGGGTGCATGCAGCACACTTTCGGTAGATTCTCTCTACCTACATTTGATGGATCACCTAAAGACTCATCCAAGTCTTGGGTAAAGAAGCTTGACACATAATTTTAGTTGCATCAAGTATCAGAAGAAAAATCCTTGAGATTAGCAGCGTTGTATCTTCAAGGGAAGGCTTATTCTTGGTGGTTGTTTGAGTCCTCTTCCTTGAAAGGGAGGGAAATCTCTTCCTATGTAGGATTCACTAGGAGATTAGTGACAATATTTGATGAGAGACACTTTGAAGCTACTTGGGGGGAGCAGAGCAAGAACAATAAATATGAATCTCTTCATAATTTGGAAGATTTCATGGACCCAACTCTAGTCCTAAAAATTATTGAAGGGCTTGAAGAGTTGATGCATTTCTTACTAGAAGCAAAGGCCCCAATTCAGCAAGATCTCTTTCCACAAAGAGAAGATTGGAGGATTTATTCCTCACTAAGAGATCAAGACGTAGGACCTCTTGATGATGGAGAATTCTCCACTGATGAGGAGAAGGGAAAAAGAAATGAAAGAAGATTCTCCAGTGATGTGCAAGTAGGAGGAGATCTACTTTCATTTGGAGATGAAGATGAAGCAATGGCTTCCAGTAGAGGGATTATTGCATCTTTGGAATGAGTTCCAGGGATTCTCCCATATGGAGGACATGAGCAACATGTGTCTTGGATAAAATACAATGAGACAGGACAAAGGAGGGGTCACTTAGCTGATCCACTATCAGAAGATGGGGCGAGGGCTCCAATCAGAGGCACTCTTACACCATTAAGAGGGGTCTCCAAGTTTCAGGGTACTTCCACATAGAAATCAGAGATGGATTTGCATAGTGGAAGTAATCATGATGTGTTCCCACTTGTTGTTCGCATGGGAAGGAGCCTTGAGACATCGTTATCTTGTGGTGTACCATCTGGGAACCCACCTGAGTCATATTTGATGAAGGATGTTTCATACATTGATGCTTCTTCAATATATCCAAGGGAGGAGGGAGCACTATAAGACCATGCTACAATGTTGAGAGTATGGGGGAGGTACAAAAGGAAGGGAGAACATTTTTCCTTTGATTTCAATATCTATCCTCACCTCCCAAATTTCATTGAGGAGATATGCTGCAAGGAGAGAAAATGACACCATCATGAAGCATGGGAGGCAAGATATGAATCAAAAGACAAACTTGTTTGAAGAACACTCTTCCCTACTGGAAGAGAGATGGTGGTCTCACATGCATTATTTGGCCAAAACAGAGAGGCCTTGGACAGATGATAGCCTTCCATGGAATATTAACTCCCAAGAGCTTCCTTCTCCTCTGAAGCATGTGCATGAGCAAGGAAGGAATATCAACCTTCCATCTCATATCTTTGGCGTGGGAGATGTCAAAAATGAGAAGGATGGGAGGCAAGACCTTCCAACATACACCTTGGACATGGAAGATGTCAAGGAGGAGAGTAGCAACATGGTAGCCACTTCAGTTGGTACCTTGGCAGCGTTGTCATTATTGGGCACTTTAGATCCCTATTGGAAATGCCTACTGCTGGTGGAATGTTCCAAGTATCTTCATACATGCATGATTCCTGATGACTTGCTACATGAGAAGGATTTCTCAATCCAATATGGGGTCATCTATGATCATGGTAGGGTCTTCTTTTCTAGAGCCTCCAAACTCAAGAAGAATTTAGCACCATGGGTCTATGAGGAAATCTGTTTTAGCCATGGATATTATATGAAGCTCAACAACATTATCTTGAAGAGCTATTGTCGGGAGGGATTTGGACGAGGACTATGTCAGCATTGTCAAAGATGCATGAAATTTGTGGTGATGAGGCAGCAACATAACTCTATTGGAGAGTTAATTCAACCTTCTCTCTCCCCTCTTGAGGGAGAGGATAGATCTATGCACCACTCCAATTTTATGAGGAGAACTATTGGTGAAGAATTTTCTCATGTAAAACAAGTTTATATTTTTGATTGTATACGTTCTTTCACCATGTTTATGCAGACCATGACTCCTAGGAGGAGTGTTATATATTGTCAATCTCATTGGCCACTCCCTTGATGGACAAAGGGAGATCTTGTTTCATGATGGGTGTTTTTCTAAGGCACCAAACATATCTCACACATTCAGCTACAGTGAGATGGCATGGGCTGCAAGTAAGTGGTGGGAAAACCACTTACCACATCTTGTTTTAATGCATATAGGATATGCATTACAATGGTTCCACATGTGGGACTATGACACACTTCCATATGTGCACCTTGTTGGTTTTTTGTGCATTGTTTTGCTCCCATACATCGATGACATGCTTGTAATTTCTATGGGACTTTAGGGAGGAATGATGGGAAGTGTGCATGTGCCTAATGAGCTGAAGAATCTCCATGTGGCTTGTGTCATATATTTTAGAGGGAACATTAGGCAACCCATTGGTTTTTCACATAAAATCTTGTTTCCTTGTGGGATGAATTTTGCACATCTCATATTGACTTTGGGGAAACAATTCATGGGGGTTTGGATTGGTGAGCATCAAGCTTATGATGAGAGTTTGATCTTTGATGGTGTCGCCAATGGAGGAGAATTCTTGCAGCACTCACCTTATCAGTTTCTTGAGGAGAAGCAACATTTTGGAGGGGAGGACTGTAATATTCCCATTTAGCCCAAGCTAATGGGAATATCTTATTTTTCCTTATTTCATCTTGAATTTCATGTTTATGAATAAAATATGAATGAGGACATGTAAAACTCATAAAAACCATGAATAAATCAATGCCTATGTAAACAAAGACATATATGGCCCATGTAAATAATCTCTTGCAGGTGTGAATGGGCTTAAATCACAAGACTGGGTCAACCTTGACCACATCAACAAGGCAGTCTAGGTGCAATGAACCTCATGGATACATAATGCAATTATAGATGGAGGTTCCACATGTGAAAGGGGATAACTCATTGAGGTGGTTTAGGGTTCGACAAGGCTTTCACCTTATAAAATAAGGAGGAGGACAACAGGAAGAGGTTGTTGATGATATTATTTTCTGAAGGTATTGTCTGCTTAGACATCCTTTGTTGGGGTTTCCTGTTTAGGAACTCCCACCTCCTTCCTTGAGCAGCTCTTGGAGGAGTCTTGTTTGTCTAGTCCACTATTTGGCATTTGGCCAGGCCACATCTTGCATCTACAATACATTTCTGCTTAGGATTGGGTTGTCCATGTGAGCTGTAGCAAGTGGAACTCTAGATCTTCAAAGATCTAGCTTGCATTGGAGCCTCTTCTCAATGAGTGTGTCTTTTAACCTCCTAGAAGAGCGCATCCATAGTTTGATCTTTAGGTCCATACAGTGGAAGTAGGCCAAAGCACTTCTAGGGCCTACAACACATTCCTTCTTCCATGATTGCATTATTTTCAAAATCAGAGTTGTAGGGTGTCTTGGCATCATTTTAGAGGAGGAAGATCTTTAGTGATTGGATCCTTCCTTTCACTATGGTGATCCGTGGATTGGCCAACCAATGCATGTTGTTTCAGATATGATCTATTGTATATGTTATGATTCAGAATTTTCTGAATACTTATGCATATCTATGACTTAGATCTCAAATCTACTCACCGTTGTTCATGATTTGCTGAGATCCCCAAGGGGAATGTATAGAGGAGCCTATATTGTATGCAGATCTGAAATAGATATATCATTTCATGTACAGATCTGCTCTAGATCTGAGTTTTAATCTACTGCATGGTTCAACAATGAAAATAATTTTGTTAAGCCTATTCTGCCATTTCTTGTTGTTGTAGTAGCTCATTTTGATGCTTTTGTCTTTTATAATCATTCTATTTCTATTGTACACTATATAAGATATATTGTAAATCCATTTTGTTGATGTATTGTTGAAAGATGAACCTCCATGTTTGTCTCATGTTTGTAAATTGATAAACTGCATTATTTCTGAAGGAGTCTTTTGCATATAGTTGTAGCCCCTTTCTTTGGGTGATTTTCAACTAGACTATTTTGTGGGATATCTGTTTAACCCGCCTTGTTTGATTTTATTTTTCTCTCCTTTTGGATTTAGATCTTAGATGAGCTGATCTAAGGGATCCAGGAGCTGAAAAATAATTTCTGTGCATAGATTTCTCAGGAGTGCGTTATTTCAGCAGGCTTTCTTTGCTGTTCCAGATCTGGAATATTTTAAAGTGCTTCCCAGAATGAGGAGGTATGGCCATGGTGTCGTATTTTTTGCTGCAAGGTCTGTAATACTTTGAGTTACAGACACCAAGGAGGGGAGGCTCTACCGACCAATGACATTTTTCATCATATTCAAGGTGGGGAGATGATAAACATGTTCGGGTGTTTGGAACCTATGGTCGATTTATTGTGGAGAAATTATGTCAAGATATGCGAAGTTTATCTGGGACTCTATCATGCTGAGGGTAGAATGATATGTACTCTAGAACCTTCAGTGCATGGGGAAATAGATAATTTTTTGTGTTGTAAAAAACCTGCAAAAAAAATACCCCAAGTGAAAGAATCTTTCTCATTCAGATATTATTGAAACTTGTGCTAAATGAATAGAGTATAAGAGAGGGCATACCTATCAAAACTTGAAAAACTATTTTTTCATAGGTGTGAATGTCTGGAGCCTCCTTTGGGCATTATGAGGTGTTTATCACTATGTTTCTTTCAGTTTCATGAATAGATACATTGAGCTCTAGTTTTCCCTTGGGAGTTTTTACTTGGCTCCTGGTTCTGATTTTGGTATGGGTCGCTCCCAGACTGAGATCACGGGGGGCATTGCTGGTTACTAACCCCTATTTAGGATCTCCTTTTTGTCTCCTCCTTGGCTTCTCTTTGCAGTATTTGGAGGATTTTCATAATTCTCTTGGTTGTATGGTTGCTCATGAGCCAGGGAAGGTTTAATAGATTGACCAATGCATTACGTTGCGGTGGTGGTCCATTATGTGCGGGGAATGGGGGATATTGGTTCCCTTGTACATGGTTGGTATATGAGAGCTGGGTTGTTACACTGAAATTTGTCATCATGACGTTTTAGTACTCCCTTGGAAGTCTACAACATCAAAGTTCCTAAAATTAAGCCTTGAAATTGAGAGAAAATCTCATAAAAGTCTTAAAAACACTTGTACCGCACTTTCTCTTAACATTTCCTATGGTGCCGCACCTTTTTTCTCTAAATCATGTAGAGCTAAATGCAATTTTTATTCATTAAGGGTTTGGACCCCTGTAAAAGGTAAAACAAAGGTGGAAAGTAACATTTAGAAGCCCAGCAGTCAAATCTCGAAGCTTCTAGAAGCAGTTATCCGGTCGAATGTTCGCTCCTATCATGTATGTTCATTCCTCCATTATGGGAGTCTACCCCTTGATTTATGGAGCCCAATCCCTTCAAAAGAGCATTTTATCCCTTCTCATGTGGAACCATAACCTCCTCTCTTTTCCTATAAATTGAAGCCATAGTACAGCTTCAAAGTTTAGAGAGGGAGAGAAAGAGAGAGTGTGTGTGAGATAGTAAAAGAGTTAGAGAGTTAGAATTTTTGAATTTTTGAGGAGAAATGATGTAGAGACTCATACTCTATTAACTAATCATTATGTGGGAATGATGACACACCCATGTGCATTTTAGCTGAGACAGTGCAAAGCTTGTTGGAGTAAAGGAAACGTCTATTCCAGACCCTAGGAAGGCCTGTACGACATCAAGGCGGACACGGTTGTAAAGCTCTTCTTTAGCAAAGATAATACAAATGAATATCGTTTTCTCAATTAGTTCTTTAGTTAAATAGTTTTTTTATTATGTTTTATTAATGGGTTATTTAATTAATTATCGCATTTCTTGAATTCCTTGATCATCTTGATAGATGTTTGATTCATGAATTAATTTTCATTGTGCAGGTGCTTTTGATCTTTTCTTGTGTTTGTGATTGTAGATCCTTGACGATGACTTTCTTCAAGCCATTGGAAGGAAGATCAGTGTTGGACTACAAGTAGGTTTCTAAAACCCTATTATAGTTAATTCTGAATCAAACAATATCTATAGAAAATAGTTTTATTTGTTCGTTTGTTGCTAGTTGTCCGTAGGACATTTGGGAGGTCTATCTTGTCCGCAAGAACGACTTATTCGTCCAAAAAAATGGCAACTCCGCTAGGGAATGGATCTTGAACTTTGATTTCTTTTATTTTGATTTGTGAAACTATTTTTCTGATTTTGATTGATTGATACTGGCTTGGGTAACTTATTCCTGTAGAATCCCTGAAAACTTCTTTCGAACTTTTAATTTTTGTTTTAGTTTTCTAGTATCCGAACTTTTCTTTTAGAAACAGTGCAGGCATCTCCGCTCTTTTCTTGTATAAATAGTGCAGGACCGCATCTGTTTACACTGAAACTTACGGACCCTGTGAATTTTTTTTGAAAAACTTAAAAGTATCTTTTTTGGATTAATTTTTTAGATTCTCAGTATATACCTATACTTGTATTTTCTATCAGAAAGCCTTGTGTGAATTTCTTTTCAGCACTCTTACAATATCATTAGTATCCATTAAGTTAATTGGGTGTTTTGAGTTTATTTTTTGGAGAAATTTTTAATTTGATTTCCTTTGGTCATTACTTAGAGGTTTGTCTTAGTCTCTTAACAATTTTGCATCTTTTTTCTTTTGTTTTTGTAAAAATGTTTCCCCCTCATTTGTCGGGGGGGGGGCTCAAATTGTGTCTGAGTGTTAATCGCCTTTGAGTTTTTTTATTTTTTGATCTTTGGAAATCTCACCTAATTTTCTTTAATTACACTCGATTGGTTCTTAGATTACATTAGAATCATCTTGTGTTTGAGAATTCTTTTGCATAGATCAAATTTGCATAATTATAATTTTCATTTTCAGAATATGAATGAAAAATTTGCATAGATTACATTTGCATGCTTTTCAAGTGAATTGTGCATAGATTACAACTGCATAGTTTACATTCTGAAAAATCAATCGTAGATTTATATCAGTTTTCTTTGATTTGAATTTTTCATGTTTTATGCTTGTTTTAAAAGCATAAAAAAAAAAAAAAATGGAATTGATTAGGATTAGTTTTTTTTGATGAAATTAGTGCATTAGAGAATTCGTTATATTTTCTCTTATTGATCAATTTTTGCATTGTTGGAAGTGAATGGAAACTCTCTCCTTACTTTAGTTATGATTCATTAAATTGAAAAGATTACATTATCATATTCGATTGCATTCAGTTTTGGGTTGGGTCATAACACCATTAGTTTCATATCCATTTACCCTTTGAGTAATAACGGCCTAAATAACACAACACTTAATTAAAATTCATCTAGTGATTTTTACATTTTTAGGGCCCTTTCCACCAATCTAGCTCAGGATTAGTTCTTTGGAATAGGTTGTAGTTAACTTTCCTAAGCAACTAAAACAAAAAAGTAGTCAATCTTGCGGTAGGAAAATTCCAATAGTAGCATGTATGCTTTGGGAAGTTCCTCCTAAAGGAGTCAAGCACGACATCATATCCAAACCAGTGAGGTAATAAATCCTTCCTCATTGAGAACGATAGAAGATATACACGTATTAACAACGGTAAAACTCGGATTGGCCATTTTTCAGGAGCCTGGGGTAACTTTTCAGTAAACCTTGGATTATGTCAAGGAGCCTTCAAGGGGATTGAGCTTTATTACTCTACCCTTGCATGTGTATCGGATCCTAGACTGTTCCCCTAGGTATATTTTTTCCTTTTGGTGACCTTAGTGGCCATAAACTTTAGGATTTTTTTCCAAGGTGACGGTGGAGGGAAGATCCCAATGTACCTGGAGCAAACATCGACTAGACTCACTTGGACTCTATGGAGGTTTGTCTTCACTCGAGATGGCATAGTGGAGAAACTTGCAATGGTCTGTTTCATTAAGCAAGTTATCAGGGTAACTATTCCAACCACCATTTCTGCATTAAAATTCTATGATGTTGGATTTCATCACCAACTAGTGTGTTTAGTGCGGGAATCTACTATTTGTGTGTGGTTTGACTCCTAGATTTGATAGCACGTGTTCATTTCTTTTTTTTTATTTTTAGATACCATAGGTGTGAATTGCGAATTTTAATTTTTTAGGTGTGAATTTTGAATTATTAATTTTAGTTTTAAATTATTAATAAAATTCACTAAAGTTGAATCTAATGGCAACTGTTCTGGAATCTACCAACCAAGGAACCCCTCTTAACGAGAATGCTAGTACTTTTCCTTTCTTTGGAAATTTCGGTCCTCCTTATAAGGCTACATCGTCATTACCTTTATTTACAATAGGTTTATCGATATGGTTATTCTCAACTTTATTGGCCTCGAATACTCAAATTGTTCCACCTCAATATAATGATTCTGCTCAACATAGTTCACCATCTCAACATCACCAACCTTCTGTTGACCCTTTACCTCCTTCGCCCAATATTTTTTCCTCCCTTTCTTCCTCTTCGCTTCATAAAAGCCTTGACGCTAGTAACCAGGTGGCTAAGAAGAAGAAGAAATGGAAGAAGAAGAAGAAACAAGATAAGAAAGAAGTCAACCAACCAACCATGGTTGTAAGTGTTAGTAGTGTTGAGGAAACCTCCAACATGCATCGTAAACATAAATTCCCTTGTAGGATTTTTAAGGGTGAGCACTTCCTTATCAGTTGTCTTGGTATTCCTAAGGTCTTGGAAGTATGGTCAGAAAAATCTCATCAAATTTCCGTTGATCCATCAACTAGTGATTGGCAGGTTCCTAGGAAAAAGGGTAAAGTTAGGTTTCCTTGTAGGTTATGCAAAGGGAGTCATCAAACTCACATTTTCCCTCACATGGATGAAGCCTCAAAATTGTTGGAAAACCTTCCTGTTCCACAACAAGAACTTCCAACTGGTTACCATAAAATTTCTCCCAACCTACCATCAATTGACGGAGTGATTGATCTAATTCCAAGTATAATCAATCCCACTGTTCCATTAGAGAATGAAACTCATATCACTCAGGTTGATGATCCTTTTGTTGATAAAGTGGTCGACTCGATTTCACATTCGGTCGATCCCACTCTCCATGTAGAGAGTGAAATTCATACTGCTCAGGTTCTTCTTGTTACATCATACTATTCTACGCTAGGGGGAATTTTACCTGTTCCTACAGAACCCCCTCCAAGTACCGAGGTCTTTTCCATTGATTGGAATAGATTGACAGAACCTCGTCTTCCTTCCTCCATCCCTTTTCAAATAATTGTGCAGGCTTGTCATAAGAATGTATGTCGCACACATGTAGATGAAGGTGCTTCTGTTAGTATTTTATCCTCAACTACTTGGAAAGCTTTGGGTTCCCCTCAGCTTATGCCTATTACACAGAATCTGAAAGATTTTAACAAAACTATTAGTGAACCTTTAGGGATCCTCCCTAAATTTTCTACTACTTCGGAAGGAAATTTTTTTTGTATTGATCTTATGGTAGTTCGAGGCCCCTTAGATTTAAATTTACTTCTTGGGTGAGACTATGTCTATGCAATGAAAGTTGTCGTATTGACACTCTTTCGCGTGACATATTTCGCTCGCAGTGGAAATATTGTGACTGTTGACCAACTTTCATTCACTTGTCTTGATTCGACTACCAATAATCTGACACCCCTAAATGTTCCTTATACTAAAGTGGTATCTACCCCACCACGAGTTAATTATATGGTAACTAGTCCCATGTTTTTAGTTACCAATGCAAGCGAGCCTCTCACTGTTTGCTCGACTTCCTTTGACTTGGATCTTGTAATTGACATGGAAAACTCTATGGGATTATTTGAATGTGATGTTCCTATCCCTTTTGAGTCCCTTGACATGTGTTCCTTTCAAAGCACTTTTCTTCCATCTCATGAAGACCTCTTGGAAGCCATGATCGAGATGCGTCCCTTGACATGTGTTTCTTCTATTTGGAAGCCATGAACAACAAGTCTAGTTAGGAGAGTTCCTTTTACTATGTCAACCTCGCTAAAAAATGAAACAAAGATATGAGGAGAGTTCCTTTTACTATGTCAACCTAGCTAAAAAATAAAACATAGATATGAGGAGAGTTCCTTTTACTTTGTCAACCTTGTTAAAAAATGAAACAAGTCTAATGAGGATATTTCCTTTTACTGTGTAAACCTCATTAGAAAATGAATCAGTGGCCCATGAGGACAGTTATTTTACTATTTCAACCCCGTTAAAAAATGAAACAGATCACTATGAGCATAGTTCTTTTCCTCTGTCAAGCTCGTTAAAAAATGAAACAAATCCTCTCCTATTCAAGTCGAGTCTTTCATCTGATCTCGTAAATAAACCTTCATTCCATATAGCTATTAGTAACCAATAGTATACTTAGTTGAATTAAATGAAGCTTGGGGAGCATGCGCTCTAGCAAGTTATGCTTGGGTGGCATTAAAATTTATCTCAAGCAAGGATTTCTATGTTTCAAGCTTGTGTAAAAATGAAACCACTCTCAAGCACAATTTTCTCTATTTCAAGCTTGTCTAACAATGAAACAAACCTATCTGAAGCATATTTTTTCTTTGTTTCAAGCTTTTGTAAAAATGAAACCTATCTTGAGTCAATTTCGGTTATTATTTTCAAGACTCGTTAAACTCATGAAAATCCTGAGATTGTTTTTCTATATTTCATTCTCGTAAAACACATGAAAATGCTGATTTCTTTCCATCTTTTCCTACTCGTTAATTAAATTGAAATTCGTCAATATAAGTACATTTTTATCAATTTTTCTAACTCTTTAAAATTTATAGAAAAAGCGAAACTACTGAGTATACTTTTATCACTTTTTTAGACTCTTGAAAATTATGAAAAAGTGAAACCTTGGAGTTCTCTTTTAATCCCTTTTCGGACTCTCTAAAGATGAAAATATTTCCGAGTACTTGACTATTCGAACTCGTGAAAGGAAATGAACAATCATCCCTTCAGTACAATTTTACCCCTTTTTCGGACTGAAATGGACTATTTACGAAAAAGGTATACGTTGACTAGTCATGGTCAACAGAGTTCTCTCCTGTATTGTTTTATCCTTTTTTGGGCTTGAGAGACTAAAATTACGAAAGAGTACACCCATGGATTTTTCTTAAGTTTTTTCTTCTCACTCCCTAAAAATGAAAAACACCGAGTTTCTCCTATACTGGACTCATTAAAATTTAACAGTAAAGGACCTGTCGATTACAAATATGAATGGACCACTCCATCTTAGGGTTCAATTTTAAAATAAGTTGGACTCATCCGAAGGATGATCTTATAAACAAGAAAATGTTATCCTCCTCAAGCTTGTCAAAAATAAATAGGTACTTGCCAGAAATGGTGGGGAAAAGAGAGAAAAAGAATTCATTTTTTACACTTTGATTTAGAAGTAGTAAACCACTCTTGAACATGACACCTTTTTTCACACTTCTACCTAGGTTGGGAAAATCCTTTGCCTATCAGTTAATCAAACCACATTGAAGGTCTTCAGCTGGTTTCTGGGTATTAGCTTAGGGAAATTGTTACCAAACCATTTGCAGTGTCTTTATGTGTTCAAGAGGACAGTCAACCAAACCATTCATCTACAAACATTTTTCTCCATTCACATTGACTATCGCTCAGTCAGTCCTTGCAAAGAATTTCTTCAAAACTTGATCGACGGTTTTGTGTCATGAGCTTGCTTACGACAGATCACTTTCTATCGATGACATCTTATCATCTAGGAAGTCAATCTAGAATCTGTCAGTACCTTGGAATTTGCATGCCTTAATTGCAGGTTTCTCGCCTTCGATGACAGGTTGCATCATTGACCTTCAATCGAACGATTCCGTGAAATGTTCGACTTCATATCACTTATTCACATTTCATGGATTTTACTGAGTACTTTTGAGAGCCATAGTCATTATTTGTGGTTTCTCTCACACTTGTTAACAATTCACATCATTGACTGGTAATCAAGTGGGTTCTACCATGTTCAACTTCAACACATTTAATCGCATGGATAGAATCGTACTAGTTCGGGTAGCAGAAATGAAGACCCTGGATCTAGTTTTCGCCATCTAGGCCGCAAGGAGTTTTATTATTTATTATGCAGTAGACTATGATTACAGATGGCTACGTCCATGATATGTCTACACTATTGATGTAATATTAAAATCATTTATGTATCAGATCAAGTTTAGTTAGTTTTGATCTGAGTATGGGAATGCCTACCTCAGTGATGATATATATATATATATGATTTGAGTTGAATGTTTTTACAGGGTTCTGACTGGGGTGTCCACAGGCTAATCCTTGAAATGATAAAGCACATCACTCTTCGAATGCTCTCAAACTTTGCACTTTAGGGGGCAATTTGTTACACTGAAATTTGTCATCATAACGTTTTAGTACTCCCATAAAAGTCTACAACATCAAAGTTCCTAAAATAAAGCCTTGAAATTGAGAGAACATCTCATAAAAGTCTTAAAAACACTTGTACCGCAGTTTCTCTTAACATTGCCTATGGTGCCGCACCTTTTTGCTCTAAATCATGTAGAGCTAAATGCACTTTTTATTCATTAAGGGTGTGGACCCCTGTAAAATGTAAAAGAAAGGCAGAAAATAGCATTTAGAAGCCCAGCAGTCAAATCTAGAAGCTTCTAGAAGCAATTATCCAGTCGAAGGTTTGCTCCTATCATGTATGTTCATTCCTTCATTATGGGAGTCTGCCCCTTGATTTATGGAGCCTAATCCATTCAAAAGATAATTTTATCCCTTCTCATGTGGAGCCATAACCTCCTCTCTTTTCCTATAAATTGAAGCCATAGTGCAGCTTCAAAGGTTAGAGAGGGAGAGAAAGAGAGAGTGTGTGTGAGATAGTAGAAGAGTTAGTGAGTTATACTTTGAGAACTTTTGAGGAGAAATGCTGTAGAGACTCATACTCTCTTAACTAATCATTATATGGGAATGATTACACACCCATGTGCATTTTATCTTAGAGAGTGCAAAGCTTTTCGGAGTAAAGGAAACGCCTGTTCTGGACCCCAGGAAGGTCTATACGACATCAATGCAGACACGGTTGTAAGGCTCTTCTTTATCAAAGATAATATGAATGAATACCATTCTCAATGATTTCTTTAGTTAAATACCTTGTTTATTATGTTTTATTAATGGGTTATTTAATTAATTATCTCATTTCTTGAATTCCTTGATCATATTGATAGATGTTTGATTCATGAATTAATTTTTATTATGCAGGTGCTTTTGATATTTTCTTGTGTTTGTGATTGTAGATCCTTGACGACGAATTTCTTTAAGACACTGGAAAGAAGATCAACGCTGGACTACAAGTAGGTTTCTAAAACCCTATTATAGTTAATTCCAAATCAAACAGTATCTAGAGAAAATAGTTTTTATTTGTCTGTTTGTTGATAGTTGTTCATAGGACACTTGGGAGGTTTGTCTTATCCGCAAGAATGACTTATCCGTCCAACATGGGGTGAATTTAATGATAGCCAAGTTATGATATGAATTGAGTAGAATATTATGAGCATCTAGGGTACTGATTACTACTACCTCGGTTTCCTTGGGCCAAAGACCCGATCAAACCATTTGCGGTATCGATGTGCATCATACTACTCCTACCTTATTGATATTGTGAAAAATTCCAGACCAAACATTCTATAGTATCGACGCACATGGTACTATTGTTGCCTAAGTGATCTTGGGCCAAAGACAAGATAAAACCATCGACGGTTTCAACCTACATGGTAACTCCCTCAGTATCCTGGGTGCTACTACTGCCTAGGTGATGTTGGGCCAAAGACCCAATAAAATCACCTCCAGTATCGATGTGCATGGTAAATCCCTTAGTCTCCTGTGTACCGGTTACTACAACCTAGGTGACCTTGTGCCAAAGACGTAATCAAACTGTCTGTAGTATTCAACGTACCAAGAACCTCCCTAAGTGGAAAGTTAAAGAAATCAAGAGAGTGAGGCAACTAGGCTCCCCTGTCCTTGGTTGGTAAATTATTGCTTGGGGGGAGCTCTTCCATCAACGTTTCTAGCTGTGTACTGGGTGCCCTGTACAGGAGGGCATGGTCCTACTTGCTGATGATGGTACAACTGTACCCTATTGGTCATGTTCTGCAAAGGTATATGATGACTCTAATAGTAGCCTAGTTGTTGGATGTTTTGGTTAGGATCATATGCGTAATCGACGTATGGATTATTTCTACATAGGTGATTTTCATCCAGTGACCCTATTAATCCATCTATAGTGTTCGACGTGCCTGGAAATTCTTTATACGTTTGTAGGTGTAGGGCGTTAAGCAAGATATTATGAATGGATCCTAACTAAGTGTATATCAGCTCGAGCTGCTAGGCATTGTTGATGGCATCCTCTTCGGACATAGGTCCTTGAGTTGCCACATCCTTCAAAATATCCGCAATGATAGTTTTCAGGAATAGGTCTAGCAGAAATCGATCATTGATTTTGGATTTACACAAACTTTGACGTCACTGCCATTCATGGAAATGGTTCGAGATATGGACGGTTGTTGTCTTTCTAAAATGTGTCAGTAATTTGATCCCTAAATCATGGTGGATGGGTAACTGAAAATATGTGAGGAACATAGTTGTAAGGGTGCTCAAGGTTCCATCTGTAGCAGAAGGTTTCTCCACATACCATTTTGCGGCTCGTCCAGTTAAGGTGTGCTGAAATACTCTTAGCTGAATAGTATCATCAATGATAGTGTTCGATGAACACCATAAGTGGAAATTCATTACATGATTTCTAGGGTCTTCCACTTGCTTCCCTTTTATGTTTGGAATGTCTAAAGGGAGCTTCATGTGCTTGGGTGGCTAAGTGGGGTTGTGTGCAATGGGGTCATTTGTTAACTTTGATAGATTTGGTAAGTTAAATTGTGTGTTGAGCACCATTGTAGACTGAAAAAACACAAGGTGCTCGTTAGGTATGGATTTTCTCTCTGACGTTCCCACATGTGTGTTATGTTGGCTCCCCAAATGGGTAGCTCTCCTCTGCCCCCTAGGGGTTGTGGGAGGAGTGGTGTGTGGTGACCCTGTGGGAGCTTCCACTAGTGTGGCGTTGGGTGACCCTTGGGGGTTCCCAACTAAATATGCCCTGATAAAGGATGAAGCATTAAGGGTGGTGGTGTTCCATTTTTGACACCTAAATGGCGAAAGAACTAGAACTCCTCTCGATAATGGGGGGAGTCCCAAAATATGTCTAGATCGACGAGATCCCATTGGGTCTATTATGTTGTTGACTAGGTAAGGTTTTGGAAATATTCTTCAATTCTATGAGAGGAGAGACATTATATATCAAAGAAAAAAATGTGTCCACATACATAAAACAAAGTGAAACAAAAGGTTAATTATTCTTTAGATTAGTTCTATGTTATCAATCAATCAAAAATGGTTCTGGTTTTTTTTTTTCAGGTGATACTCAAAGTCCTAAAGAACTAAATGTCCTCACACTGTCAACTTATAACCAAGACTTGCAAAGATATCTTCTAGCGGGTATTGGGGCTAACGTCCCAGAATAACTGGTGATGCCTTCTAGCAGTCGAAGAATCGACCAAGGTAATGGGTAGAGGATCTAGTGTTGCCTGCACCATCACCTATAGGGAAGGATGTCCTATATTTTTCCACTAAGTCCCGTCATCCCACGTGAGCATTCGATTCTTGAGCTTCTTGGTAAATCAGCTACCGGTATCGAGCATTAGATCGGTTAGGTAGTGCCAAATAATACTTAACCCATTCTGAATCGTGTCTCTGTGGTGCTCGAATTTTCTTTTCTGTGGGCAAATAGATGGGTTTAAAGCTCCCTATAATTTCAACTTCTATGCTTCAATATGTAAACTAACCATGGTAGCTTATTGGACTCCTACCCCCATGGTCCTAACCTAAACTATTAATTATCTTGTGACCTCTATGGGGATATTTTAATGAGTTCAATTATGTTTAGTTTTAACATGGCTTACTTTGATTAAAGGTGTGGCAGTGTGTGACCAAAAGTGAACAATAACACACTTTGTAAGATATGGATATGCGGTGATCATTTACAAGTCCACCTATTAAACTATGTTTTGATTGTTCCTTGCAATAAGCAAATGATATGCAAATAGTGGGCCACTTACAATTTTTCCTAATTAAACTAAATGATTGACTAAAGTGAGATGTGAAATTATCAAAAGAGAGCATTCATATGCATTCCCAAGGTCACCAAAAGGTCTAAGGAAAACAAATGTTACTTGCTTCTTTAAGATAATCTAGTCCTGGTCCAAATTCCTAGTGCAAAACTTTAAACTAAAATTAATGATCAAACGATGAAAAAAATAAATGGAAACTAGCTAAGCATATGTGGATATGGGCCAAATACTCCTGCTAAGTACCTATGTGTTTTGATGTCTATTTTCACAAAATGAGTTAATTCAGATTGCAACGGTGTATTTTCAGCAATTTATTCCCCCCTACTTAAACTATGTGAGTTTTGTAAAGATAAACTTTAAAATTTAAAACGATGCGGCTAGCAAGACTAAAACATAGCCAAAAACATTTTCTAAATAGTCATGGGACACCAAACACAGTGCTGGAAATTTTTCTCTGGACTGTCAGTCACTTTACAATTGTTGAAATTCGGCTACCGGAGGACAGGTGGTTCCCTAAGGCTTTGATCTTTTGCCTAGGGAAAAGTGTCCAAAATAATTTAATTTTTCTCCTAAAGTGACTTTATAAAGTTATAAAGTCAAATCTAATTTAAAAGTGACTTTAAGTGATAAAGTTACTAAAGTGTAATTTTAAAGTGACTTTAATCAAGTCAATGTAAAATTAGAAAGGAAAAGTGACTTTGAAAATAAATGACTAAGTGGGTCTTTATTAAAGTGGGGTGAATTAAAAAATAGAAAGTGAGATTTAAATGAGCATTCAATCTCAGCCCTAGATCTAAATCTGTTTCAGCCATTGGATTTATGGATTCCCCAAAAGTCACTTAGGGTTAGGTTAAAGGAGAAAAAGGAGGAAAAGGTCATTCATTCTTTCATGAGCAGATTGGGAGAAGGAGAGAAAGAGAGTAAGGGAGATTTCTGGGTAGTGAGGAGAAGGAGGCAGCAGCTTGGCACACATTCCAAGTCAGTATTTCAGCAAGTTCGTACAGCACAGTTTTCACTCAGTTCAAGGAATATTTGACATGATTTCCAAGGCAAAATCCGCACAACAGCTTTGGGCACTATTTCCAAGGAAGCCGTACTATTTTCTGGGCACAGATTTCGAGGGAGAGGTTGTTGTTTTTGCTGCATGCATTTCCAAGCAGGGCATATAGCATGTAGCTGATTGTTGGCACAAAAACCGAGGTATATTTCCATACATAGCCTGCACACATTCCAAGGAGGTTGTACAACAACATTAATGTTGTTCTGCATGCAAAAGGAGGAGGTCCTACAACATAAATCAATGCTGTAATTTCTGGGCATGTTTTTCAAGGAAATCTGTACAACATTTATTGTTGGTTCTCTTTTTTTGTTTGCACATATTCCGAGGTGGTGGTTAAGCACGGAAAACAAGATAAGTTGTAAAAGTTTACTTGTTGATTTTTGTTGAATATTTCTCTCACTGTAAAAATCATTTTTCCCAGAAATAAGAAGGATCTTTCGAACTCTTCCCCAAGAGATGTAGGGGGTTTTTGCAGGGTCATGTTGACCAAAAATCTCAGTGTTCAAATGTGTTGAATGACTATTTCAGCTTGCTGTGTTTTGTTTTATTTCTGCAGTTTCAGCATTCTGTAAATTTTTCCAGAATTTTTGTTTCAGCAAAGTAATTTCTGTTTCAGCAAATAAAAATTATTTTTCTGATTGTGGAATGTAAGGATATGGGAAAGGGAATTTAACTAAAAGGAGAAATAAGTGATACTGAAACCGGGGTGGGAAAACAAGAAAATTTCTACATGGTATCAGAGCTTGAGTGCTGAAAGTGCAGTTTGGGACAGCAAGAAGAAAAATACAGTCTGCTGATTTTTCACTCAGAAAATTCCAGCAAGCTGATTTTTCATACACATAATTTTTATCTTTACTACAACAGTGCTATTTTTTAGTTTTAGGATAGCAGGATGTCATTGGGATTGAGGGTGGAAGATAGGTTGGATGGGCATACCAATTACAGCGTTTGGAAGGAGAGAATGCAAAGTATCTTTGAGGAGGCAGAAATCTGGGATATTATGGTGCATACCACACAGAATCCTGTTTTTGTGCCTACTGATGCTACTCAGTTGGCTGATTATAATAAAAATAACAACAAGGGTAAGAGACTGATTCTAGATGGATTCAAAGACCATTGCATTCCACATGTGAGAGGAAAGAGAAATGCTCATGAGATGTGGACAACATTGTCCAATCTCTACCAGAGTACCAATGAGAACCAGAAAATGGTCCTGAAGGAGAAGATGAAAACCATTAAGATGGGTAAGGCTGATAGTGCAGTTGGATATCTCACAAAGATTACTAATGTGAGATATGAGTTGGCAACAGTTGGAGAGGTCATACCACCCACTAAGTTGGTGCGGATTGCAGTGAATGGCCTCCCCAGTTCATGGATGAAATTTGCTGATGGGGTTTGTGCATGTGAGACCCTTCCCACATGGGAGAGGTTTTGGGATGATTGCATTTAGACAGAGATCAGGAAAGGTCAGCTTGGGGCAGCCAAGCCAGTTGAGCAGGATGAGGATGTAGCACTGTTGGCACGAGGCAAGAAAGGCAAAGCGAAGAAGTAGGCTTCCACAAGAAATGGTGGGGGAAAAGGCAAAGGTAAAGGTAAACAGGGTAACACACAAAAGAACTATTCCAAGGTGAAGTGTTGGAATTGTTAGAAGATGGGACACTATGCAGTTGTGTGTCCGGAGAAGAAGAAGAAAAAGGGGAAGAACCAGAGCATGGCAGCATCAGTAGAGGTGGAGGACTTTACAGATCACTTTGACCAGGAGTTTGGGTTCATTGTGTGAGATTCCTCTAGTGCAGGATCACCTTCCACACAGGTTCAGAGGGAGCATGCATTTCCCTCGACTAGAGGAGCATCTTTGGGTATCTAGTATGTGGACAGTGGGGCTTCACATCATATGACAAGAGTCCGTGAGTACTTCTCAGAGCTTTCATAGAGTGGCACTGATATAGAGGTAGTACTCGGTGATGACAGAGTTGTTAGAGCAGTCGGTGTGGGAACACTGACATTTGAGAGGGAGTCTAAACCTACCTTGAAGGTGTCTGATGTTCTTGATGTGCTAGGGATGAGGAAGAACCTCATATCTATCTCAGCTTTGGAGGACAAAGGATATGAGATACTATTCAGGGGAGGACAGGTGCTGATATATCCCAGGGGCGCTCCAGCTGATTCAGCTAGAGTGATAGGTGTATGCCATGAAAAGGTGTACAAGCTTGCATTTTAGCCCCTTTTAGCATTGAGCAGTAGTACCGATAGCAGAGCTAGCAGTTCTGAGATGTGTGAGATTTGGCACCGTAGGATGGGGCATATGTATCATGGAACCTTGAGGACCTTGCGGGAGATCACTACAGGTATGCCAGATTTCAGTATTGATCACTTTGATACTTGCAGAGGATGTGCGATGGGCAAGTTTGCCAAATCCCCTTTTCCCAGCAGTGACAGCAGAGCGACTAGGATACTTGATTTGATTCATTCTGATGTGAGCGGTCAGATGTCTCATGTTTCCTTGAGTGGATATGATTACTATATTTTATTCATTGATGATCACTCCAGGAGGACCTAGATTTATTTCTTGAAGACCAAGAGTGAGGTCTTCAAGAAGTTTCAGGAGTTTAGAGCTCTTGTGGAGACATAGACAGGTCGGAAGATGAAGTCCCTGAGGTTGGAAAATGGGGGAGAGTACACCCTTGGAGAGCTTTTTAACTATTGTGCGGAGGTAGGCATTAGGAGGGAGTTCACTGTTCCTTACAACCCCCAGCAGAACGGGGTTGCGGAGAGGAAGAATAGATCCATCGGAGGGGCTACCAAAGCCATGTTACATGATCAGGGGTTGCCATTGTTTTTGTGGGCAGAGGCCTGCAACACTGCTACTTATTTGAAAAATAGGAGTCCACATCGTGCCTTCGGGCACATGACTCCGGAGGAGGATTTTTCTGGGAAGAAGCCTGATATTGGTCATCTTCATATCTTTGGGTGTATCACATACTCCTACATACCCAAGGAGAAGAGGACCAAACTAGAGCCCACCGCAGAGAAGGGTATCTTTGTGGGCTACAGTGAGACCTCAAAGGGCTTTCAGATTTACATTCCTACACAGAGGAAAGTTGTTGTCAGACGGGATGTGAAATTCGAGGAGGATAGGGCCTTCAAGAGGTCATGGGAGTTAGAGTATTTGGATCAGCTATACCCTCAGCAGCAGCTGAGTAAGTCGCAGGGATCCAGTGGGTAGGGATCAGGAGGATCCGGAGGTACATCTATGACGATGTTTGGTCCGTCAGTGAGCAGTGGCTTACAGAGTCAGAGGGGTGGTGCTTCGGGCAACATGCAGAGCAGTCCGCAGAGCAGTTCACTAGGGAGTCCACTGATGGACAGTTCACACGGTACCTCAGCTTCTATAGGTTTAGGTGCAGGCAGGAGGACAGCAGATAGATAGTCTAGAGTTCAGGCTCCTGATGATGATGAGGAGGAGGAGTTTCATTCTCCAATGGGAGAAGTATGCTTAGGGAAGAAGAAGCCCAAGTGGCTTCAGGACACCTTGAGAGAGGCCACATCTGTTGTTGTGCCTAAGAGGCTAGTCAGAGAGAGCAGACCACCTGAGAGGTTTTGTAGCTATATGGAAATGGCTACCAACATCCTTGACTCTGAGCCTTCTAGCTATGAGGAGGCAGCTAGCCAGTAGGTCTAGAGAGAGGCCATGCAGGAGGAGTATTCTTCTATCATGAAGAATGATGTTTGGGAGGTGGTGCCGAGGCCTGACGGAAAATTTGTGGTTAATTCGATATGGCTTTACAAGGTAAGGCATGTTGCAGATGGAAGCATTGAGAAATTCAAAGCGAGGTTTGTGGCTAGAGGGTTCTCCCAGGTAGAGGGATTTGATTATGAGGAGACCTTCGCCCCCGTGGCTCGATATAATTCGATCCAATCCATTATATCGATAGCAGTAGAGATGGGTTGGAAGATCCACCAGATGGATGTCAAGACCGCATTTCTTAATGGCTTCATACAGGAGGAGGTGTACATTGAGCAGCCACAGGGCTTTGAGGTGCATGGGAAGGAGTCCCATGTGTGCAGACTGAAGAAGGCCCTTTATGGCCTGAAGCAAACTCCCAGAGATTGGTACTCCAGGATAGATACATACTTGTAGGAGATGGGTTTCAAAAAGAGTGAGGCAGATCCGAACCTTTACTATATTGTGATAGGTGAGGAGACTCTCATTCTGGTGTTGTATGTGGATGAATTAGTCATTATAGGTGCAGAGAGACTCATAGAGCACTACAAGAGAGATCTTGCGGCAAAGTTTGAGATGAAGGACATCGGCTTTATGCATTACTTTTTGGGTTTGGAGGTGTGGCAGGAGGAGGGCATTTCTTCCTGGGGCAGGGGAAGTATATTGTGGATATCCTTGGTAGATTCCACATGGAGGATTGTAAACCTACGTCAACACCGATGATCACCAACTGGAAGAAGCTTCATTCTTCGGATTCTGAGTTGGTGGATCCCACATTGTACAGACAATTGATTGGTTCCTTGATGTATTTGGTCAACACTAGGCCAGATATTTCTTTTGCAGTCAACACGATGAGTCAGTTTATGTGTGAGCCTAGGAAGGTTCACTGGGTGGCTGCAAAACATATTTTGCAGTACTTGCAGGGGACAATGGATTATGGTCTGGACTACAGGTAGGGGGATGGAGTGAGATTGGCAGGTTACACTGATTCTGATTGGGTAGGTTGTGCTTCTGATAGGAAGAGCAATTGAGGGTGTTGTTTTGGGTTGGGTTCGACAGTAGTGTCATGGTTCAGTCGGAAGCAGCAGTCAGTAGCATTGAGTTTAGCGGAAGCAGAGTATATGGCAGCCAGTCTAGCTAGTTGTGAGGCCATCTGGCTTTGCAAGATGTTTTTTGGCTTATTTGGTCAGCCATTGAGACCTTCAGTGATATACTGTGATAATCAGACTTGCATTAAACTCACGAAGAATCTAGTATTTCATGACAGGTCAAAGCATATCGGAATCAAATATCATTTCATCAGAGACTATGTTCAAAAGGGAGCTGTGAAGCTTGAGTATATTCCCACTGATGAGAAGGTTGCAGATATTCTTACCAAAGCCTTACCATGGGGCAAGCATGTCTACTTCAGAGACAAGATGGGTGTGGTGAGGAACACCTTCCACGGTAAGAGAGAGTGTTGAAATTTGGTTACCGGAGGACAGGTGGTTCCCTAAGGCTTTGATCTTTGGCCTAGGGAAAAGTGTCCAAAAGAATTTAATTTTTCTCCTAAAGTGACTTTATAAAGTTATAAATTCAAATCTAATTTAAAAGTGACTTTAAGTGATAAAGTTACTAAACTCTAATTTTAAAGTGACGTTAATAAATTCAATATAAAATTAGAAAGGAAAAGTGACTTCGGAAATAAATGACTAAGTGGGTCTTTATTAAAGTGGGGTGAATTAAAAAATAGAAAGTGAGATTTAAATGAGCATTTAATCTCAGCCCTAGATCTAAATCTGTTTTAGCCATTGGATGTAGGGATTCCCCAAAATTCACTTAGGGTTAGGTTAAAGGAGGAAAAGGAGGAAAAGGTCATTCATTCTTTCATGAGCATATTGGGAGAAGGAGAGAAAGAGAGCAAGGGAGATTTCTGGGGAGTGAGGAGAAGGAGGCAGCAACTTGGCACACATTCCAAGGCATTATTTCAGCAAGTCCATACAGCAGAGTTTGCACTCAGTTCAAGGAATATTTGACATGATTTCCAAGGAAGAATTTGTAGAGCAGCTTTGGAAACTATTTCCAAGGAGACCGTACAATTTTCTGGGCACAAATTTTGAGGGAGAGGTTGTTGTTTTTGTTGCATGCATTTCCAAGCAGGGCGTACAACCTGTAGCTGATTGTTGGCACAAAAACTGAGGCATATTTCCGTACACAGCATTTAAGACAACCTACATGCATTCCAAGGAGGTCGTCCAACAGAATTTAATGATGTTCTGCATGCAAAAGGAGGAGGCCATATAGCAGAAATTAATGATGTAATTTCTGGGCACATTTTTCAACGAAATTTGTACAACATTTATTACTGGTTCTTTTTTTCTGTTTGCACATTTTCCGAGGTGGTGGTTAAGCACAGAAAATGAGATAACTTGTAAGAGTTTACTTGATGATTTTTGCTAAATATTTCTCTCACTGTAAAAAGCATTTCTCCCAGAAATAAGAAGGAGCTTTCGAACTATTTTTCCCCAAGAGTTGTAGTGGGTATTTCCAGGGTCATGTTGACCAAAAATCTCAGTGTTCAAATGTGTTGAATGACTGTTTCAGCTTGCTGTGTTTTGTTTTATTTCTGCAGTTTCAGCATTCTGTAAAGTTTTCCAGAATTTGTGTTTCAGCAAAGTAATTTGTGTTTCAGCAAAGTAATTTCTGTTTCAGCAAATAAAAATTATTTTTCTAATTGTTGAATTTAAGGATATGGGAAATCGCATTGAACTAAAAGGAGAAATAAGTGATACTGAAACCGGGGTGGGAAAATAAGAAAATTTCTACAACAATTGGAAAAACTGAAGAAAACCACTAAGAAATATGTTCTCTCGTTTATGCGCGGAAACTTCTTACACATGCGCACAACTTTGCGTGCAGTTCTGAGCTGAGTGTGCACGGACTGTCGTGTCTTCCTGAGTAACCTACTTGTAGTTTTCCTGCAAAAACATTTTCAGAACTCCTGAACTACAATTCTTGACAATGGGTGAATGAGGAGAGAAGAGGAGAAGGATATTGTTCCCAACAACACTTCAAAGCAGAGAGAAGGCCCCTGCAACAAGCCCAACCGCTTAACTAAAGGGTAAAGCAAGTGGAGTCACCAATCTTGTAGTGGTGGTTTTGGTGCACAAGTGTACTAAACCACTAGTGCTTGGTAGGAATGGTTGCAACCTACAAGCTATGGTCACAGGTAGAAAATATGGTTAGCAGGTTAGTGAACACATGCTAATATATATAAAACACACTAAATTATGGAATGTAGTATGTTGCATATAGGAAGAATAAACAAAACTAAACTAAAACAAAAACACAACTCGAATGATTCAAATGAGACAATAATACAAAGGGTGGAATAAAATCCCCTCTTATTGACTGCTATTAGTAAGAAAGGTAGAACGTTACACACTTGCCAAAGGATTCTTAGAACTATGGAGTTCTAAGACCTAGTGTAAGGATGTTTTTACCCTTGAGGTGATGTTGCAAGGTCTCTCACTTATCCTAAGATATTGATGTTGTTGGGTGGCCAAAAATCAAATCCTCTAACTTTATTGCTGCTCCAGATTACACACTCTTGATTTTCTCATGCGAAATTTGGGCAACATTACAATGTGTTCTCATTTTTTTCTTCTCATGGTGGCAATTTATAGGGAAATTCAAATCCTTCATCCCTCTCTTGGTACACTTGTGGATATTTACCCGAGAGAGAGGGTTGATTCCTTTATGTTCACACTTGAGGTCCCAAGGTGGCTCTGGGTATTTTTCCCTGAGAAACCTCCAGTGGAGGATATTCTCCTAAAGTGTGTCAAGTGCTCTCGAATAGTGACTTCTACCACTCCCCATACGACATGAATTTTTGAGGGAAAGCCACAGAGACCAGTGTGCCTATCAAAGAGAAATGTGCTCAAAGCTTATTTTTCTTATGTCTTTGGTGCAAAATTTGACATTTTTCCTCTTGACCATAGATATTTTTAAATTTTTCAAATTCTATAATGTTTATCTGCCCTGTAAATCCTTTTTCTTGACATTTCATAATGTCATTTTGCTTGTCTGATTTTCCAATGATAACGAATGTACATGTTTACTGGTTAACTATTTGATGCATAACTGATGAACTGGGCTAAGTAATGTTTTCAGAATATCTATATGAATAGTAACATATTTTTGTATACGTAATTTTTGCTTGGGATGGCTGCGTATATACTCTATTTGGGCTTATCAGTGTCACGTATAGAAATCAGAAAAAGTAAAATAGAACTTCGTGATTTTTATAAATGATGTCATAAATGAGATTCACCCCCCCCCAACCTGCCCCCCACTTAGTATTTTTCCCAAAATTTCATGTCAGAATAGGTCCTTCTAAAGAAGCTTAATCACTAGAAGGAAGATAATTTAAGATGGGACACCATCTATCAAACCACTACTCTTCAACAAAAAAAAATAATCTTCTAGAAGACAAGGACAAGATCCTATCTTCAGCCTCTTGGAGCAGATTTTTGGGCTACAATTGAAGGCAATTACTAATATCCAACTGTGGTTCCAACAGATCCAAGAGCAAGGAAGAGCTATGAAACCAATTCAAAAGTTGTGAATGCATTACTGGGAAGTGTGACTGAATCAGAATTTGTCAAAGTTATGTAGTTAAACACAACAAAGGAGATATGGGACAAAATCATTTTGAGCTATGAAGGTGATGCCAAGGTAAAAAGTGTTAAACTCCAAACTCTCAAAATTCAATATGAAAATATTAGAATGCATAATGATGAAAGTATTTCTAGTTTCTTTTTATGTCTAGATGAGATCGTAAATCATATGAGAAATTTAGGTGAAGTCATAAGTGATACCACTCTAGTAGAAAAATTATTAAGATCTATGACTCCTAAATTCAAGTCAAACGTGTCTACTATTGAAGAGAACCAAGATCTAGATACTCTTATTATTGTTCAACTTCATTGGATTCTGACTGCGTGTGAAATGGGAGAAGGAGGTCAGTCAAAAGTAAAAGAAGTTGCTTTTAGAGCTACTACAAAAGGAAAGCACAAGGAAGAACAAAAAGAATCAGGGTATGTATCAAAAGAAGGTGAGGTAAACTTTGTAAGGAAGCTTCAACTTGGCACTGGAAGGTTCATAGGTAAGCCTCCTTTCAAATATTTTTCTTGTGGTAGAGTTTGTCATTACATTGCTAAATTTCTTAATGGAGATAATGGTGAAAAGTGAAAGAATTTAGAAAAAGGTAATAAGAAATTATTTATCAGTAGAAAAAGTTACTATACTCATGAATATAGTGATGGTAAATCAAATAGTGAAGAAGGACAATTTGATCAAGATATTAGGTTGCTCATGGCATATGAAAAATACAATAGTGAGGCTAAAGATAACTTTATGGATGCTTTAGAAGAAAATTATTTTCTTGAATAAATCGATCAACTTAAAATATGTTTGGAAGATAAAAAATAGCCATAGATACACTGAAGAATAAACTCATAGAAAAGGAGATGCAGAATGAGAAATTAGAATGTGAAATAGTAATTCTAAGAAAGGAAATTGAGAAAGTAAAAACTTCAAATTTTAGATTTGCTAAAGGATCTAAAACCTTAGATGAAAAGATAAAGGTTCAATGCTATCCTCTTGAGAAGATAGGTCTTGGATATATCAGTGAATATTCTCAGTCTTCATCTAAAAGCTATCTAAAGCCAGCTAAAGCCAGTAAGAAAAACTTCGGCACTCAGCAAAAGAACAAAGACAATGCCCAGGTAATGCATGATCACTCCAATTTAAGGATGAAAAATAACAAAAACATCAATAAAAAGGTAAAAAACAACAAAGGTTCTATGATCATGGAAATTTATTCTTTAATGGAAAATGCTTCTCATTTCATAATTTTGGTCACAATGCTGCTCAACGTGTTGCATACAAAACCATTATGACCAGAGAATAAAGAAAGCAAACAAATGAGACATGAATGAAGAAGAATACTTATAAAAAAAATTCTCCTCTTCAAGGTGAAATTGAATGTTAATTTTACAATAACTTTTGACATGAAGAATATGAATGTAGGAGAAAACTTCAACCAAAAGAACAAATATCTGCAAGTTCCAAGATATGGAGAATGAAGGACCTACAGTTTGAAAGCTGCGGCATAGCTTTATTTGCAGAGGGAGGATAAATCAACATTTCGTTGATAGCACATGTTCAAAAAACATGATAGGTGATAAACATAAATTTATTTCATACAATGCATTAGAGAAGGAAAAAAATGTTTGGAGATGAATCTCCTACTATCATTAAGGGTAAAGGATATATTTTTCTAAAACAAAAGGTTAAAGCTAACAATGTGATGTATGTTTATGGATTAAAGCAAAACTTGCTGAGTGTGAGTCAAATGTGTGATCAAGGAAATGAAGTTGTCTTTCATTCAATAGAATCTGTGGTTTGTGAACTTGACACTGGAAAGATTCTAATAAAAGGAACAAGAACATCAAGAAATTTGTATATATTGAAAGGTGGCCAAGAGAAATGTTATCTAGGTAAATCTACACAAAACTGGTTATGGCATAGAAGATTGGGACATTTGAGTTTTTCTCAAATAAGTAAATCAAGGAGGCTCAAAGCTGTTCGTGATGTACCCAAAATCATTTTACTCGAAAGTACCATATCAAAATCATGCCAATTCAGTAAGCAAACTAGGGTGCAATTTAATACCAAATAAGGATCAACAAGTAAGCCTCTTGAAATTATACATACTAATTTATGTGCTTGTGTAAGGAAAATGTCACCTCGTGGAGAACAATACTATGTCCTATTCATTGATGACTTTTCTAGAATGTGTTCGATCAGTTTATTGAAACATAAAGATGAAGCATTTGAAAAATTTAAGATCTTCCAAGCTTTGGTTGAAAATGAATTAGATCTGAAAATTACATTTCTTAGATCTTAATGAGGAGGCGAATACAAATCAGGTGACTTCTTTGATTTCTATGAACAATATGGCATAAAAAATCATTTTTTTGTAGTTGGAACTCCAGAAAAAATGGCGTGGCAGAAAGAATTAATATAACAGTTCATAAAATGGCCCATGCTATTCTTGATGAACCTAGGACTCCTAACACCTTTTGGGGAGAAGTAGAGCATACATCAGTAAATATTCTCAACAAGGCTCATGTTCGTGTAAACAATGATAAAACTCCTTATGAACTCTGGTATGGTAATACTCCCACTACGAAGCATTTTGGAGTGTTTGGGAGCAAATTTTTTATAAAAAATAATGATGAAAAACTTGGCATGTTTGAGTCGAGAGTAGGTGAAGGAATATTTCTTGGTTACTCTTCTAGAAGTAAAGCATACAAATTCTACAATAAAATACTTCAGAATATTATTGAATGTATTGATGTTTTAATTGATGAATCTCGCACAGCTCCCAAAAGTGAAAAAACAACAAATGAGGTTGATGATGATGTATATTTTCCCTCATCAAATAACAATAGTATAGAAGGATAACCCAATGAAGCACTAGAATAAGATACATAAGAAAAGGGTCCATACACATATGTTCAAAAGAATCATCCATAATCTCAAATATTGGGAGAAAAGGAATTAGGCGTTCAAACAAGAAGAACTCTTGTAGGATCTCCCAGTTATCTAGCATTCTTATCCACCATTGAACAATAGAACGTAAATCAAGCTAGTAAAGATGAATGTTGGATTTAGGCCATGAATGAAGAACTTGATCAAATTGAAAAGAATAATAATTGGGAATTGGTTCCAATACCTCATGATAAAAATGCTATTGGAACAAAATGGATATTCAAAAAAAAGTTAAATGAAAATTGAGATGTTACTAGAAACAAAGCTAGACTTGTTTGTAAAGGGTATGCTCCACAAGAAGGTATAGAATTTGAAGAAACATTTGCACCTATAGCCAGACTTGAAGCCATAAAGATGTTTCTTTCTTTTTCAAGTTTTTAACAATTCAAGGTTTATCAAATGGATGTAAAATCTTCTTTCCTCAATGGTGATCTGGAAGAATAAGTTTATATAGAACAACTAGAAGGATTCATTCTAGGAAATGATGAAAAATTTGATTTCAAACTTAAAAAGGCTCTATATGGTCTAAAACAAGCTCCTCGGGCATGGTACTATCATCTTGAAATATATCATCAACCGGTGTGATAATATGATTCCCTATGGCGTGTGACTAGTTACTAGCTCCCCGACGATGACGTGAAACAATTGGAATGTCGTGGAGGTGAGATAACATGAATCCCCATTGCATGTGACAAGTTATCAACTCCCCCTCGGTGATTTGAAACATTTGGAACCACGTGGCGGTCATATAGTTAGCATCCCTATGGCATTGCTGATGCGGTGAAACCTCTAGCGCGTTGATATGCAACAAAAATATGGTAGTGTTGGACCTTAACCTGTGACTCCGGCACTGACTGTTTATGCCACATATGTTTTTTAAAACGTATCCTAACTCCGCCACATGGCACATAAAACTCCATTGTGTTATAACATGTTGCAGAATGTAACCATTGGTTGAAATTTGCTCCACCATTTATTACCTTTGCACCATAGTTATAATGTTTGATCTTTGCTCATGATATGGTTAAACTTCTCATTACATTCTTCACAACCATGGTTTGATACCATATTTTTTATTCATTTGTGCCATAGTTTAATACCTTAAGCTTTAACCATAAAACTTTTTCATGATTTTTTAATATAAGTTTGTAGCTTAGTTTTATATCTAATATATTTTTCATAAATAATTCACCCACCATATTCTTAGCCTTATGTTTAATACCAGAAAGTTTTTTCCTATTGACATTTGCGCCATACCATGTAAAGTCTTCTCACCATAGGTATTTTTATTTTTAATAAAATTTCCACACCATTTGACTTATGGTATGAACAAAAACCCATAATTATGACCATCACCTGAAGAATTGTACATGTTAATGATATTTGAACCTTTTTGAATGTATTGACTTGGCCTTGCTACATGTTGAGCAGTGGGAACACCACATGGCTAGGAAGCTTCTTTGGCACATGTTCACTAAAATACTTCAATGGATGATTTCTCCTTCATCTGAAGACCGAATGAGAAATCATAAATACCACTGGATTCAGAACGGTGGGCTCTACAACTTGGAATTATTTATGGAAACAACTATAGCCTTTGAAATTGGAGTATTTGTAGAATCCTCCTTGATCATTCCTCTCCATTCTATAGAATGCTCCTTTCTATAAAATATGGCATCTCGATCATAAAGATAAGGACTACCCAACACAAGTCCACATATGTCCAAAGGAATCATATCTAAATCAACTTCATCAAAAAAATTAGTTGTGATAGTAAACCTTAATCGACATTGTTTTGTGACATGCATCTGAGTGTTTTCCTTTAACCATCCTAAAGGGTAAGGTTTTGGATTATTCCTAGTTTCCAATCCCAATTTCTTTAATAATTACTCAAATATTAAGTTTTCTTATGATCGACTGCCAAATAATGTGGAAATGTTAGTGTGCCTGGATATTAGCCTTTTGTGAAATAATTCAATCCCCCTCTTACCTTCAACCACATTATTAGATTTTGAAGAAGATGTAGAACAAGTATAACTAGAAAATCTAGCTTTAGAAGGACTACCTATCAAACCCATAGCAATAATATTCTTTTTGTCTCTAGAGTCAGATCCAAAATCATTTTAGACTGTTGTATTAGCCTTCATTTCACAATTATTCTTAAGGAAATTCTTTGGCTTGAGTTTCAGATGAAGCTTCCAAAACTTGGATTCATGATTTTAAACCCTCTGACAATGAATACATGTAGGCCTTTCTCCTTCGTGCTTATTTGTTTCTTATTTCTCTCCCTTGTCTTCTTTGGAATCCTTATTCTTTGAATTATTTAATGGTTTCTTTGAAACGTTTGACTAATATGGTCTGCCCCTTGCTTCAATATGAATGGACCTCAGACATACTTCATCAAAGTCAATTGGATCAATCATAACAAATGTATGTTGAAAATAAGAATGAAAATTTCCAATATACTTTAACAAATTTTCCTATGAGTTCAATGGAATATCAAGTGCTAAAGCCTTTTTCCTGAATTCTCGCGTAAAGTCTTAAACACTCTATCCTTTACCCTACCTCAAATTCTGACTTTCTATTACAACCTTCTACATGTGTCCTAAGGGATAGAATTTATTTTTAAGAGACTTAATAATGTTATATCATGATGATGTGATTTTACCTTTATGTTTTAAGTCTTATTGAGTTTTACTCTCCCACCAAATCAAGGTTTTACCCCCCATTCTAAGTGTATCTAACTGAATTTTTACAAAATCATCAACAATATTATGAATTCTACAATACACTTCCAGTTTTTTAATCCACTTATCTAACGTTTCAGGATTCATTTCACAATCATATATGGGAAGTTCAAACTTTACATCAAGCTTCAGAAAAGGATATTTCTTATGTTTCTTGTTTGAGTCAGAATATGAACTTGAATCATTAGAATATGCAGATAAATAAGATGAATATGGAGGAGAAGGAGTTCTTTACCATTAGTTTTTTTCTTGTCCTTTTCCTCTTTCGTGCCTTTAGAAGTCAAAGATGGAGAAGGAGGACATTTTTCACCATCAATTTTCTCCTTGCCCCTTTTCTCCTTCTGTTAGTATGAATCCTTTGTCGAAGTGTACAAAAAAAGACCACTTTAGCTACGCATAACTAATAGCCCTAACATCAAATGTGGCTACCAATATCTTCAGATCTACAGTTAGTTGATCAAGACAAGAGCTGCAAAAAACCAGATCTATGCATAGAAAGACATTAAGCAGTAAAAAGAAGGGTTTTCTCCATATATCCAATAGACAAGACAAGAACAATTTTTGAAAGAATTTTTTGTATTAAGGGCACCTGGGAGGAAAACAAGAAGATGTTTCCAATTCTCCTCAATGGGATGGGTTCTTGGATGTCCTCAGCACTTCAGATCTAGAATCTCTCTCTCTTGTTGGTGTAGAAAACCCAGACAAAGATAGAACTCAAAGGGAGCTCACACAGCAAATAATGTAGAAAAATGTGACCAAGTTTATAGATCCAGAGTGATCTAATAGGCAACAAAAGGTGAAGAATGGTAGGAAAACCCCTCCTATTTATAACAAAATATTGGGTCATTCTAGATCTTGGTGCATGATTAAAATAACATTAACCAAATCTAGATCCACCTTTTATGGAATATTTTATTATATTTGTTGGAGGGAAAAAGTATTTGACTTGGGTCAAATCCATTATTTGTGAATAATAAATAAATAAATGATGTATTTATCATTTTAAGGAGGTGGTTAAAATATAATAAAATAAATAATGATTTATTTAATTATTTATGGGTGATTTAGTCATATTCAACAAGGAATATTATTTAAATAAGGTTTAAATAATTATTCCCAGAAAATAATAAGATAAATAAAGATTTATCTAATTAATTTCTTTGTTTTGGGTTAAACATGACCAGGAAAATCAAACAAATATAGGTTTGTTTAATATTTCCTTTTGGGGTTTCCTGCTTAGACCATAAACAACCTAATAAATGTGTTTTATTAAGTTATTTTACATAGTGAAGGCAATTTTACTTAGGGTAAAATTGGTCTTACATGGTGTACTTGGGTCCATCTAATGATAGTAGGTTAGATGACCAAAAAATGGTGTAACACCTTCTTACCTTTAGAAGATGAAGTTGTATCTCAATCCTTCTTGTATTCATAGAGTTCTACAAACATCCTTTGCATGTTGATGAAAATATATTGAAATTGCTCGTCGGTCTTGGGCTCGACAATTTCTTCTTCATTTTCACTTTCCATATTTTGAGAGATTTTCCTTTTTCCAATATCTAGATCTCTCTCCTCGAATTTCCCTTATCCATTTCATGACATAGGTCTAGGAAAAATTCATTGGAAAATATCCTACTTAACATTATCCACCTCACTTTGATACCAAAAATATATGATCTCGAATTGGCAGGATTGATTACTTGCACAATTGACTAAGGAAGCCTTTATGAGAATGAATGAAGGAAATAAGTTATTTTTATGCCTTAAACATAAAATTGAAGAACCAGAATGAAGAAGAAAACATCAGAAAATAAATATGAAAACACAAAAAACATTGACTATGGAGTTCGCCCTCCTCAACTATGTTTTCGGGTAGGGAAAATTTTAACGATGGAAAATTATCTTGAAGTTCAAAAAATTGGTGAATCTCACTAGTCCCTAATATGCAAAATAAAAAATATTTATTGATTTCCTTGTAAAATATTCAAACTTATAATGATATTATATATATTTTCTATATAATGTTGGCGATTTTTAACGTAAAATAATTTTATATTGTAAAATTTGGGCGAATTATTTTTATAAAAAAATGGAAATTGGTGAATCTTTTTTTTGGAAAAACCATGGAAAATTAGCCCACCTACGAATATTAGCCCCTAAAAGTTTCCATGTTTTCGGGCCAACTTCCAAGTGGTCATCTGTTTTATTAGGAAATGATCGAAAGAGTTTATTTACAAGATATTTCACCAACACATATGTGCGTGCAGGCACTTCTGGTTACTGTATAAAAAATTCCCTCTTCTCTCCACTTTCCAACACCTATATTCATTCCCAATTTGGCTCAAAGACGACCAAAATATGCCCAAAAGAGCATTTTTTGTCATAAACAAAAGATTGTTCTTCAATTCGTAACTCAAATCCTTTAGCACTAGTGCAACAATACACCTTTTATAATTCCCTAGGCAGGTTGGAGGGTTGAACCTCCCGATCTCTTCAAGGGAAGTGGCTTGGTGTTAGGTTGAAGAACATTTGTTTTGGTGCAATGGTGTTTCAATACCTTGCTAAAAACTAGGTCTGTGCATCATAAAACATAAAATCTTGGTGCATTTATATGTCATAGTTTTTATTTTTTAAACATTAAAACCAAACCATATATAATATATGTTTTTAAACCCACAAACATTATTGGACCGTGCCCCACATATATATTATATATATTAAATATATGAACCAAACCTTAATACCCAACCGACAGATATGGTATAAACAATCCAGAACTTTATAACAAATATTAAATCATAACTTAATATAACCCTTAGTCCTAGCAGTTAAATAAAATGACTCCCCATGGTGTGTGACTGGTTATTAGCTCCATGGTGGTAACATGAAATAGTTGTAACCTCGTGGTGGTTAGATGGTTGGAATTGTTGGGCATTGCTGACACAGTGCAACCTCTGGCGCCTTGACCTACAACAAAACTCTGGCAGTGTTGGACTTCAACCCGTGACTCAAACTCTGATTATTCGTGCCACATATGTTTCTTAAACTATATCCTAACTCCACCACATGACACATAAAACTCCACTACGTTATAACATGTTGTGGCATGTAACCTGTTAATAATCCAATAATTCTAAATGGTTTTTTATATTTTGGTTTAAATAATATTAGAGGTAACTGTTAGCGCTCAAATATGCCTCAGGCTGAAGAAGGCAAAACTCGAGGCAAAATCAAACCAAGCTCAGCCTCGTAGCTAGCCCTACGAGGACAGGAGAGGGCTCTCTCCAGTCAATCTCGATAAATTGAGCAATAGGTTGCGAGATGACTTAAACTAGGAACTGATTTTAGGCTAGTAAAGAGATATGAATGAGGTTTTTAATAAATGATTAGGTTTTCTGGGCTGTATGGGGCAAAGACAGCAAGAGTAGATATTTAATCAAAGGTACAGATTATTCCATAAGGCAAGATAGGAGTGAAGTTTAACAATTAAATTGAAAGTAAATGGCGTGGAAAGACTGTTTAAGATAGCTGAAAAGGGCATTAAACAATGAATCCCTTTCAGACATAAGAAAGCCACACAAAGTCTGAACACTTCCTCAAGGCAGAGCAATGACTGAGTTCTACCTTTCTTACTCTCAAGCATTCAAACTGAAAACGATTTATGAATGAAATGAAAAACACTACAGGATACATATGAAACATAGAGAAAATACATTATGCTAAACTTCAAGCCACGGGAATCTTATAAATCAGAGCTGACCATTCAATTATTCCTCTGTCAAAGCTGTACAATGAAACTCTATGTTATCTCCTCCACACACCTCTCAGAACTCTTTCCACCCTCTACAAATGATTTTTCATACAATAAATAGAGTATGCTAGAAGAAAACAGATCGACCCAAAAACAAGGGCGTTGTTTCAACTAAAATTGCAGAAATAGAAAAAACTATTCTTCTGTTCTAAAAAACAGACCAATGTTTCCCTTGAAATCTTCTGATGGCCAATTAAGAGACAAATATGGGAGCGCAGATCCATTTGGATTATTAACTGCAGTCATTAATAGGAGATCGATCCTATTCGTGAATGCCACTTTGCACATTCCTATACAACTGCCCTCAAATTTCTGGAAATGTGTTGGCCATTTTACCGAAATCAAATCCACCACATATATTCTTTAAATATGAAGATGAATCGAATGCCAGATTATTTGTGATGACTACCACGTTACATTTATCTTTTGAATGAAGAACAACCTTTTCATAAAAATAGCAAAAATTCCGTCAATTGCACTGGATGTCCGAGGCTGCAAAACTTGCCAAAGAAGAAGTCTTCGTTCATCTCACACAATGCCTTGGTGAGTTTGACAGATATCTTTTACCTACAGTGCCTTCATCTGAGAGCCCTTACAAACTTATTTTCATCATCATTTGCAATTTGCATCTATGGTAATACTAGATGATCGTATTAACCTAAATTCAACAGCATCTGGGAAGACTGAAAACTGAGAATTATGGCATACCACTGCTTATGACATTGTCGATTGCGAATTACTAAGGCATTGATACAGAGCAAACGATTTGACGGCCGACATCTTTTTGCGTGGTGGAAATAATCTTTGTTCACAAATGCTATCTGTGAACTTGAATGACCTTAAAGGATTAAAGCCAAAGGCCGTTCCTCCAGTGAAAGGCTAGAATCCCCTGCACATTATGTAAAAAGATTTCGCTGCCATTGTTGTTGTCCCGCTCTCTTGCTGGTAATCATATGCTTCGTTCCACTTCATTCTACACTGGCACTGGCATTAGATTAGTCCAGCCATGTGGCCTCATGCTTGAGATGAACCACCATGTTTTTCGTTGACTCAGTTCGATGGATTTGCCAATTAACTAAACTACTAGAACCTCTGTTAAAGTGACCTTTATGGAGACTATGATATTTTTGTTACAGGACCATGAGGTACGTGTCTCATGCTCATGAATCGTGATGCATTCTTTGTCGGAATATTCTTTCGTTCCAAATGAGCAGTAATTTGGCGCATGATAGGTATCGGTATGCGAGGAAAAAGTGTATCAAAATAGTACTGGCCTAGAAGTAAATCACGAACATAAACACCCATTTTGGTCATCCTTCCATTTAATCCTGGAGAAAATTCCTCCTCGTCCTTAACATAAGGCTCAAACCAACCCCATAATGTCTTAGGATCTGCGCAGGTACAGGAAACCAACACATCTTATGTATGGAGAATCCGCATGCTTAAGAAGCCCATGCATTTGCTTCACTGTCAAATTCATGGTAAAATATTTGTAGAGAAGACAAAATGCTATAGATGGACCCCTACAATTCCCTGTCATCCACGGTTCCACATGATCGACTTGATTATAGATCTCATTAATAAATTGATGGTAAGTCTTCAGCCTGTACAGTTCCTTGAAGTAATCTGAAGACAGAATGTTCATAACGAAAGAATCAATAGATTTCCCACATGTTTGTACTTCCATATTTTCCCCAAATAAACTTCCTTGAACACAAAGTTTTATGTCCTTATTTGTGAAGCACGAGTTCTAAAAGAAAAATAAAATGCAGCAGGGACTTCTTTGATTTGGCAAGGTAGAATGTAAGAGTACTCCCTTGCTCAGAAAATTCTTCTGATGCTCTAACAAGGCTCGCAGACATAGTCGAAAACCATAGAAGTATTATTGATGAAATTGCTTTCATTGAACCAAACACCCTGGTTTCCTGTCTTTTTCTCTCTTTCTGCCCCAGCAAGGTCTACAATTGTTAAGACTGCCTCACCCAACTTGTTTTCATTCCTCTCTTCATTGCCCATTTTAGGGCTATTTCGAATATTGATGATGCACTGTGATCAACTGGACTGACTATTAGCATTAGTAGCTGTTGTAGTGCGCTTCTGCATACCTTGAGAAAGAAAGGATTCAGCCCCTCTGTCCTCACATTTCAAACATTCCTCCACCTTCAATAGATAATCTGTACTTGAATACTCTAAAATCCATGAAGCAGGCAAGATACCGTTCTCTAACACTTGACACTTGTCATTAACTCAATGTTATTTTTTTATATGATTTTCTTGATTGATTTTTGCAGGGACAGGAGCTGCTGAACCTAGCAAGATGACCAGGGCTGCCTGAAGAACTATAAAACTTGAAAAACATTATCAATCATGTATTAAGCAAACTTAATGATTTCTTCTTCAAAACAGAGTTTTGAAGAAGAAATGTTCTTCAGCATCATTAATGATAATCTTGAAATGATAACATATTGAACCTCGTGAATTTTCCTTCGCAGCGGATTGACAGGACCGAGTCTAACATTGGCTCCAATGGGGATGGCAGCTGCCGTTTCTTGGAGGTTCCAAGAACAACAGATCTTTGGGAGAGCAGACAGTGCCTCCATCCATTGGGCTATGGAATCCATTATGGCAATAAATCGACACAATTAATTTATTAATCGGAAATCGATCGAAATGATTGAAAAACTCACTCACAAACTTCAAACTAAAGCTGCAATGAAACTGGAACAAGATGCTGCCCTTTAGCTGCTTATTTATTTACAAAATCTACCCTACTCTGCTGTAAAAACAATAGATCAGGTAATACTGAAATGCCAGATCAACCATTCAAGTAAACCTGAAAATGATGCCGCTTGAGAATGCTTCAACCAGATCACAGATGCAATTGCTGGCAGCCCTACATGCACATAATGAGCCTGGTTATGTAATAGACAGCTTGATCTATCAGTCAAACTGAAAAACATTTCCATGTATGTTGCAATAGGATCGCAAAAGCCAGACTCTGTTTGCTGCCCCAACTCTGCAATATATACCTCTAGCTGCACACTATCAATGCAAAAATCCACGGGCAGCTCTATTGTTTCTTGTTTTGAAGGAGGAAGAGTTTCCAAGAACTTTTAGGATCTCAGAAATCATATGACTGGATCTGATCATTTAAACACTGAATCTCCTTCTCAATTCTTTCAACAACTAACTCACAGACACCAGTTTTAGCTTCAAGAGGAAACTTCAGAGATTTCAAACATTAAAGCAAGACACTGAAAAAATCTTCATTAATTTCAAAATCTGCTAACTGATTTCTTACTTCTTTTACAGCTTCACACAGTGCAGGGTTTGCCACATACCCTACCATTGCATGAGTGGATCAGCGAGCACTGGAATATCTGAATCGAGCTTGGAACCGCCAGGTGAATGTTTCAGCCTTCAGGTGCCTGACTGCTGTCCACCATCAGCATCAGATCTGAACTTTGTCATCCTTTACTGGGGAAGACTTTCCCCAGTATGGTCGCCACTATGTTAGCACTCAAATCTGCCTCAGACTGAAGAAGGAAAAACTCGAGGCAACATCAAACCAAGCTCAGCCTCGTAGCTAGCCCTACGAGGATAGGAGAGGGCTCTCTCCAGTCAATCTCAATAAATTGAGCAATAGGGTGCGAGATGACTTAAACTGGGAATTGATTTTAGGCTAATAAAGAGATATCAATGAGTTTTTTAATAAATGATTAGGTTTTCTGGGCTGTATGGGGCAAAGACAGCAAGAGCAGAGATTTAATCAAAGGTACAGATTATTCCATAAGGCAAGATAGGAGTGAAGTTTAACAATTAAATTGAAATTAAATGGCGTGGAAAGATTGTTTAAGATAGCTGAAAAGGGCATTAAACAATGAATCCCTTTCAGATAGAAGAAAGCCACATAAAGTTTGAACACTTCCTCAAGGCAGAGCAATGACTGAGTTCTACCTTTCTTACTCTCAAGCATTCAAACTGAAAATGATTTATGAATGAAATGAAAAACATTACAGGATACATATGAAACATAGAGAAAATACATTATGCTAAACTTCAAGCCACAGGAATCTTATAAATCAGAGCTGACCATTCAATTATTCCTCTGTCAAAGCTGTACAATGAAACTCTCTATTATCTCCTCCACACACCTCTCAGAACTCTTTCCACCCTCTACAAATTATTTTTCATACAATAAATAGAGTATGCTAGAAGAAAACAGATCGACCCAAAAACAAGGGCGCTGTTTCAACTAAAATTGCAGAAATAGAAAAAACTATTCTTCTGTTCTAAAAAACAGACCAATGTTTCCCTTGAAATCTTCTGATGGCCAATTAAGAGACAAATATGGGAGCGTAGATCCATTTGAATTATTAACTGCAGTCATTAATAGGAGATCGATCCTATTCGTGAATGCCACTTTGCACATTCCTATACAACTGCCCTCAAATTTCTAGAAATGCGTTGGCCATTTTACCGAAATCAAATCTACCACATATATTCTTTAAATCTGAAGATGAATCGAATGCCAGAGTATTTGCGATGACTGCCACGTTACATTTACCTTTTCAATGAAGAACAAAATTTTAATAAAAATAGCAAAAATTCCGTCAATTCCATTGGATGTCCGAGGCTGCAAAACTTGCCAAAGAAAAAGTCTTTGTTCATCTCACACAATGCCTTGGTGAGTTTGACAGATATATTTTACCTTTAGTGCCTTCATCTGAGAGCCCTTACAAACTTATTTTCATCATCATTTGCAATTTGCATCTGTTGTAATACTAGATGATCGTATTAACCTAAATTCAACAGCATCTGGGAAGACTGAAAACTGAGAATTATGGCATACCACTGCTTATGACATTGTCGAGTGCGAATTACTAAGGCGTTGATACAGAGCAAATGATTTGACGGCCGACATATTTTTGCGTGGTGGAAATAATCTTTGTTCACAAATGCTATCTGTGAACTTGAATGACCTTAAAGGATTAAACCCAAAGGCCGTTCCTCCAGTGAAAGGCTAGAATCCCCTGCACATTGTGTAAAAAGATTTGGCTGCCATTGTTGTTGTCCTGCTCTCTTGCTGGTAATCATATGCTTCGTTCCACTTCATTCTACGCTAGCACTGGCATTAGATTAGTCCAGCCATGTGGCCTCATGCTTGAGATGAACCACCATGTTTTTCGTTGACTCAGTTCGATGGATTTTCCAAATTAACTCAACTACTGGAACCTCTGTTAAAGTGACCTTTTTGGAGACTATGATATTTTTGTTACAGGACCATGAGGTACGTGTCTCATGCTCATGAATCGTGATGCATGCTTTTTCGGAAGATTCATTCGTTCCAAATGAGCAGTGATTTGGCGCACGATAGGTATCGGTATGCGAGGAAAAAATGTATCAAAATAGTACTGGCCTAGAAGTAAATCACGAACATTAACACCCATTGTGGTCATCCTTCCATTTAATCCTGGAGAAAATTCCTCCTCGTCCTTAACATAAGGCTCAAACCAACCCCATAATGTCTTATGATCTGCACAGGTACAGGAAACCAACACATCTTATGTATGGAGTATCTGCATGCTTAAGAAGCCCATGCATTTGCTTCACTGTCAAATTCATGGTAAAATATTTGTAGAGAAGACAAAATGTTGTAGATGGACCCCTACAATTCCCTGTCATCCACGGTTCCACATGATCGACTTGATTATAGATCTCATTAATAACTTGATGGTAAGTCTTCAGCCTGTACAGTTCCTTGAAGTAATCTGAAGACAGAATGTTCATAACCGAAGAATCAATAGATTTCCCACATGTTTGTACTTCCATATTTTCCCCTAATAAACTTCCTTGAACAAAAAGTGTCCTTATTTGTGAAGCACAAGTTCTAAAAGACAAATAAAATGCAGCAGGGACTTCTTTGATTTGGCAAGGTAGACTGTAAGAGTACTCGCTTGCTCATAAAATTCTTCTGATGCTCTAACAAGGCTCGCATACATAGTCCGAAAACCATAGAAGTATTATTGATGAAATTGCTTTCATTGAACCTAACACCCTGGTTTCCTGTCTTTTTCTCTCTTTCTACCCCATCAAGGTCTACAATTGTTAAGACTGCCTCACCCAACTTGTTTTCATTCCTCTCTTCATTGCCCATTTTGGGGCTATTTCGAATATTGATGATGCACTGTGATCGACTGGACTAACTATTAGCATTAGTAGCTGCTCTAGTGCACTTCTTCATACCTTGAGAAAGAAAGGATTCAGCCCCTCTGTCTTGACATTTCAAACATTCCTCCACCTTCAATAGATAATCTGTACTTGAATACTCTAAAATCCATGAAGCAGCCTTTTCAGCATACCATTCTCTAACACTTCACATTTGGCATTAACTCAATGTTATTTTATTTGATTTTCTTGATTTATTTTTGCAGGGACAGGAGCTGCTAAACCTAGCAAGATGACCAGGGCTACCTGAAGAACTATAAAACTTGAAAAACATTATCAATCATGTATTAAGCAAACTTAATGATTTCTTCTTCAAAACAGAGTTTTGAAGAAGAAATGTTCTTCAGCATCATTAATGATAATCTTGAAATGATAACATATTGAAACTTGGTGAATTTGCCTCTGACAACACACTGACAAGACGGAGTCTAACAGTAACCACAAACCTAATTTTAAGCCATAGGATCTAGCCTTCCTAATGCTCAGAGAGGGCTCCCTCTATATGATTTATCTTTGTTGATTGTAGTTGATTTTAGGCTAGTTATGTAGGATTACTTTGGATTTCATTTTGGGTTTGGTTTGGAGGTGGAATCACTAGTTTAGATGGATAGATGTAGGTCTAATTTCCATTTGGCTAATAGATTCAATGTATCAAGCATCAGGATAGAATCAAGGTCTAAAGGAAATGTTTACAGGGCAAGATAGTTGGGTCATTTCAAATCTTCAGACTGGATGGTGAAATGATTTTAATCGAGATGAGAGAGCAGTTAAGGATTCTAAAATATGGATAATGAGGGAAATGACATAGGTCAATCGAAAGTAGGGAGAAATGAAGAATTCCTAATCTAGATATCATAAGAAAACATATAAATGATAAACAGCTCAAGGCAGAGTGTAATAAAAAATATTCTCTAATAACATTCCTGTTATATCATTTAGATTAAGAAAACATTAAAGATATGAAAAAACATAAGAAAGTAACAAAGAACATGTGAAAGTACTTCACTAAAGTGGCTCGACACATGAATCCTGTATTATGATGCTTTATTTCTCAATCCAGTTCGATGACTTGAAAATGGTACAAAGAATCCTTAGGTTTCAGCTCAGTGCAACTATAGAAATGTTTAGCAATTCATCCACCCTCAATACTTTGAAATGTGAAGTATTTGTACAAAAAATCTTACAAAATATCCTAAAAAAAACTTAGGAATCATTCATGGAAAAATAAATATCTGCATGCAAGAAGATAGAGACAGTTATCTAACTAATGCAAGTTGTCCCTTGTTTTATTGAATTTGTTGTTGCAGTCTTTGATCTTTTACTGATTTATCTCTCGCTCTTTTCTCAACGAATTCTATTGTTGAGTGTCTTTCACGCTGGCATCTCTTACTCTGATCTGAATTTTGACTTTTGACTTTCATCTGATACAATTTAAACTCTGATACTCTTTGACTGTAACTACTTTGTTAGTGCTTTAAGTTTCAATTTTACTGATGTTCTGTAACTGTAAAAAATGCCTGCTTTGTGCACCTTTTTCCTAAATGACATGTTTTTTTTTTACTACCCTATTTTAGTATTGTTCTTTTCACAGTAAATCAGTCAATTTCTCCCAAAATCCTGCTTCTAGTAATTTGATCTTCATCACTCTTCTAAATATTTCATGAGCCTATGTATACTTTGAAAATGTAGGCTTGTTGATAAATAAATGTTTTACCTCATGTTGTAGGTAAAAAAGGTTTTAAAAAATCTTATAGAGAACTTTCCCTGATGGAAATCCTTGCATGGCTAAATTTTTAGCTTGCTCCATAGCCACCTCTCTGATCTTCTTATCATAGTCTTCTTATTTCATCAGTTTTTCATTTATAACCAGAGGATTGAGAGGGATTTTCTACCTTAGAATATCAAACTTCATCATGAACTTGGTTATGGCAACCCCAATGTTCTGACATTTTTCTTCTAACTGTATCCTCAAGTTTCTCTTTGAAATCACCTTCATGACTTCAAGAATTGTATCTATCCTGTCACTAATTCCAATCTCTTCTAATTCCTTCTTATTCCTGGAATTAAGAATTTTGATGATATCATTAGCATCTTCTCCCTTTTTACCAATTTCTTCTTTGATTTTTTGGATGGCTTCACCTGCTACTTTGATTAAATATCTTTTCTCAAAAATGACCTAAATGGGTGGCCAAATATCATTGACATATTCAATGATATTGGCCCATAGTTGTTGTTTGGCTTGTTGCATTGGTTCTTTTAGTGTTAGATCTTTCTCTATTTTCTTCAATTTCTTTGTCAACCTATTTTCTTTCTGCTCTTCATTCTTCAGCATAATCTGAACTAGTTTCTTTTCATAACCTATACTTTTCAATTGTTCTTTAAGTTTATTGATTTCATTTGTCTGAATAGACATTTCCTGGATTGCTTTCACTAGTTTTCCTACCTCATCTATAGGATATGGTGATGTTGTAGATGACTCTGTTGCTGAATTAGTAGCTGATGTGATAGGAAGTGTTGTAGATATTGGCACTAAAGGGGCCAATGATTCTGCTAATGTAGAAGGAACTTAGTAGTGTCTATGGGAATAACAGTGGTAGGAACTTCTTTTGTTCTAACCTTTTTCACCTGCAATATTTTGTCCATTTAATTTTCCATTTCTTTTATTCGAGGAGTTAATTGAAGAATGAGATTCTTCATCTCAAATTTTTGGCTTTCATCCTATAACACTTCCTTTGCCTAAGGATGTTCAGTAGGAGGCAATTTTAGTTTCTTCTTTAATGCAACAATTTCTTCATTTTTCTTCTTTATTAGTTCATTTGCAACTTTGACATTTTTTGGATCATATCCTACTTCAATAATGAAATATTCTAGTGATTTGATTATGTTATCCTTAGCCTGTGAATATGCATTTTCTAATTTGAGTTGATCTCTAATTTTCCCAAGCGTGTTTTGCAGCTTCTGTGCACTCATGGCTTTATTTGCTATTGTAGAATACATCATTTCACTAGCTTGTTTGTGAAATTCTATCTGGTCAATTGGATGAAGATCTTCTTCTTGAACTTCATATGATGTATTTTTGTAATTTGTTGATGATTTGGGATACTTTACTTTTGGCTGTAGGAAGGTTGTTTGCATTTTCCTAGTCTTGTAGTCAAATGCAGAAATAAATCTGCTTTGGTCACTAGGTGACAGCTTCCAGTATTGTATATATATATTAGCCTTTAAGGCATCATTTCTGATCTTGATCTCTTTATACTTCTGCGTAATATCAATCTCTTTATCTGTTGGTTTGCTGGATGAATATACTTCAACACTGTGCTGCTTCTGAATCATTTGAGTGTTTGAAGTTGAAGGCTGGTGTGTTTCTTTAGAAACTGCAAGTGGTGCATTATCCTTTACTAGTGTATTGTGTCAATCACTTCACTAGTTTCCACTTCTTCATTTACATGATTTAATTTTGGCTTCTTCTTGTACATTTATTTAAATTTTGTTTCAGTGGTAGTTTCTGCAGTGTATGAACCTTCTTCTCTAATTATTTTAGAGTTCCTATCTTCTTGGGCTGGAGTTTGCAAGATTTGACTAGTATCACTTTGGTTCTCTTCCTTTGTCAAAGTGTTCTCCAACCATTCAAAGTTATTGCAGTATTTTTCAATGTCTGGTTTTGACTCATGTACATAAGAAGTTAATTTACGTTTGATCCTTAGTTTGCTTATCACTCCTAAAGGATCGTAATACCACCGAAAGCTCTGACTGAATTTAAATTCCTGCAATTTTTTTTCTTCTTGTGGACATGCATTTCTACTGTTACAAATAAAAGGGCCAACATTATTCTTAATCTTGAATTGTGTATTATTTTTGGCTTCCAAGAAATTGATTGCATCAGAATTAATGATCTGTCTGATATACTCAAAGGAAAATAACCTCATTAGGAGGTATTTGGGTAGTTTATATGGAAAATGATTTGATCCATATACCCTAATCTCTGTATGGTTTTAATACAAGAACCAATCCCCTGTCCTACTATGCTCTGATAATTGTAGGAAGTTTTTAGTCTCCTCTCTAACTCTTGGTTTCATGTTGTTGTTCAACATATTGACCATAGGATGAATGAAAGAATCAATGAATTCTGTGTTGGTGGAATGTGTGGAGTCTTTTCTGATAAATGGAGTCCAAAATATAACTAAATGTGGGTTACCTTCAACATCCAATTTCTGAAATTTGATAGAAAATATTTCAAGTTGAAAGTACAGAGACATATGAAATAGAATAGAAGAATACTTGAAGACACCTTCTTCAGTCATTTTGACCAACTTTTCATGAATAGTATCAACAAGCTACTAGGAAAAATTGAAAATGGTAGCAGGAGGCTGAACAGGTGTGAAAGTAGACATGAAACCCAAGACTAAAGCATCAACATGCTCATTTGTGAAATAACCTAAAATGCAGGAGTACATTGTAATGATATGTTTGGTTCTCTCAGAGAATATGGCTGCTGGATAGGGAGGGCTATTACTGGGAGTTTTTGTTGATGAAGGCATGAAAGTTTGGAATATCTAGAACATCTTGGGGAAATATATATTCAAATAGCACTAGGTAAGGGACTCAATGGACAAAGGGGTTTCATTAGGTCTAGTTTGGATCTACAGCATTTGATTAATTGAATCAGTTGTGATAGTGCACATAATTTCTTTTCCAGGGGTTATAATGGATCTTTGGTTAGGGAAATAGAAATATTGACAAATTGTAATTACTTTTGGGCACTGGAAAGTCTATGGTACAACATACTTTGGAAAATTATACTCCCAAATGAAAACTTCATCAGCTTGGTCAATGGATTTGTCATGGCTCCAGCGGTGGAGCTCAACAAGGTTAAACTCAGAGATAGGGTCATTAATTTTAAAATCTCTCTTTGCCAAGGGAGTGTGTTCTACATCTACAACTGGAGGTTTAAGAGGATTGACATATACAATGCTTTTAGAAGCCATTGTTTTATTAATTTTACTCAATTGATTAACCTTTGATTAAAGAAATAGACTTTGGCCTCTTAGGAATGCTGTGAAAGATTTTTACAATGTATAGAAGGGTTCATGTTTTCAAACCATCTCCAGAAATAGAAGAAAAGAGATATAAACACCTTATAAATAAGGCACTTCGAGGGGGAAACCTACAATACATTACATGAATGAACAATTCTTGAATGATACAAATGAAAAAACCTCCTTTCTATATATAGGAGTCCATGGGGCCATAATGTAATCCTCGTGGGCCACAATGTAATCCTAGCCAACCTAACAATAATAATGTAAGGGCACAATAATAACAATATGGGTGTTACAGGGGTACAAAAATAACAATAAGGGGGGCTACACCAACATAACAAGGGACTAAAATATTAATATAGGGACTTAACATGCCCCTCTCCTTCAAACAAGTGTTGTCCTTAACGCTTGATTACTTATTGATGCTTCTGTATAAAATTCTCATCCTCCCATGTCGAATATTATATAGGAAAGTTCTTCCACTTGTTGAGATACTCTGAAATTGATCTTAATTGTTGAGTTCTTGTTTTTATGACTACTTCAGAACTTCTTTCGATGTGATGTTGATATTCTTATTGTTTCATTAGATTCTGCACCAAAGTTAGGTTATCCTTTGAGAGTTGGAGAACTTTTTGTTGATGCTCGATGTCATCTTCCACTATTATTTGATCCTTCAAACCATCCAACTTAGCCTCCACTTCTTCTTTTAAACCATCTATGTCATCTTCGGTTTCTCTTCGTAAGATTGAAATTTGTTGCACTTGGTACCGTAATTTTGATATCTCATACTGCAATTCTTCCTCTTCATGCACCATAGTATATATTTTTTAGGGCTTGATGGGTATGGAATTATTTTTAGGAGGCATTTCAAAACCCAATACTGAAATATATGCTCAATAGGCCCTTGGAATCACTTCAAACTGATTTTGTTTTACACAAGACTCATGTAATTTAGAAAAAAATACATACTTTTTTCTTGATTTTCAGGAGCTCGACATTGAAACTTAATTATATCGGTGATTTCAGATCTTCAATATCTGAAATTTGGCACTGAGGTAGCTATCAAAATACTCTTTCGAATGCTATCGGTTTGACCTGATTTGGATTCTTAAAGGAAAAGTTGTGCCCAATCTCCTATGATGACCTAATTATGGACTAGTTCAGTAGAGCAAAATTTTATGACTTGCCATGTGTCACTGTTTGCTCCTTTGGCTCTGTAATTTATAGACAGGAAGCTACAGTCCATGTAATTTCAGTTACTTTTTACTAAATTCCAATCCGATGCTCAAAGAGAGAGTTATGAATATTTTCCCACAATCACCGCTTTGAGATGAAATTCGGGAGCCTGAAAAAGACCTAAATTCCACAGATCATATCTCCATAAATATTACAATCCAAGCTCTAAAAGTTTGTGACAATGTTCCTCACGATTTCAGCTTCACCCTATAAAACTTTCAACTTTGCACCTTCATAGAAAAACATTATTTCGAAAATTCCGCGATGAAATTTTTAAGTGAAATTCAGGAGCCTGCAAAAAATCCTAACTTCCATAGATCATATCTCCGAAAATATTGTGAACCAAGCTCTGAAGTTTTGTGACAATGTTCCTCAGGATTTCAGCTTTGCACTCTTAAAATTTTAGCTTCTAAACCTTCGTAGAAAAATTTTTATAGAGAAATTTCCATGATGACCTGTTTGGAGCAACAATACCCTAGAATCTAAAGCTCTGATACCAAATGTTGTGAAACCAGCTCCAAAAATAGAAGAAAAGAGATATCAACACCTTAGAAATAAGCCACTTCGAGGGGGAAACCTCCAATACATTACATGAATGAATAATAACTTCCACATATCATATCTCTGAAAATATTGCGAACCAAGCTGTGAAGTTTTGCGACAATGTTCCTCAGGATTTCGGCTTTGCACTCTTAAAATTTTAGCTTCTAAACCTTTGTAGAAAAAAATATATAGCGAAATTTCCACGATGACCTGTTTGAAGCAACAATACCCTAGAATCTAAAGCTCTGATACCAAATGTTGTTAAACCAGCTCCAAAAATAGAAGAAAAGAGATATAAACGCCTTAGAAATAATCCACTTCGAGGGGGCAACCTCCAATACATTACATGAATGAATAATTCTTGGATGATACAAATGAAAAAACCTCCTTTCTATATATAGGATTCCATTGAGCCATAATGTAATCCTAGTGGGCCACAATGTAATCCTAGCTGACCTAACAATAATAATGTAAGGGCACAATAATAACAATATGGGGGTTACAAGGGTATAAAAATAACAATAAGGGGGTTTACACTAACATAATAAGGGACTACACTATTAATATAGGGACTTAACAGTTCAGGAGGCAAATAGGGGCTTTTCTATGGTCTGCAAGTTTTAAACTGGTAAAATTGTACTCTTTGTGATAAAAAACTATCTTAGGACTTCAATAGTTCTCTGAAAAGAAGACTAGGGTCTGCAGAAAAAGGATTGCAAGGAAATAAGGGCTTTCTTTTGGTCTACAAAGGTTCCTAACGATTTAATTACTAAACTACTTTCTCGTTGTAAGGATAGGCCTAAGCACTTGAAGAATACCTGGATAAAATGAAGATTTTGGTTTGCAGAAGGGGTTCTAAGGTTGCAGAAGCCTTAGAGGCTTCATTAGTATTTATAGTGCTTCAGATGGATTATGTAGTGTCTTTGGCAGCAATTTGGTTGAATTATGGTTAAAAAAGGCTTGATTACAAGTTGGCAGAGTAATATTTGGTTCAGAGGTAGGTCGAAAATGCTCTGTATGTGGAAAATTGTAACAAAAAGTAGTGAAAAAGGTTGCAAAGGGCAGCTATATGGGTTTTTAAACCAACAATTTTTAACATTGAATGTGTGGGGTTAATTAAAATGGGAGGATGGTTTTCGCAACGGGTAAGAAGACATCTTGTGGTTTTCACATCGGCCAAAGGTGGTTGGCGATATAATTTATGAGGATGTGATGGAATCAAATCGCTCCACATAGCTAGGAGCGGGGTTCCGAAAACCATGCATTTAGAAAGGTCTCGGGGTAGTTAAAGGTCGGGCTATCAGGGATGCGATAGAAGATATGGGCCATTGGATCTAATTAGTATAGATCTAATGGTTGGAAAATAGCAGGGACTGATCTGGGATATGATAGGCGTGGGGCCCTGGTTTAAATTCAATGAGGGTTATGTGTAATATATGCATTGGTTTAATATTTTAAGAGGCTACGATGTAAATAATGGAGGGGGTTATAGTGATTGGGGCCAAGAAATATATTGTCGAGGTTTATAACAAAACTATATGTTATAATGAGATATAGGGTTGAGGATAATATTAAAGGGAATTAATATAATATGGGATAATTTATCTATATGGGATTTAATAAATAAAGTTAAATGTTAATAAATGCAGGATTATCACTAAGTTTTAATGTAAAAAGTTTATATCAGGGAGGGATGTTTCAGAGTGGGACCCGATACATAGATTTAATCATTTAGAATTAGGATAAAGGTATTTTTAGGGATTTCTAGTGTATTTTTAAATGAAGAGGGAAATTACTAAAGGGGTTTTACTTTTCCCAAGGAAAATGCGTTTTAAGCATAGGAAAAGGGGTTTTTGTAGGGAAAAAAAGTGAAGTAAGAGGAAAAAGATAAATAAGAAGGGACGGGGGTATTTTTACAAGGAAAAATGAATTTAGAGGGAAATTAGTAAATATAAGATGATCAATTTCTACTATCCATGCCTTGTGAAAATTTCTTCTAGCTACCCATCAGCTACCTTAACATTGTTTCTTCATTTATTTTGGTGCATTTGAGCTTGCAAACCCTGATTATTTTTATTTTAACAACAAACTATCTAGTTCTAATCTTATTACTTCCAAGGGCTCATATTAAATTGTTGAGCTCCTTGTTATTCTCTACCTAACTACTAATCTTCTAGGATTTAAACAGTTTGGCTAGATCTTTATTCTCTATTTATCAGCATGAAATTTAAAGCATTAAAGATCAAGATTAAGCAATTTTAATTTCATAGATTGTGGCATTTTTGACGAGCTGCACACAATATTATTTTTGCAAAGTAAAGAAAAAATTAGTGGCATTTGAATTTGCATTACTTTCATGATCTATTTTTGTCTCTTTTTTGTTGGGGTTCATTTTTTATATTCTTTTTGATATTTTTTCTTTCAGTCCTTTGATTTTTTTTTTTTTTTAGGAATTTTAACCTCTTTACATTTTTATTTTTAATATGGAAAAATAATTTTGCAAAGATAAAAGTACGTACATATTACAAGACTAATCAAATTCAATTCAAAATTATGAATCCTATTATTATAGTACCCTAACAGTGGCTCCACATTAGTAGCCTTGAATTTTGATTATGATGGCCTTGAAACGGTTTTTTGAGCTCTGCATTATTCATACTTATGATATTTTGTCTTTAAATGCTTAGGGCCTTCTCTCTGAGCTTCAACTTTGCAAGAAAAAAATCCAATCCAATCTAAACTATAGGAAGTTATGTACAATGATCAAATTAAACAAGGTGAACTACTGTTATTCAGGGGAATAGTAATGCTTCAGCATTCTACCATTGATAGGTCCACATGGCAGATTTGATCCATCTAACTCCTTCAAAAAGAATGCATTGTTACCTCTGTAACCATAAATGACAGAAGGACCTTTCCATGGGAAATCAAATTTACCATGTTTACCTTTCTATTATCTCCTATAATCCCACCTAAGAACTTTGTCACCTATATAAAAATCATCTTCCTTTATCTTCTTGTCAAATATATTTTTAATTTTATCTTGAATAACTTGTGATTTGACATAGACTTCTTCCATGGTTTGTTGCAAGTGTATGGTCTGATTTATCCTTCTCTGGATAAAATTGGGTTCTTCTTGCAGCTCTTCGATTATCTTCATCACTGCTACTCCTAAAGAGGATGGAAAAACAACATCCATCCCATATACAAGCTGATAGGGTGATGAACCAATGGAATTCTTTCTGGTGAGTCTGTCTGCCCATAAGGCATTAACTAACTTCTTGTTCCAAATATTTTTATTGTCTTCTAGCAGTTTCTGGATGATATTAATAACGCTTTTATTGGAGGATTCTGTAATTCCATTACCTTGAGGGCAATAGGCAGTGGAATGACCAAGGATGATGTGTCATTTGTTATAGAAGTCAATAATGTTCTTAGACTTGAAAGCAGTTGCATTATCAGTAATCATATTTTTGGGGCATCCAAATCTAGAAAATATATTATTTTCTAGGAATGAGATTATGACAGAATTAGTGGCTTGTCTAGAAGGAATGGCTTCTATCAACTTGGTTAAATAGTATGTCGTTGTCAAAATCCATTTGTGTTGGGCTGAGGAGGGTGGGTGAGTTTTACCAATGAAGTCTAAAGCCCATTGCTGAAATAACATTTCTATGGAGATGTGTTTAAGGGGTAAAGGTAGTAGCTTTTTCTTCCCTTCAAAGATCTGGCATTTGTGACATGAGGTCACATACTTTATTACATCTGCAAAAAGTGTAGGCCAATAAAAACCAACCCTCAATATTTAATCTGCAGTTGATTTCCAGTAAATATGTCCTCCAAAATCACCTGCATGAAACTCTTCCATAACATTGTCAACATCATCTTCAAGTAAACAATTCAATAAAATGCCACCATGATCTTTCCAAAACAGAGCATTATCTATGATACAAAATTTCATTTCTTTTAATTTTAAAAATCAAGCTTTAGTTCTTGAAAGTCCAAGAGGAGCTTGTAAATTTAGTAACACAAATATGATATCTTCATACCCTGGTGAATCTAAGAAAGCTTCATTCATTTGTGGATTTTCCATCTCCTCCTGATCATGTAATTGAGCAATAAAATTTATATCTAAGGCCTCACATTTCTATTTAGCCATGAGTTTGGCTAAACCTTGGGCTTTAATGAGTTTGGTGGGCTTAATTTCTATGTTATATTCCAAATGGTTGTAATCAATTTTCCTGTCTTACCATCAGGCCCATTCTCAGTCAGAATTTCCTTCACTATTGAATTTGAAACATATGCTATGATGTGTGAATACAAGATGTATACTCCAAAGTATTTGATAGCATTTACTAAATCCATTGCTTGTTTTTCCATTATGTTATACTTTAGTGTGGCATCTCTTAGTGATTTGCAGAAAAAATCAATGGGTTGTTCATGGCCCTGATCATTCTTCTGCAGTAAGACTACAATAATTGTATGTTCTGAAGGAAAAGAAAAAATGATAAAATCTTTTTTTAAATCAAGACTTATTAGGACTCGTGTTCTTGTAAGGGCTTGTTTGATTGATTCAAAGGATTTTTTGGCCTCTACTGTCCATTTAAGTGTTGAGTATTTCTTCAACATGTTATTTAGTTCTCCAATTAATTTTTCTAAGTTCGAAATGAATCTTTTGAGAAAATTGATCTTCCTAAGAAGGCCTAGAAATTCTTAATATTTCTAGGATGACTTATGCTCAAAATGTCCTCTATTCTAGCTGGGTCTATCATAATTCCCTCTTTGCATATTATATGTCTTAATAGTTTACCTTTTCCAAGTACAAACAAAGTCTTTTTGGGATTCAAAGAAATACCAAATTTCCTACATTTAATAAACAGTTGTCTCAAAATATCTAGATGTTCATTGCCAGTTTTTGAAAATACAGTTATATCATCTAGATAAATTATAGGAAAATCATGAATTTATTTGGAAAAATCTATGTCCATAGCTATTTAAAAAGTAGCTTTTGCATTCATTAATTCAAAAGGCATTTTCACATACATGAAAGTACCCCAAGGAGTAGTAAATGCATTTTTTGGTTGGTCTTGTTTTTCAACTAAGATCTGTTTATACCCAGAGAATCCATCAAGAAATGAAACCTTAGATGAACCTACCACCCTCTGTAAAATATGGTCCATTTTGGGTAGAGGATAGTTATCTTTTACGGACACCTTGTTTAAATTCCGGAAATCAACAAAAAGTCTGATTTCTGTTTTTTTCTTCCTAGTGGGAAGTAATTTTAAAACCCAATCAGAATATCTGGTAGGTGCAATGATCTGTGTTTTATACGTACTCTTAACCTATTTTTCAATTAAAGGCATAAGAACAAGATTTATCCTCCTAACATTCTGTTTAAAAGGTTTTTGATCTTCTTTGAAAGGTATTTTATGTTGTATTATGCTAGCGTCATAAGATTTAAGGTCTTCATAACTCCATGCAAATACATCCTGAAATTCCTTAAACAGAGTTATATATTTCAATTTTTCTTATTGAGGTAAATTTTTTGAAATTTTTATGAGTTTAGACTTTTTTTCTGTTCCTATATTTCATTATTCTATGTCTGATCTTAATGGTTCCATCTTTGGTTTTCTTGCAACATCATTTGAATCCAAAAGGTCTTCTAATGGGGCTAATGCCTTAGGTGAAAAGATATTATTAAGGTTTAAAATGTCAAAATCATCATCTGTTATTTATTCTATTTCTACCTTTTCTAGTTTATCTATTTCTACTTCAGTGAATTTAGTGGGTTCAGTTAAATCTAAATTATTTACATCTATCTCACTGTCTAATTTATCATCTATTGTACAATCTGTGTCTATGTTACAATTCTGAAATTCTCCCTCAACACTCATAAAATGAAATATTTGAGTATCTTGTGTAAAAATTTGCCAATATTTTAAGTTGTATGGTATACTAGGGCAGTGCCTTACCTCTGATGTATATTGGTGATTTGGCTGAAAATGCAGATTGCATGTGTTAGCGAAAGTTGCTAAACTGTGTCTGTATCTTTTGTTTTCTAGGAATTATAGCAAAGTCACACTTAAGAAATTATTTAATTAGATATAAAATTGTTTCTCTGTATTGTCTTAATCTAGGATTATATACAAAATATTCTCCTCTAATTTGTTTTGCAATTAAATCCGTGTTTCCCACGATAGAAACTCTTTTTCCTCCTAAATTTCTAACAATCTGCAGTCCTAAGATCAGAGCTTTGTACTTTGCCATATTGTTTGTATATTTAAAGTTTAATCTAAAATCATGACCTTATGAATGATTATTTTCCATGTTATGAATCCAAACTCCTGCTCCTGCTCCTAATTTGTTCACTGAGCCATCAAAGTCCAAGTGCCACATTGATTCATGAAATATGTTGTCATTGTCTGGCTCTTTATGTTTCTGTTTTAAAGTTGTGTTGTTCTCTATGAAAAAATCAGAATTACAAAAAATAAAGGAGTCCATATCAGTAGGTACAAAATAAATGGGATAGTTTCGAGGTCTTTCTACACTACTCACCATGTAATTCATTAAAGTCTATCTGTAAAGTTTTTTGGCTTGGTCAAATACTAAAATTGTGGCATAAGACATGTATAATTGTAGAGATCCCTGCAGTTTAGCTCCCCATGAGAGTGATAATAACATTCCATATTTTGGAGGGATGTCAGCTACTACAATATCCATGACTATACTTTTTCTTGGGTATTGGACTAAAGTGACACATAATTCTTTTATCAAGCCTAGACATTTCACTTTACTAGAATCAAATGAGAAAAGATATTTATATGGTCTTGTGATATCTAGATTCAATGTTTCTATGATACATTTTGGCATCAATTTGTGTGATGCTCCTGAATCTAACATACCACTATGTAAACTATGATCATGAACAGTTAAGCTAATGTAAAAAGGAGGAACTCCACCTTCTTAGTGTTTTCCATTTACCTCATGACAAAATATTAGTTCTGGTTTGTCATCATTCAAATTAGCAGAGTCTTCTCCTTCATTCATGCTTAATTTGTCAGTGATTTGTGATTTATATAAGTCATGCTTTACCAACTCTAAGAAAGGAATTGGTATCTTTAGTTTGGAAATTTCAGTTTGGATGTTGAATGGTGCTTATTTTTTTCCTAACTAAATGAATTATTCTTTATTAACTGTATTTTGAGTTTGTTTCTCTTCTTTTTCTATAGTTGGTTTTTCATTTTCTGTTTGTGTTTCCACTGTTTTATTGTTTTTAATCTTCTTTTCAGGGACAGTTTGAGTTGCAGTGGTAACTTTGGTAGATTTGGAAGTTTCAACAACTATTTTGGCAATAACTATTTTGGGATCAACTAATTGATGATCGGCAACAGATGTTTTTCGATCAAAACTTGTTGTTCTAGTAGAAGTTGTTTTCTTAGCAGCATCAATTTTTTGAGGATCAGCTGATGTTTGAACATCAATATCTATAATGTCAACAATTTTAGGACTAGGTGTAATTTTAGGACTAGAAATTTTCTGATTAGGACTTGAATTTTTTTTAGTTTAACTAGAGTTTTGTTGTGTTTCCCTAGGAAGAATTCGAAGTATTTTGGTTTTACGAGCTTCCACTGTTTTCTTTTTCTGTGCTTGCACAGATTTATTAGTAGGGGCTTCTACATTTTTCTTACTCCTAAGGTTATATTGCTTGTGAACTTTATTAATGGAAAACTCATAACCTTGCTTATAATCAAAAGACTCACCAGATTCTAATTGTAACTATTGTAATTCATATAATTCTTGTTCTTCTTTTGTAAGAAAAATCTTATTATCATGATTGATTCCCATTAGATTAATCTAAGTCTCTTAATCATCTCCTTTTTGGTGAGAACTTTCAACATAGTTCTCTTGGAAAGGTGGTCTTATTGCTTGATCAAGTTTTGATTCTCGAGATTTACCAATGTTGGTGTTTTTTCTAAAGTTGGGATTTCTTATTTGAGGGCCTTGTTGTTGATTATCCCAATGTAGATTCCTTTCCATACTTTCAAGTCTATTCATCATTTTCTCCATGGCTTTTTCTAGACTATTTATTTTTCTATCTGATGTACATATTTCATCTTTTATTGTTACCCTTTTTCATTTCTCATTCTTTCTCTCTTCGCTAAAAAATTTGATTCTACACTAAATTCTATGTTTTTCATTTGTTCTAGTGTTTATGGGTTCCTTTCCCTAAATTAGTATGACATATCCATATCGAAAGCATTAGGAAAATTGAGTAAAGCTAGATCTGGTGGGGGTTTAATGTTTACTGGAATATAATTATAGGTACTATTGAATCTAGAAAAATATTCTTGAACTGGTTCATTAGGTCCTCTTTTTATGTGTTCATATTCAAACAAAATTTGTAATGTTATCTTTATTTTCTCCCATCTACTGATAAAGAATCTATGGAAGTCTTCTAAATCAAAAATATGATTGGCAAGTAAAGCTTTAAACCAATTTTTTACTTCTCCATCTAAATTTTGGGAAAAAAGTCTCATTTGGAGATCATATTCATCAATTTCATGCAATTTAAAATAGTCAGTAATTTTGTTAAGATGTTGTTGTGCATTGTATTGACTAGTTACATTAATTTGAGGGATTTTGCTTTGATAATCTTGGTTCATGCTATGTAACTTCCCTGGTAGGATGAAAGGAACATATATGGCAGCCATGGCTAAGATTCTAACTGGTCTGGGAGGTAAATGTGTGGTGCTTGGTGATGAAGTAGAATCACTTGCAGATGAGGTAGGAACACTTGAATATGTATTTGGAAATGTGGTTGAAGTGCTTTAAAATGTGGCATCAGTGCTAAAAGATGAACTTGCAGTATTTGGGGATGGAAATAAAACTCTAGCTTGAAAAGGAAGCTTAGGGACAAAAGATTCTGTGGAATGAGGCATAGTGGAAATAATAGATGAGGTGGTTGTAAATAAATTTGAATTTAGGAACTCCAAATGATGGGTAGAAGGCTTAGGGATATAGGAAGATAAAGAATTCAATTCAACATAAAATTGTAAGTAAGCTTCATCAATTTCCTTAATCAAAGTTGTAGTTAAAGCATCAAGTTTATCATATATTTCTAGAGCTTTTTTATCTGAATCTAGTGAAAGAGTTTCCTTTTTAGTTTCAAGAAATGAAATGAAATCAGGATCTATTACACTATCATATATGGCACTTTCTGATTTAGTTCTAAGAAAATATTGTTCAAAAGCTAAATCAAACTCTGTTTCGGGGAAAAACACCCTAGAGGTTTGTTGGGTCAAAACCTCCACAGATCAGGGCATGCTATTCAGAAGGACTCACACACAACCACACTTGAATGCTAAAAACTAGATAACAATGATAACAGAACTCACCCGTAGTCCTACGTTGATGTAGATCCCGCGGGGTCCAAACCCCCAGCAACTCTTCTTCCTCCTTCAACCTAGAAAACAAGAAATAACGTGCACGGAAACCTAGTTGTACATCATATATTTCTCCTAAACGTTAGTTAAATCCATGTGAAACATTATATAAACCATAATAAATGCTTAATAATCAATCTTTTCACATATGCAAATAGATATTAACACATAAGTTCAGGAACAAGATGGTTCTTCATTATTACGAACAGCATGTACAGTAGTAAAAGTGGAGAGATCACCTGAATCCTTCCACGATCTTCGAACAGACCGTCATCCGGATCTGTCCCGCCCTTGCCTCATTAAGATACTTTCAAGACTTGTGCACTCGAGATGGCATATAAATGAATGAACATCTTTAGGAAACAAGGGTTTCCTGTATAAATCTGGGAAAGTGCAGGAGGTATGGGAATTCAGACTTGAATTGGGATTCCAACAGAGTATAATGTCTATAAAATTTCTCTCCTCCTTAGGCCATGCACATGAGGGGATTTTATACTCCCTCAAAGCAGTTTCAATCAGTTGGAAACAGTTGGCCACGTACTGGGGTGGTTGAACTACTGGAGTAACCATCAACCCAACCTGAAAATAAGGAATTTTTATATATTTTTTAATGATTTTAATGGCATACGCAGAAAATTACATGTGGACTCGCGTATACACGCGGAAAAGTCTGGGCATACCCACGTATGGGATTTTTAACACTGTTTTTTAATGAATTTTGTTCAAGTCTGTGGGAATGGGTGCCCAAAGCCATAAAGACAATCATGAATCACATGAGGGTGAAAAATGATGCTATAAGAGATGTCCCCTAATATATAAGGTCAGAAGGGGTACATGATGGCCGAAATGTATTACGCACATAAAAAGAACTTTGCAAGGACAAGAGAGGACTTCACCAAATTTCAGCCTGCCAAAAACCAATGGAAGAAAACAGAGAGTCAACTCATGCTGAGGCGAGCATACCCATGCTCAGTCAAAAATACATCAGATAGAAAGTACTGAATAGATCCAAAATGTATACAAGTATAGCTGAACTGAAAGTACACAATGAATCATCTGAGCATGGCCTGGAAGTACAAGTCAGAATCAATGTCTAAGTATCACATATAGAAAGCTGATCAATGATGCTGAAACTGGATGTCTGATCATATAAGTAACTGAATCTCCAAGTACCAAATCATAAAAAGTGGAATAAACGGTACAATCACGCAACTCGGGAGCCAACATATAGGATGCTGTTGTACTAACACTGCAGCATATAAGGGTGAATGGCATCACTGGCAGAAACTGAATGGACTGTCAAAAGTGAACCGAGAAATGCTGATGCAACCCGAGGTCTTCACCGATCACTATGGCACAATTCTACACAATGGGAATAAATGAGCTGAAGTCAACCATGTGAGAAATCGTTGGATTACCGGTCAATGATGTATACCGTTAACCAACGCGAGACAACCCACCAATAATGAAAATGAGTGTCAAGGTGCCCCAGTACAATCTAACAAGTGCAAATAAATGAGTTGAAGTCAAACACTTGAAAGAATCTACCAATCAGGAGGAAATGATGAATCCCCACTGTCGATAGCGAAGAGTCTGCCACTGATGACTGCAAACCCTAAGGTACTGACAAAAAGACTCTAGATCTTGTTCCCAGAGCAATGAGTCGGAGTCGATGGGAAAAGATCTGCTGGAAGGAAGGCATTAGGGCATCCCACATCAGTCCAGCGCGAGTGTAACCCGCAGGCCAAGATTTGGAAGGAATCGGACGAAGTAGAGTGATGGAACCAAAACCGAAGTACGTTTCCGACATGCACAAGATGAAGCTAGTGCACGGAAGAAACCCTCTGAACCAACCAATAATGAAAGCTGACACAGAGGCGAGATATCCACCGATAGGGTCAAATGGAAATCAAGGTACTACACGAATCCCAAGTGTGATAATGTATGCTGACGTCGAACACAGGGGAAACCACTCAGTCAAAGACCAATAATGATGATCAAATGCTGAGCACAAGGTCACCTATCAATGATGGAAATAGGGCCAGGGTGCGGCTCTAGGTTTGCTCTCAGAGCAATGTGTCATAGTCGATAAGAGACAAACCCGGCAGCAAGAATTCAATGGAGACCTTCTCAAACCAGCACGAGCAGAGGAAAAAAACATCTAATGTGATAGAACAAGATACTGACAAGACCGGGAAGGCTGACTGAATAATGAGTCAAGAGACACCGCAGAATGGCCGACTCTGGTTAGACTTCCCTTGAACAAAAGCATGACTCTTGATGACCATGGCAGTAAAAAGTGACACTATATAAGTCTGTTATGCAGGAGGCAGAACAAACTCTCCATATGATTGGAAGAGATAACCAACTGGGGGAGGACTGACCAGTGAAACAAGGTAAAGGCTGAGCCTAGGTCAAAACTAAAACCATCACAAATGGAGGAAAGATATATAAGTGTACATGCTTTGTTCAAGGGCGACAAACTGACATTGTACTGCCATCAAATTATGAAGTTACATCCTGTTCCTGCTCTTTTTGTTATATTTGATTTTTTTGTCTTTTTCATATAATAAGCCTGAAAAAGAATAAAAGAATGCTATGGTACAATGGATAGAACGAGTATCAAGAAACAGATGCACTAGTTCCTGGGATTGGAACGATCCTATGCTCAATGCAAGGTGGTGAAAACTGGTAAGTGATACTCAGAGGAATGTTCCATCCATGGGTAAAAGGGTGTCAAGTCGATATAGCCAAGTGCATGCAATGGTTAACTTGTACAGATAGACAAGGTCAAAAGTTGGCTTAAACATTGAGTCCAAATGAAGCCGGCTAAAGGCCAGGATAAACAAGTATCCAATATGCAATGCAGTAATATAACTCAACAACACGAGGGAGCCTCTAGGGTAAAAGCCAGAAAAATGATAGTGAGGAAGAAGAAGAGTGAAGCTTCAGCACATAAGTCATGGTGGGACTAAAGAGGACTCCCGAGCCTACATAAAATGCAGCATGGGCAACAAGTGATAGAGAGGAACTAACTGGGAAGCCCATGTAAAGGAAGGCTCTACCACCAAGTCATGATTAAATAATCAGCTAGTGAAATGGGTGTAATACTCATGACCGGATGGGACCGACCCTATGGCAAGTGATCAGAATGGAGGCTAGTTATGAAAAATGCAACGGAAAGTGGATTCCCTAACCTATATGCCAGTGAAGAGCATATACCTTCCATGACAGGTCAGCAGTCATGGATCAAAACTGGGAAAAATCTCAAATTCGTCAAAATGTACCTGAAAATATACCAATCTGGGCACTTCCAAGCATCCGAGTTATGCAGCTTAAGATAGATTGAAAAAATAAGCTTAACAAATTTTTGCGAAAATTTTCAACTTTTTGGGCATAAATAGACAAATTACCTCATATTTGGTTTATTGTTACATTGCTGATTTGGGAAAAAGTGCTATGGAGAAAAATCCTCTTTCATCAAAATAGGAGCAATAGACCATCAAACTTCACCGAATTTGTCAGGTAAGCTCTTAATTCATCCTTGCTATTCATTTTGTCCAGTTATAAGTTAAAAATTAGGGATTTTCACCATTGAATCATTTGCTAAAAATCACAGGTTTGCGCATACATGGGTTTATAATGACCAAGTCGCGTATATATGTGACTGTGCACAAAGAAAGTCGCGTATGCGCAACCCAAAATGAAAAAATGCGTAGCTAATGAACGAATTATTGAAATTTTGTAGGATGACAATATCTTGGAGAGAGCGTGAACACAGTGCTATTGACAATGAAGTCATGCAGGACCAAGCATCACTAAATATTCTCTGAAATTGTGGATTGCTCAAGTTTTTCGAAATTCCAAATATAAAGAGTAATGTTCGGTTGCTCGAAATGCTTGTGAACTATTGGGAACCGGAAGAAGACTGCTTCATAATAGATCAAATGCCCATACACATCGAGGTGGAAGATATATATTTTATTGCTGGACTCTCCCGGAGGGGGGAGCCAGTAGAATTGCATGGTAAGCCTTTGGGAGGGCTAACCGTGGAAGATTACGTCCACGTCTACTGCGCAGAGGGTTCCAAGAAAGTTGGAACTCAAATTGCGATCAAAGATTTAAGAGACTTTCACATGAAAATCCTCCTTTTTACCATTGGCAGGGTGGCAGGATCTGCTTCCCTACACCAGGCATCCAGGACTCAAATGAGTATAGCAGTGGAATGCTTAGCTCATGTATATGATTGGTGCACAACTCTGCTGATGAACATGAAGCAGTAATTGACTTCTATCCGAAAATTAAAGACAAAACATTTTGGATATGGTACAATCTTGATGAAATTCTTCTTCGAGAAGCTTCCACCGCTGAGACCCAAAATGATCTCTTTTATCAGCAGCCCTAGAGATCCAAGAATTGCCTGATGGGCTAACTTGATGAAGAGATTGGGGCGAAGTGAAGTTCCCCGAACCACTTGGGATGATGAGTTATTCCTTTGGTGGGGAGAACAAATCATCACTGTGGAAGACTATCCCTATGCCGGGATGGATTTCCGAGGCGATCCAGACCTTGTCCTTCCACCAGGCGTGGCATGGGGAACAGTCGGTAAGTTTGCAATTTTTTGACTTATATAATTTTTTGGATTTTTTCAATATGTATGAAAAAACGCGAAAAAACAAACATGTTTTTGATTGGATTCAAAATGACTTACAATTTTAAAATGATCATGAAACAGATATTGGACCAGTTCGACCTGAGGGATACCCACGACATAAGCGTCACAGAGGCGAGGCAGATACAGTAGACTCAGACAGAACCCTCCATGCCGTACAGAGGAACTTGGAGGGGTTAACCCACCAAGTGCCTATGGCTGCAGTGGAAGATCTGCCTGAGGCCATCCAGAGGCAAGTAGTAGGAGTACCCTGCGACTGGGTACGGTTATTCCGCCACGTTGCCACCGCGATCGTGTTCTATAAGAACACAACTTTTGGGCAGGGACCTCAGGAGTAGATAGATATGATGTATCAAATGACTGTATATTTTTTGAAACTGAACATGATCAGGCATAATCCCAATTTTTGTATGACTTATGGATCCAAATTTTTGTATAGTTTTTTTAACACTCTGATGATATATATACGGCGATGTTTGATGTGAGGTGACAAATGTATCAAAATGTATGATGTTTTTGATGATTAAATTTTACTGTATGGAATGATTAATATGCCAATCAATTGCTTGATTAGCTAATGAGTCTGCTATCCAATTGTCAGCTCGAGGAATGTGAATGAATGTTAAAAATTGAAATGATCTTTGTAACAAATGTACCCTCAAGAAAAATCGGAGTAAAAATGGATCTCGAACCCAATATGTATTATTCAACTGTGACACCACCAGCTGAGAGTCCAAGAAAACTACCAACGAATCAACACCCAAAGATATTGTGTCCGAGAGTAGATAAATAACTGCAGTGTATTCTGCTATATTATTGGAAGCAGGACCAATGCAGACTCCTCTTGATACTAACAGCTGACTGGATGGATAATGAAGCACCCAAGCTGCGGAAGCCAAATTCTTAGTGTGTCTACTAGCACCATCGGCGAAACCAAAATGACTCATGACATCCGACACAACCTGCCAAAGAAGATCAAAAACATCACCAGCCCATCAAAGATCGAAAAACAACCAGATATGTACAAAGAAAAACTACTATATACAAAAGCAACATGCGAGGCCGAAGCCTAGGCATAATACTTCTTCAAATAGAGCCCATTTCTGGGCTCTGGCAACTCGTTTCCTTCAAAATAAACCAAGGTATATGCTCCTTTTTTAAGGACTTTTCTAATGATAAAGGGGCCATACCACATAAAATTAAACTTTCCTGCCCGCAGGGCATCTTTTTCTTGGGCATAGACCAAAACAAGGTCACCTTCTGAAAAAACCCTAGGCTTGACTGCCTTATCGTACTGAACCTTAACTCGGTTTTTTTGCACTTCATTCATCATGGTGGCATCCCGACGCTGCTCATCGAGATGTTCCAGATGAAGGAGACGTTCTTCAAGACTAGAAGTTTCAGGAAGAAATTAAACAGCTAACTTGAGAGAAGGAATCTCACATTCAATGGGAAATACAGATTCCAACCCGTGCACTAGCTGAAACGAAGTAAAGCCAGTTGTAGTTTTCACTGACGTCCTGTATGCCCTAAGTGCAGGATATAGCACGATATTCCAGTTGGATCGAGCTTTATCGATCGTCCTTTGAAGAATTGTCTTCAAGGATTTATTCACGGCTTCCACTTGCCCATTGGCTTGAGGATAATACGGAGATGAATGCTCTTGTCGGAAACCTAATTTTAGAGCCAACTCAGCCATCATGCTATTTGAAAATGACTGCCATGATCAGTGAAAATCTCTCTAGGAATACCAAAATGAGAAATAACCTGGTTGAAAAGAAAAAGAGCTGTAGTCTCACCATCATTCCCAAAAGTAGGCATAGCCTCGACCCACTTCGTAAAGTAGTCTACTACTACAATAATGTGCTTGTGACCTTTAGCTGAAGGCAGGTTAGAAGTAGTATAATCAATACCCCACTTCGTAAAGGGACCGACAGTAATGACCGGAAAAAGCGAAGCTAGATGAGCGCGCATTTTTCGAGTATAAACTTGACACGGATGACACTTTTTGAGCAACTCCATACAATCCTTGAAAATATAAGGCCAAAAGTACCCAGCACGCAATATCTTTTGGGTTGTAGCAAGCCCAGATAAATGACCACCACAAGCTCCACTGTGGTAATCATTCAGCACAGCCTCAGCTTCTTCGAGAGTTAAGCAACGTCTCAGGATTGAATCAACCCCTCGACGGTATAAATCATCACCAATAATCAAGTAATTCTTAGCCAAGTGACACAACTTACGGCGCTCATCTTTCAAAAAAGTACAGGGAAACTTCGCAGTCTGAAGATACACAATTATATCTCCATACCAAGGATCATGTGGAGAGATAAGAAACAAATGTTCATCCGGGAAGGATTCATCATAGATCATTTCTTCCCCACAAGGCAACTTAGAGATCAATTCGGCAAAAACAAATGATTTCTTGGACTTGGCAGACATAAACTCAAGATCAAATTCCTGCAAAATCACAGTCCATCTACTGTATTTTCCCCCAATCACTCGCCTACTGAGGACAAGCTGAAATGGATTGGATGCTGCCAAAACATAAGTTTTTCGTAGAATAATATAATGCCGGAGTCGCTGCACAACATGAAATGCTGCTAAAGCTAACTTTTCTATCAGAGTATACCGGAGTTCATGTCCTACCAATCCTCGACTAAGATAGTATATAACATGCTCTGTACGAGCATCATCTTCCTGAACCAGAACCATACCAATAGTAGATTCTGCTGCTGTAAGATACAAAAGGAAATCCTTGCTATAATCAGGTGGACTCAATAAAGGAGCAAAGGTCAATGCTTTTTTCAAAGCATCGAATGAGTGTTGAGCGAAGTCATCCCAAAGAAATGGAACTCGCTTCTTCAACAATCTCATAAATCCCTTGGTAACTTCAGCATAATTTACGATAAACCTCCAAAGAAAATTAGACTTTCCTTGTAGACTTTGAAGTTGACGAATAGAGGACGGGGAAGGCAACTGAAGTATTGCCTCAACCTTGAAGGGATCTACCCTAATCCCTTCCCTAGACACAATGAATCCCAATAACCGACCAGATGTAACCGCGAAAACGCACTTGTTTGGATTCAACCTAATCTTATAGAAATGACATCGTTCAAATATTTGACGGAGGTGAGCAGGATGATCCATCCTCTTTTGAGAATGAGCAGCTAAATCATCCAAATACGCCTCGATAATCTTTTTGATGTCATGGAAGGCATATGACATGGCCCGCTGAAACGTAGCCCCAACATTTTTAAGACCAAAAGGCATCTTCTTGTATGCAAAAGTACCCCAGGGACAAATAAAGGCAGTCTTATGCTGATCTTCAAGACAGATAGTAATCTGATTATATCTGGAGAAACTGTCCATGAAGGATAAAATCTCATTACTGGCACACTCATCAATGATATGATCTATAAATGGTGTGGGGTAATTATATTTAGGACATGCTTTATTAAGGTCTCTAAAATCAATGCAAACTCGAATTGTTCCTTGTTTTTTATCTACGGGAACAGGGTTTGAAACCCATTCAGTCAAAGGAACAGGGAAAATGAATCCCGCCTTAAGCAGCTTCTCCACCTCAGCTTTGATAGCTGTTGCCTTCCTAGGATTGACCGAATGAAGTTTTTGCCTCACAAGCTTAGCGTTTTCGTAAGTCTTCATCTCATGCTGGACAATAGATGGATCTATACTAGGAATTTCCTCATAAGACCAATGGAATACATCCCTATACTCTTTAAAGAGCTCGGTGTAAATATGAATCTCTTCAGGGGAACATTCAGCTCCGATGAAGACATTCTCAATGACATTGGGATCCCTGGAAATGTTCACCGGGATAGTTGGAGAAATCACAACCATGTTCCCTTCAGCATAAACCTGTGTTGGTGCTAAAGGGTTCAGGACTGGGCGAACAGGACCAGGAGACAGAGGACTTGGAAAACTCGTTTCAGATTCACTCAAATCAGGTAAAAATTAAGACTGATTATGCAAATCATCCCACAGTCTATCTCTACTAGTCATAGCTTCCAGGATGGCCTCTTCAGATGGAAGAGTGGTATCAAGGCAATCCTGGGCAGAAGAAGAACTAAGCGTCCAAGCCGGAGCCACATCTCCATCCAACTCTTTTGGTGAAAGAGGAGATGGGATGGATTCTACAGAGTCAACAATAGACTGATAAGCAATCTCAGCTGCAGACATTGGAAATGCCATTCCACCCACTTGACCTTCCGCTAATGTGGCGGTAGGGGAAGGTAAGGTCCAAGGGTCCGAAAAATAATGATTTTTGAAGAACTCTCTTCGAAGAGGAGCCCTGGAGGATGAAATTTCATTTATATGAACCGTAGGAGGTGGAATATCAAAAGTACCCATCAAGAAAGAATACATTCCAACTCCTAAATTCTCAGTAGGTGACTTGGTATTATCCAACTTTGGAATAGTTGAGTCAGTAGATGCATTCGGATCTATAGGAGTACAGTCTAGTTGGTCCACTATAACAATACTTCCTTCGTGAGGGAAACAAATAAGCTGAAACAATGAAGATGCAATGGCATCCATCTCATAAATATAGTTTCTCCCCAACAGAAGGTTGTAGTCCAAGCTTGCATCCACTATCTCAACCTCTATATTTACAGTTTTCCCCCCAACATAGATAGGCAAAGCTGGGACAATACCATGCGGTCTATGAGAATGACCATCAAACGTACTCAGAAGAGTAGCAGATGGAGCGGCTGCGGGAGATCCAATTCCCTTCCAGCATGTGAGAGACATCACACATGTGGAAGCACCCTCATCAACAACCGTCTGGAAAATATTGCATTTCCGGTACGATGATTTAATATGAAAAGCCATATGATGGGGGAGTCTCTTCTAAAAATTAGTCATATCAAAAGTAATTATAAGAGAGTTCTTTGGATCTAAAGCCCCAGGAGCAGTGAGCAGAGCACTCCGCTGAGCCAGACAAGACTGGAGCACCTCTAAAGCCGACATGGCACAAGGACTCTGCGCCAGATCTTCCACAATAGAGTAGTTCTGGGCAGCCCTAACGTTTGGATTAATCGTCGAAATATTGGTAGATGCGTTCGGCATCCGAGGTATAGGCTCAACAGTAGGCCTCGTAATATGAAGCGGCTCAGTAGCATCAGGAGAACCCTTAGCTTTCGAAGACTCTTCTTCACCATAATCACGGGATATCGTAGCGACATCCACGTGAGCACTCATCATGTATATGTTTTATGGAATTTCCCCTTCCTTGGTGCCCCAAGAGGAAGCCCCAAAATTTTGATTCGCGCCAACAACTAGCTATTGCCCTTGGGGAAAAGGGTTTGTTAACACAGCCTGGGAACTAGAAGAACCCTGTTGAGCTAACAAGAACTGCGCATCCTGAATTTTAGGGCAAAGGTGTGTAAGATGGTCTCCAGTACATAACTTGCATGGAAACTTCACTTTCTTTTTATCCTTTGGACCCTCACCAACATGCTCGTTGGTTTTATTCACATTACCCTTCCCATTCTTGCCCTTTTTCTTATTATTCTGTCCCTTCTTCTTCCCTTCGGCTTGTTGATTTCCTTTGAGGTCAGAATTTTGGACAACATTTACCGAAAAATATTGGGAAGGCGATGACTCAGCAGGCACAGCCTGACCAGAAGGAGCAGATTGCAAAGACAACTGCTACAATTGAGTAAGCAGGCTAGCTGCACCACTATTGATCGACCCAATAAGTCCATCACCATGAGGACCAAACTTAGTTTTGGATAAATCTAATTTGGAGCGAGGAGCATTGGGAAAATATTTATGAAGGACCCTATACTGGGAATATATCAATTCAAGCTGTTGGGCCCTAAAAATGGCCTGTTCCTTAGAAAATACCCCATACAGGGATACATCCTTAGAAATTTTTGACTGCAGAGATTTCAGAAACCATTCCAAAAGGAATTCTCTTGGAATATGAGCTTTAATAAGCCTCTTCCTTCTCTGCAATTCCTGAATATGGTTAGAAATGTGGGTTGCGTCATCCTGTTTGAAATTAGCTAGGAGTTCAGTCCCGGCATCATAACGGATGGGCAACTGGAAATTATTTAGAAATGTAACAGCCAGCTCTCCAAATGTAGCAAAACTTCCCCCAGTTAACTCAATATACCATTTGGCAGTGTTTCCAGTTAAGGTGCGTTGAAATAATCTCAACCTAATCGAATCATCGATCAGGGAGTTAGAAGAACACCATAAATGGAAGGTGGTGATGTGATCAGTCGGATCTTCTCCATTCTTGCCTTCAAACTTTGGAATGTCTGAAGGAAGTTTGGTCGGAACCGGAGGCCACCCCAGACTGTACCGGATCGGATCATTCATCAATTTCGTTACGTCTGGCAAGTTTAACGTTGCCAGAAAAGGTAAACGAGGCGGAGCCTGAGGATTCCATCCTTGATGGGATGAATTCCCAACATTATGAAAAGAATACCCTGGATTTGATAAGGCACCAGGTTGCCAGAAAGAACTCGTAGAAAAAGGAGAAGAACCTCCTCCCAATGCAGAGTTACTAAAGACCGGACCAGTTCCCCCTCCTGAAGTATGAAATGAAGAGGAAAGCCCCTGATAGGGGTTCCAGGTATTAGAAAGAGCGAAAAAATTCTGATAAGCACTCGACGAAGGGAAAGAAGCATTCCCTTGGTGACCAGCGTAAAACTGATTCCCTGCCCCCGCTGTAGTGAATACAGGGTTCCAACCTGTAAAAGTGGTCGAATTCTGACCTCCAGACCAAGGGTTGAAACTCTGAGTCTGAGAAGTGAATGGAAAGGACACTAAAGAAGGATTCGAACTAGGAATATACCCAGTTCCAAAGGGGAACCCTTGAAAAGAAGCTAATCCACTAGCCATGGAAGACATGGGTGTAGATGCAGCTGCAGCAGTGGAAAAGGACAAAGAAGGAATCCCACTAGTGGGCATTCCAAAACAAAAGGGACCAGATTGAGAAGGATGTGCTTGGGTGAAACCAGAGCCAAAAATAGCAGTACTAGAAGCAATTGAAGATATAGCAATAGTGCCTCCTCCTTCAACAGAAGCAGGAGTCTGAATGCCTGCAGCACTCACAGCAGAAGCCGCGTTCCCAATCGTGGCCATCGAAAGGTATGAATAATATGGAGGATCTTCCGGTCTCTCTGACTCAGGTCCGATGTATTCAATAATGAATGGATAATCAGGAGGAAGGGGAGATGGAAGTGACTCAGAGGGTTGAGACACTTCCTCTACTTGTACTTCTTCTTCTTGCGGAAATAAGACTCTCGAGGTGAGCAGAGCGCTCCTCTTGGAACCAACACTAGAACCAGCTACGAAACCTTCAAACCCTTGTGGAGGATCTCTCTCCACTGTGTCAGACGCCACAGGGTGATACTCACCTGCTAAATTACTCCTACGCCTTCTTGAAGAAGGCTCTGGACTCTCGGGAGATAACCCCCGGATTCTCCTCGATCGACGAGGCGCTTGATCAGCCACTTTAACAAATTTTAATTAGACTCAAAAAGGTATAAAGCTAGGCAAGCTAGGAGCAAAGAGCACTCATTACAAGAAAAATCCCTAAGATACAATCAAGCAAATAGCCTTCAGGTATTTCCGCTCCAGGTGATTAGGACCGGAAAACAAAATACAAGAAAGTGAAATATAGGACCTCCCTAAAGTAGTCTGGGATAATTATGGCCCAGGCCTACTAGCGAAGGTAACATAAATAGTTACGCCGACCTCCTAAAAACAGCCTTTGCCAGCACAAGTACCCAAGCTTCGCAAGGGCACCCCCCAGAAGTACTACTGGAAGTGATACGACGTCTGCCTCAGGTACCATGGGTATTCCCCCCCACAGTCACCTATGTGGAACCTAGGAGTGGCAACTATGGGCACCAATCCGTGTCAGAAGCCAGGCGAAACGGTCTTGATGTTAGATCCAGCAAATCAGAGAGGGGGTATCTCTATTCTCAGCCTTCACTTCCCCTAGCGCTTGACTCTCTGGAGGAGATCTTTCTCGGTCCACCTAACGTAGTTGGATTTCGCTCAATTAATCAACTTCTATGTTTTTGTTTGAGCGGCCTTGGAGAGTTAACTCTCCACTCACCTAATCCAAGGCCCTACAACCTAGCTAGTTGGTGTATGACACTTAATAAAAACTTGCTAGTTGCTTTTAAATTATAGCGCTTATTTTAATCGGCTGTTATGTTAAGTCAAAGGGATAAGGAAATGAAACTCGTGGTGTTTTGACACAGAAAAGAAATTAATAAAAACCAAACTACATGCAAATGCAGTAATTACCTTTCGATGAAAATAAATTTCTACAAAGGTTCTACGAGACTATTTTTTTTTCTTTCTTTTTAGATAACAAACTTCACACTCACAAAAACTATGAAAATGACTAAATGCTTAAGTGCACCTGATGCAAACCACTAAGAGCATGCAAATTATAAGATGCAAAATCTACTAAAGTAGAGAGAAATTTCCCAAAGATCCTTCAGTTTTATCTCTTTTTGGTTTTCCACAAAGCTAGTTCCCAAAATCAGAAACTCTTAGTATAAAGACACCAAAAATGCTTGAAACAAGAGGAAGAAACCAATGACAATTCCTTTCCAAAATCAAGTCAAAAACCAAAGGGAAGAAATCTCAACAAAGCTTCAAAAGATATAACGAAACGAAAAAAAAAATGCAAAACAAAAACAAATGACAAAACAAAATGTTTTTTGAGCTTTTGAATTTTATAAAAAAGAAGAGCTCGAATAGACCAAGAAGACTATAAAATCCCAAGCCAAACAACTCTGAATTTCAAGAAAAAACTTCAAAACGCTCCAAATATTATAGTGCCACTCTAGTAGCAATATTTATATGAGCAAAAGAAGACAAGAAACTCAGTAACTCAGCCTAGAAGAATAGTACAACCTTGCGGCAAACAAAAACTTCAAAGAACCAAGAAAGACTCTTCAAAAATTGCAACAAGACCTAGTCAACTGAACTCAAGAAAACCAACCAAGAAATGGGAAAAAATTGAAGTGAAAAGCAAGACACAAAGGTAGGAAAGAGTAAATGAGCAGAGGCTCTCTATTCTGATGAAGGAGAATAGCCAAGAATCCCCAGGAAGAGATCTTGGTACTCGAACCAGAAATGCCAGCACAAGAAACAAGATTTGCCAGATAAGCTAGTTTTCAACCAAACAAGAGAGAGAAAAGACCAAAGACCACTTTCAACACTATCCAGAGGATACAAAGACACTACAGGAACAGGTCTCCACAGGTAGACAAGACTAAAAAGCCAAGAAATCAAAAATTTCAAAATTCACCCAGGCATACGCTACTTGACAGTTTTAAAACAAGCGTGCATACGCGACTGTGCTAAAGGAAACCCGCATATACACGACTCCCTTTAACAAAAACTGCGTGTATACATGTCTGTGTACAGACAAACCCACGTATGAAAAGGTAAATAATAAAAGATAAAAAAGATCAATCCTGGATAAGGAATCAGGTCTTTAGTCTGACTGAGAAATATTTAACTGGACTGGAAATAAAAGTTAAAACTATTGGAAACCTTTCAAACAGCTAAAACCACCCAATAGGGGAATCACAAGAATGTGGTCCCCAGCAGAGTCGCCAGTTCTGGTTCGGGGAAAAACACACTAGAGGTTTGTTGGGTCAAAACCTCCATAGATCAGGGCATGCTATTCAGAAGGACTCACACACAACCACACTTGAATACTAAAAACTAGATAACAACGATAGCAAAACTCACCCGTAGTCCTACGTTCGATGTAGATCCCATGGGGTCCAAACCCCCAAAAACTCTTCTTCCTCCTTCAACTTGGAAAACAAGAAATAACGTGCACGGAAACCTAGTTGTACAGCATATATTTCTCCTAAACGTTAGTGCAATCCATGTGAAACATTATATAAACCATAATAAATGCTTAATAATCAATATTTTCACATATGCAAATAGATATTAACACATAAGTTCAGGAAAAATATGGTTCTTCATTATTATGAACAGCATGTATAGTAGTAAAAGTGGAGAGATCATTTGAATCCTTCCACGATCTTCGAACAGACCGTCGTCCGGATCCGTCCCGCCCTTGCCTCGCTAAGATACTTTCAAGACTTGTGTACTCGAGATGGCATATAAATGAATGAACATCTCTAGGAAACAAGGGTTTCTTGTATAAATCTGGGAAAGTGCAGGAGGCACGAGAATTCAGAGTTGAATTGGGATTCCAGCAGAGTATAATGTATATAAAATTTCTCTCCTCCTTAGGCCATGCACATCAGGGGCTTTTATACTCCCTCAAAGTAGTTTCAATCAGTTGGAAACAGTTGGCCACGTACTGGGGTGGTTGAACTACTGGAGTAACCATCAACCCAGCCCGAAAATAAGGAATTTTTATATATTTTTTAATGATTTTAATGGCATACGCGGAAAAGTTCATGTGGACTCGCGTATACACGCGGAAAAGTCTGGGCATACCCGCGTATGGGATTTTTAACACTGTTTTGTAATGAATTTTGTTCAAGTCTGTGGGAATGGGTGCCCAAAGCCATAAAGACAATCATGAATCACATGAGGGTGAAAAATGATGCTATAACAAACTCAATGTCTTATAAACTTGATAATCTATTGGGAAGAGAATTTCCTTTGATCAATGGATTTTTATTTCCTAAAATTTCTACTTTTTTGTTTTTCTTTAAAATTCTGTCAGGATTATCTACTATTAGAGCAGGTTCTAGATCAGGATTAGACCTAGTATAGTAGGTTCTTCTGGAAGCCAGAATTTTAGTTTTTATTGAAAAGTTTACTTAACAACCCTTAAAACAACCTTAAGGTGAAAACATAGGTACAAATATTTCCTTTAAGGTTTATTTTAAACATTGAGGACTCGTTAGTTCCCCAATATGGTCGCTAGTAAGTTATCACTCAATAATTATGAAGGGTTGTGTATATTTTGGTTTAAAGAATATTAGAGGTAACCAGAAACCTACTTTTAAGCTTTAGGATCTAGCCTTCCTAATGCTCAGAAAGGGCTCTCTCCATATGATTTATCTGTGTTGATTGTAGTCAATTTTAGGCTATATATGTAGGATTACTTGGGATTATATTTTGGGTTTAGTCTGGTGGTGGAATCAATAGTTTAGATGGATAGATGTAGGTCTAAATTCCATTGGGCTAATGGAGTCAATGTATCAAAAAGTAGGATAGAATCAAGGTCTAAAGGAAATATTTATAGGGCAAGATAGCTGGGTCATTTCAGATCTTTGGGCTCGATGGTGAAATGATTTTAATCCAGATGAGAGAGAAGTTAAGGATTCTCAGATCTGGATAATGAGGGAAATGACGGAGGTCAATCGAAACTATCCCTAATCTGGATATCAGAAGAAAACATACAAATGATAAACAGTTCAAGACAAAGTGTAATTAAACATATTCTGTAATAACATTATTTTTATATCATTTATATTAAGAAAACATTAAGTATATGAAAAAACATAAGAAAATAACAAATAATAATTGAAATTAATTCAAAAAGTGGCCCAACACATGAACCCTGTAATATGATGCTTTATTGCTCAATCTAGTCTGTTGACTTGAAAATGGTACAAAGAACCCTCAGGTTTCAACTCAGTGCAACTATAGAAATGTTTAGCAATTCATCCACCCTCAATACTTCGAAATGTGAAGTATTTATACAAAAACTCTTACAAAATACCCTAAAACAAGCTTAGGAATTATTCATGGAAAACTAAATATCTTCATGCAAGAAGATAGAGACAACTATCTAACTAATGAAAGTTATCCCCGCTTTTATTGAATTTGTTGTTGTTGTCTTTGATCTTTTGTTGATTTATCTCTGGTTGTTTTCTCAATGAATTTCGTTGTTGAGTGTCTTTCACCTTAGCATCTTTTACTAGGATTTGACTTTAGCCTTTTGAGTTTCATCTGATACACTTTAAACTCTGATACTCTTTGACTGTAACTACTTTGTCACTACTTTAAATTTCATTTTTCAGTGTTGTTCTGTAATTATAAAAATTTCCTTCTTTGTTCACCTTTTTCCTGGCTGATACATTTTTTATTTGACTTCCTTGTTTTACTTCTATTCTTTTCACAGTAAATCAATCAATTTCTCCCAAAAATTTTCTTCTAGTAATTTGATCTTCATCGCTCTTCTATATATTGCATCAACCTCTGTATATTTTGAAAATGTAGGCTTTTTGATAAACAAATGTTTAACCTCATGCTGTAGGTAAAAAAGGTTTTCAAAACTCTTGTAGAGAACTTGCCTTGTTGGAATTCTTTGCACGACTAAATTGCTAGCTTGCTCCTTAGCCACCTCTCTAATCTTATTATCATAGTCTTCTTGTTTCATCAGTTTTTCATTTATAACCAGAGGATTGGGAAGGTGTTTTTGCCTTAGAATATTAAACTTCATCATGAACATGGTTATGGCAACCCCCATGTTCTAACATTTTTCTTCTAGTTGTATCATCAAGTTTCTCTTTGAAATCACCTTCCTTACTTCAAGAATTATATCTGTCCTATCTGTTAGGTCCCTATATTACTAGTTTAGTCCCTTATTGTTATTAGTGTAGTCCCCTTATTATTATTTTTGTATCCCTATAACCCCAATATGGTTATTATTTTTCCCTTACATTATTATTGTTAGGTCGGCTAAGATTATATTGTGGCCCGATGGACTCCTATATATAGAAGGAGGTTTTCGTCATTTGTGGCATCTAAGAATTGTTCATTTTATGTAATGTGTTGGAGGTTTTCTCCTCGAAATAGCTAATTTCTAAGGCATTGATCTCTCTTTTCTTCTATTTTTGGAGTTGGTTTCACAACATTTGGTATTAGAGCTTTGGATTCTAGGGTTTCACTGCTCCTAATAGGTCATCCTGGAATTCTCACTATAACATTTTTTCTACGAAGGTTCCGAAGCTGAAATTGTTAGAGCATGAAGCCTAAATCATGGGGAAGATCTTCGCAGAATTTTAGAGCTTGGTTCACAATATTTTCAGATATATGATCTATGGAAGTTAGGGATTTTTGTAGGATCCTGAATTTAACCTAAACAGGTCATCGCGGAATTTTCACTATAAATTTTTTTCTGCGAGGGTTCAGAAGCTAAAATTTTCACATAGCGAAGAAAAAATCTCAAGGAACATTGTGGAAACATTTCAGAGATTGATTCACATTATTTTTGGAGGTAGGATCTATGGAATTTAGGTCTTTTTTAGGCTCCCAAATTTCATCTCAAAGAGGTGATAGTGGGAAAATCTTCATAACTCTCTCTGAGCATCAGATTGGAATTCTGTAAATATTGGCCACGACTAAATAGAATTTAGTTTCCTTTCTATCCATTTCAGAGACGAAGGAGGAAAAAATGACACGTGGTAAGTCGTACAAGTTCGGTATACTGAACCAGTCCATAATTAGGTCATTGTGGGAGATTGGACATAATCTTACCTTGAAGAATCCAAATCAGGTCAGATCCATGGCATTAGAAAGAGGATTTAGAGGGATACCTCAGGGGAAAACTTTAGATATTTAATATTTGAAATTATAGAGATAATTCATTTTTAATATCGTGATCGTCAAGAGAAAGAAAAAGGTGTGTATTGTTTTTTTCCAAATTGCATAAGTCTTGGGTAAAAAATCAGTTTGAAGTGATTCAAAGGGCCTATTGAGCATATATTTTAGTATCGGGTTTTGAAATTCCTCCTAAAAAGAATTCAACACCCATTAAGCCCTCAGAATACTCTACTATGACTCATTAATTTGAAGAATTACAACATGATCTATCAAAATTGCAAGAGCAAGTGCACCAAATTTCGCTCTCGCAAAGAGAAATAATAGATGAAATGGAAGTTTTGAAGAAATGTGTGGAAGCGAATATCGTAGCTTTGAAGAATAATATGGATGGTTTGAAGAAAGGTGTGGAAGCTAAGATGGAGAACATGCAAGAAAAAATGAAAGAAAACATGGAAAACATGAAGAATGATCTAAAAGAAGACATGGAAGGTTTGACAAATTTGATACAAGAAATTATTCCTAATGGCGAAAATATAGTAGAAGAAACTCATGATGAGAAAAAAACAGATGTTAATCATGATTTCATAAACTCTAATGTTTGATGGAAGAATGTAATATTCCTAATTAGCCTAAGCTAATATGAATATTCCTTTTTGTTTTCATTTTCTTGTTCAAGAATAAAATTGTAAAGGAGGACAAATTAAACTCCTAAAATAGTAAAATAAATCAATGGACATAAGAACAAGGCTAAATATGGGTTTCTTTAATGTGTTGGGAAAATACTGAGAGGGGGGGGTGAATCATTATTTACTACATAATCAAATCTTTTTACTTTTTCATTCCTTAAAACCCATACGCTACTTTCCTTCAGTAAACTAGCGTATATAAGCGGATACCCTTTATGAAACTCGCGTATACATAGAGATCTAGATATGTCATTAAATCTTCACTTATATCATTCCATCATTCATTCATCAAATGTTCAATAAACAGTAAACATGTGCAGTAAGAACAGAATAAACCATCACACAGAGCATCACACATGAACACCAGGATTTTTAGGTGGAAACCTAAAATGGGAGAAAACCACCGCTGCAGTTGCTCAGCCTTCAATATTTTATTATAGAGAAAACATCTTACAACATATGTGCTGGTGCAGACTCTACCAGCACGCAGGCACCCACCTGCGCTCGTTTACCAGCCTCTCCTGGAAGGGAGCTCCAACCCCCTGTCTCGTTTACCATCCTCTCCTGGAAGGGAGCTACGACCCCCTGATCTCATTTACCAGCCTCACCTGGAAGGGAGCTACAACCCCCTGACTGAAGGCTACAACCCTCAACACCTCTATGGACCACGTTTCATCAATTTTCACACTGGATCCAAAGCTTCCTTTAGAACACAACTTGCAGGCCACGTTTCATCATATTTTCAGACTGGACCCTTTCCATACTTTTAAGCTCAAACATACATTACCAACAGATACTTATCAATTCAGAAAACATAGATCAGATAGCAGTAATACATCAGAACAGATCAGATGATTCATACCCCATGCTTCAACAAACCCTAGTTTGCATACGCGCTTTCTCTTCACTGATGTCGCGTATATACGCGCTTCCGTTCACATAAAGTAGCGTATACCTCTGTACATATTTCATTGCGCATACGCGCTTTCTCTTCAGCGAAGCCGCGTATATACGCGCTTCCTCTGCTGCGAACTAGCATATAGATCTTCAATTATTATAGAGCAGCATACTTCTTCAGATCAGATATTCAGTTCAGATTTACCCTTTTACTTCAGACAGATGTTCGCCTCATCTCAGATCTAAGCCTTCCATAAACAGATCTAGCAGATACAAATACATTCCAGATCTATATATTCCACTTCATCATTTCTTCATGGGTGCATCATAGATTCAGATCTATTATCAAACCTTTACCCTTTCCATACATATATACTTCATAGAGAAGTATTCATTCAAGTTCAGACATCTTTCTCCCACACTCATGATTTGCACAATGAATTTCTTCTCCTTATATAGGTTTTTCCTTTTTCAATACCACGGGCCCCTTTTTCAATACCATGAGCCAAAGAAATACCATGGGCCTTCAATACCACGGGCCCCTTTTTCAATACCATGAGCCAAAGCAATACCATGAGCCTTCAATACCACGGGCCCCTTTTTCAATACCATGAGCCAAAACAATATTACTTCCGATGGTATTCCTGGACGGGGTCACATAGACAAATCATTACTCAATACAATGGGTCAATACCATGGTGGTTACCCTTGGTTTTGCACTTTATGAGAGCTTTTTCCCATACGTGACTTGGAACGTTGTTTCTCGCGTGCATACGTGACTTCCCCTAGACAAATCCGCGTATGCCTAGAGACATACTCTTTTTATCATAGATCTATCACATGCTGAATTCTTTTCTTCATTGCCTTCTGTACTCACTGTAGATACATCATATTTAGTTCATCAAGACATGTTCTATCAAGGACAACTTCATCAAGTAAGTTTCCATCATCTTGCCATTCAAGGACAACACTCATCATCATATTGCTAACAAACATCACTTCATATCAGATTTACATCATTTACCAAGTCCATCAGGTCAAGACTAACTTCATCAGGTGGTTTGCCATCAAGGAAAACACATGTCAACAATCTCATGTCTACATCTTCATTCAGTGGGTTGCCATCAAGGACAACACATGTCAACAATCTCATGTCTGCATCTTCATTCAGTGGGTTGCCATCAAGGACAACACTCTGCATCATATTGCCAACAATCTCCCCCTTTGGACTTGATGGAAACCACGATGGTGTTTGATCACCATAGCAGATAGGTACATTAATAATACAATGACACCATGTCACTCTCTCCTTTTGACACCATTCAAACACCATGTCACTCTCCCCCTTTGACATCAAGGGCAAAGGGCAGATCAAAACCAACATACTCTCCCCCTTTTCTCCTCATGTGGAAGAAGCGTTCTGCAGATCTGATATATACTGAAGTGACCAAGCACATGACTCATGACCTGTGTTCAAAACATATTTTTTCAATAAAGTACATGACTCTATGGACTTCCTATCACCAAAGATTCATACTTACATCAAAGATCCAACCAAGTGGATTTACATATGAGACTCAAATACCCAACCAAGTGGGTTTACACATATCAATTCAACTACCCAACCAAGTGGGTTTACAAAATTTGACTTAGCTACCCAACCAAGTGGGTTTACAAATTTGACAAGTCCTTACATGACTGAATATTACAATTTTACATCATGGGTCTCAACAAGACCTTTTCATCAAATTACAAATAAGACCATTTATGACCAACACCAGAACATCCTCAAGAAAGAGAACATGTTTCAGAATAATGCCAACAATGCATTATACTCAGCAAAGCTAATGCTCCCCCTAAATCTGTGCATCCAAGCATCCTTTCCATATGACTAAGGCTCCCCCTTATTTTGTGCATCCTGAACACTTTCACCAATAAATCATCAAGGCATCTTTATCAAAACATTAGAAATAGAATTATGAGAACTGGAACACCACCAGAGATACCAAACAGTATCAGAGATACCAATCATCACTGCAGCTGTGCTGAAGAGAGTTGACTCTAACCAAAAATGTCAGCAATCAGACATACTCGGTTTTCTGTGCAGGAACTCGCGTATATACGCGACTGTGTTTCATTAAACCCGCGTATCCAATGCTATCTTCTATATTTCAACCAGATCTGATCCTTTGTGAGAAAAAGACAGTGTTCAACTTCTTTCTGAGATATTTTGAATGCTTCCCTGGACTACAGATAGATAGAACAGTGTAATTGTGTCTTCAAGAGTCATCCAACGGTTGTAGCATAAGCACATTAATAACCAAGCCTTCAGATTCTTTGCAGCATCAGTACAATATTTTCAAGAGAGATTATCATACCAGAACAACATCTTCAAATATGTGTCAAGCAATCATCCATGTGGTCCAACATCACCATGATCTTCAAGATTTAACATTAAGGAACATATGTAGGCAAAAGATCTCAACCATAGTAACAAACTTTGCATGATCTATTCTTATTTCTGAATCAAATGACTTCCAACTCATCTATGTGTGAGCATCAGGGATCAAAATCTCATCATAATGAACCATATACCAAGTCATCATCATTTAAGCATGAGTATCACAATAGCCAAGAATAATCAGTCATATTGCCAACAATGCAATCATTAGTATTCAACCTGCTGCTCCCCCTGAACCAGTGCTTCTCCTTAACTTGTGCAACTTGAATATTTTTATCAGCAAGCCATCAACAACAATCTCTGCATGATCTGTCCTTATCTCTGAGTTATAGGACTTCCATCTCGGCAACGAATACTCTTCATTCAACAAGAAAACAGGACTTATCCATAAACTTCATCATAAGACATCAAGTATCATATCATCATCATTTAGAACTGATAAGTTAAGCTGATACATAGTCAAAACTATAGTTATTATCAGTCAGACTGATGCTCCCCCTGGACCTCTGTTCCAGATCTTCAGCTATCAGATAAATTCTCTTATCATTAATGCATACGCGGCTATGTCTGCTGGAACTCATGTGTATACGCGACTTTGTTTCATCGAACCCGCGTAATGAAAAGTGAAATATAGAAAATTTCACACCTTCATCTCCTCCTGCAATTTTACCTTCTGTTCCTGTCTTTTCTTCACACCAGATGCACTGTCAGAAATACATATAACCAGAATAATAAAATCAACCATGAGAGACATCATACATTGCTCCCCCTATGACGATGCATTACTAAATTTGATAATGTATCCCACATCATTCCTGCAGTCAATCAGAGAAGTAAGCTTCAGAAGCGGATGACTGCAATAGGGTCAGAATTCCCTACGTTTCTGATCGGTCCTCCATCCTTTTCCAGATTTGTTTGAACTTTCTATTTGTGTGCTGAAAATTGTCCACTTTCTCAGATCTGTTCAACCTGCATTCCTTTCTACATGTCCATACTTGTTACAAGAATAACATCTCATGTGTCCAGAGAAATAAGCATAAGAATCATAATGAGTATTTCTAATCTTTCTCCTTTTGCAATCAACTACTTTATGTCCATACATGTTACATGAGAAACAATATCCCCTGAAGAAACTAGAGTACCTTTCTAAGTAGAACCTGTTTGTTTGTGGCTGAAATGATCTGCTCCTGCAATTTGCTGCAACATGCCCATAATTATGACATTTAAAACATTCAACGTTCTTGAATGAATTCTTTTGAGAATTCATGATTGTTGGTTGATCTTTTATTTCTTTCAACACTTCAGGTTTTGCATTGACATCCTCTGAATTTTTAGCACTTCCTTGTGAGCTAGATTCACCTTTAACAGTTTCATGGAAACCAAGACCAAGTTTGATAGCAGGAGACCTTTGATTACTTAGAATATTGTCCAAAGTGTTGGTACTATCTTGAAACCTCAAAAGTTTAACCTTTTCTTCTAATTTACCTTTGAGAATGTTTACCTCAACCTCCAAGGCTTGACATTGCTTTGTCATGCTTTCTTCTTTCCTTCTTCCATCTTCTACTTGATCCTTCAAATTTAGGATCTCTTCTTTCAACCAATTTTCGTTTTCTTCACATGTTTGTTCTAGCTCTTCATTCTTCTTATTTGATTTTTCCAGATCTTCTTTGAGAGATATGATTTCTGCTTCAAGGCCTTCCTTTTCAAATGATTGTAGAGGTTCCTCATTTTTCTTACTTGATGCTTCTAGATCTGCCTGCAAAGAGATGATTGCAGCTTCAAGTCCTTCATTCTTCTTGCTTGTTTTTTCAAGATCTGCTTCTAGTTCTTTAATTCGATTGGATGCATAAGTATGAAACCTTTGATACTTGTCCACCTGTCCATTCAACATTTCTATTTGATCTTTCATTTGAGAGGTCATCTCTTTGTAAATAGAATCTTTCGTATCAATTTCCTTTTGTTTTTCTTCAGCTTTGATCTTGATAGCTTCCACAACTTTACTATCTTCACTATTGTTTGCACAAAGAAGAGTATTACAAGTGGCCTTCTTCTTTTCCTTCTTTGCCATGAGTATTTGTAGAGCTTCGTCAGAAACTTCTGGATCCATACTGTCACTTTCACTATCATAATCTTTGCACATGCAATTAAGTAAGAGACAAGACCAATGATTAATACCTGGTTCATCTTCTTCAATTTTTGCTATGCATGATTTCTGAGGTATCTCCTTGTTTCGAGTCGGCTTCTTCTTTTGCTTCTTTGCCATGAGCACTTTCAGATCATGGTCAGAATCTTCTTCATCTTCACTGGACACTTCATCATCATCTTCTTTTGCATAATAACTCTTTCTCTTTTCAAATTGTTTCCCTTTACCATGTTTTTTTCTATAAGGACATTTAGCAGCATAGTGACCAACTTTTCCACACTCAAAACATTTGAAGGGAAGCTTACCTTTGAATCTTCCAGTACCTAGTTGGAGCTTTCTCACGAAATTCGCTTCTTCTTCATCGGATATATAGCTGGATTCTTTGACAACTTCCTTTTCCTTTCCTGTTGTAGATGCCTTAAAAGCAGCTTCTCTTACTTGAGAAGGGCCTCCTTGTCTCATTTCAAAAGCAGTCAGAGTACCATGTAATTGAACAATAGTAAGAGTTTGCAAATCTTGCCTTTCTTCAATAGCTGAAACTTTAGAGTCAAATTTGAAGTCAATGATCTTAAGACCTTTTCCACCAGAGTAGTATTAGCTATGGTTTCACCCAAATTTCTCATTCGATTTACAATATCATCCAGACGAAGAAAGAAACTGGCAACACTCTCATCACTATGCATCTTCAAATTTTCATATTCAATTTTAAGAGTTTGGAGTTTTGCACTTTTTACCTTTGTGTCTCCTTCATAGCTTAGAATGATTTTGTCCCATATTTCTTTTGCTGAATGTAGCTGCATCACTTTAGCAAATTCTGATTCATACATGCTTCCTAATAAGACATTCACTGCTTTGGCATTGATTTCATACTTCTTCCTTTCTGCTGCATCAGTAGGAATACTTGCCGGGTATTGATAACCTTCTTCCACGATTGCCCATACATCCGCACCAAGACTTTGCAGATATGCTTTTGTTCGTACCTTCCAGAATATCAGATTGCTTCCATTGAATAGAGGTGGCTTTATAGACATTACTCCTTCTTGACTTCCCATTGCGACGGATCTCCTTTAAGCGATCAAGCTTCTGCACAAGGACCCGCTCCGATACCAATTGTTGGGAAAAATACTGAGAGGGGGGGGTGAATCAGTATTTAGGGAAAACTAAAACTTTTTACTTTTTCATGCTCTAAAACCCATACGCTACTTTGATGAAGCCAACTAGCGTATACACGCGGATATCCTTCATAAAACTCGCGTATACACAGAGATCTAATTATGCCATTAAATCTTCACTTATATCATTCCATCATTCATTCATTAGATGTTCTATAAACAGTAAACATGTGCAGTAAGAACAGAATAAACCATCACACAAAGCATCACACATGAATAGCAGGATTTTTTAGGTGGAAACCCAAGTCGGCAGAAAACCACCGCTGCAGTTGCTCAGCCTTCAATATTTTATTATAGAGAAAACATCTTACAACATATGTTCTGGTGCAGACTCCTACCAGCACGCAGGCACCCACCTGCGCTCGTTTACCAGCCTCTCCTGGAAGGGAGCTCCAACCCCCTGACTCGTTTACCAGCCTCTCCTGGAAGGGAGCTACGACCCCCTGATCTCGTTTACCAGCCTCACCTGGAAGGGAGCTACAACCCCCTGACCGAAGGCTACAACCCTCAGCACCTCTATGGACCATGTTTCATCAATTTTCACACTGGATCCAAAGCTTCCTTTAGGACACCACTTGCAGGCCACATTTCATCATATTTTCAGACTGGACCCTTTCCATACTTTTAAGCACAAACATACATCACCAACATATACTTATCAACACAGATCAGATAGCAGAAACACAACAGAACAGATCAGATATTTCATACCCCTTGCTTCAGCAAACCCTAGTTTGCATACGCGCTTTCCCTTTACTGATGTCGCGTATATACGTGCTTCCGTCCACACAAACCAGCGTATACCTCTGTATGTATTTCATTGCGCATACGCGCTTTCTCTTCAGCGAAGCCGCGTATATACGCGCTTCCTCTTCGGCGAAGTAGCGTATATATCTTCAACCATCATAGAGCAGCATACTTCTTCAGATCAGACATTCAGTTCAGATTTACCCTTTTACTTCAGACATATGTTCGCCTCATTTCAGATCTAAGCCTTCCATAAACAGATCTATCATCAAACCTTTACCCTTTCCATACAGATATACTTCATAGAGAAGTATTCATTCAAGCTCAGACAACTTGCTCTCACACTCATCATTTGCACAATGAATTTCTTCTCCTTATATAGGTTTATCCTTTTTCAATACCACGGGACAAAGCAATACCATGAGCCTTCAATACCATGGGCCAAAGCAATACCATGAGCCTTCAATACCACGGGCCCCTTTTTTCAATACCATGAGCCAAAACAATACCATGAGCCTTCAATACCACGGGCCCCATTTTCAATACCATGAGCCAAAACAATATTACTTCCGATGGTATTCCTGGACGGGGTCATTTAGACGAATCATTACCCAATACAATGGGTCAATACCATGGTGGTTACCCCTGGTTTTGCACTTTATGAGCGCTTTTGCCCATACGCGACTTGGAACGTTCTTTCCCGCGTGCATATGCGACTTCCCCTAGGAAAATCCGCGTATGCCTAGAGACATACTCTTTTTATCATAGATCTATCACATGCTGAATTCCTTTCTTCATTGCCTTATGTACTCACTGTAGATACATCAGATTTAGTTCATCAAGACATGTTCTATCAAGCACAACTTCATCAAGTAAGTTGCCATCATCTTTCCATTCAAGGACAACACTCATCATCATATTGCTAACAAACATCACTTCATATCAGATTTACATCATTTACCAAGTCCATCAGGTCAGGACTAACTTCATCAGGTGGTTTTCCATCAAGGACAACACATGTCAACAATCTCATGTCTGCATCTTCATTCAGTGGGTTGCCATCAAGGACAACATATATCAACAATCTCATCTCTGCATCTTCATTCAGTGGGTTGCCATCAAGGACAACACTCTGCATCATATTGACAACATAATGAAACTCCTTCATGTGTGAGAGGTGATTGTGAAAATTGACTGGGTCAACAGGACGAAATCTACAGCATTGTCCAGATGCAATGTACCAAGATAAACAACGCAGATCTAGTTGGAGACCCAAAATGTGAAAGGAGCTAAGCCTTTGATATGGTTTAGGGTTTTGCAAGGCTTTCATCCTATAAATGAAAGAGGAGATCAGCATGAGAGGGGTTGTTGAACATATTATCTTCGTAGGATTTGTCTATTTAGACACTTCTTATTCTCTCATTGTTTAACTTAGAATAGTGATGTTTAGCACTTGGGTGTTCTTGGTCAGGAATCCCACCTCTTTCCTTGAGGAACCTCTTGGAAGAGTCTTGCATTTCTTGGTCCACTATCAGGAATTTGGCCAAGCTTCTTCTTCCAACTGTAATCAGATCCTGTTTTTGATTTGTTTGTCTTTGTAAGCTGCAGCAGTGGAGGCTAGATCTATTCAGATCTAGGAAAATCTAGTGCCTCTTCTCAGTGAGTGTGTCTTTTAACCTCTTGGAAGAGTGTATTGGATCATTAGAGATGAATTTTTAGATCAAGGCATTAGGCCTACTCAGTACTGAACCTAACATCATAGCTCCTCTCCCATAACTACGTTATTTGCAAGAGAAGAGTTGCAGGGTGTTTGAGCAACGTTTTTGAGGAGAAATCTCTGGTGTAAAGGAGTCTTTCTTGCACTGTGGTGATCCATGGATTGGCTAACCAATCCATGTATGTTTCAGATATGATTCATTAATTTCTATATCTACTTCAGAATTTCTGAAGCATTTTTCTGATCTGCTGTAGTAGATCCCAGATCTACTCTTTGTGCTTCATGTTTTACTAAAAATCCCAAGGGGGATGTAAAATAGAGACAGTCCAGTATACAGATCTGATATAGATCTAATATTTCATACAAAGATCTGTCCTAGATCTAAATTGCAACCTACAACTAATATTTTTCCATAATGAAACACTATCTAGCTGGTTCAGTCATTTCCTATGGTTGCAGTACCTCATTCTCGAGGGTTTCTTCATGTATTCTCTTCATGTAAAAGAGGCCTTTTATCTACTTCCTTCCATAATCTGATGTAATAAAATTAGATATGATTTTCATGCCATATTGTACCTAAACCCTTCAGAAAATCATGCCTTCAGAAAATCATGCTGCATATGCTTCAATCACTTTCTGTTGAGTTAATTCTTGGGGATTGGGCCTTTTTGAGCTATATCGGGACAGAGAGACCTGTTTAACATAGCTAGAGTCATTGTTTTTGCTGAAATATGCTATTTGAATCCCACATGACCTAAGATAAATGATCCCACCATCATTTCCCCATAATTTTATGCAAATCTCATAAAATGAAGTTTTTAGGGCTGAAATAGTTGCTTTTCCCCGTATTTTGGACCATGAATCAGAATATAAGTTGTTGTTGTATTTATAATTTAAGGATATGTGTTTTAAAACATAATATGAGCTTATATAACCCACCTAGAAAGGTTTATTTCTTATATCCTCTTGGATGTAGGACTTAGATACTCAGATATAAGGGATATAAGTGCTTATTTCAATATTCTTAGCAGCCATTTCTGAAAAATGTGTTTTTCAGGCATGCCTTGCTAGCAGATCCCATTTTGGGATATTACAAAGAACCACCATATTCCAAAGATGGATATGAGGAAGTTTTATGGCAAGGATCCCATAACATGGATACTATTTATGGAACAATATTTTTATCTCGATAATGTGCAAAACACACAAAAGGTACACATTGCAACTTTACATTTAGAGAAAATACATTTGTATTATATTGATGGCTTTTCTCCTATAAACAATTTATCAATTGGTCAATTTTTACGGAGGAAATGATAGCACATTATGAGGATACAAAGAGCAACACCTTCTTTATCCAATTGATAAATATCAAACAAAAGGGTTCAGTGGTGGAGCACATTGAGGACTTCCAAAAAATGAATATAAGGGTAACTAATATTCCATAGGAACACAGGATTGATGTCTTCATAGGGACTTTAAAGGATAACATTCAACATGCAGTTCACGTTTGGGAATATGATTCATTGGAGAAGGCATTTAGGTTGGAAAGAAAATTTGAATGTAAAATTATGGCAACAAGGAAGCCTACCACTCATATCTATAAGGATGGAAATGTTCCTACTGCTAGACTTCCACAACCTGCAAGGTTGACACCAAAAAAATTGGAAGAAAAAAGAGAAAAAGGGCTTTGCTACAGTTGTGAGAAAAAATACACTAAAGGTCATAAGTGTGTTGAGAAGAAATTATTTTACATAGATTGTCAAGAGGAAGAAGAAAATGGAAAAGAATCTTCAAAAGAAGATGATATACACGAGGAACCAACCCTAGAAGAGGAAGAAGTTATTTCTCTTCTCCAGTAGTATTGGTGCACAAGAAGGATGGATCATGGCACATGTGTCTGGATTATAGGGAGTTCAATAAGCTCACTATTAAAGATAACTTTCTCGTTCTTGTGATTGATGAATTATTGGATAATTACTTGGAGCAATTTATTTTACCAAATTGGATCTTTTTTTAGCATATCATCAAATTAGAATGAAGATTGAAGATATTCTGGAAACAACATTTCGAATTCATGAGGGTCATTATGAATTTTTGGTCATGCCTTTTGGCCTTACCAATGCACTTTCTACATTTCAAGGGTTGATGAATTCCATTTTCAAACCCACCCTTAGAAAATTTGTGCTAGTATTTTTTGATGATATACTAATATACAAAAGGTCTTGGAAAGATCATGTTCAACATGTTCAGAGGGTGCTTAAACTATTGGAGGAGAAACAATTATATGCAAAAGCATCCAAATGTTTCTTTGGAGTAAAACAGGTGGAATATCTAGGTCATATTGTATCTCATGAGGGTGTTAAGGTAGACCCTGAAAAAATTAAAGCCATTAAGGAATGGAAATTCCCCACAACCATAAAGCAGTTGCAAGGATTTCTCAAGTTAACAGGGTATTATCTCAAGTTTGTTAAGAATTATGGGAGAATAGAAACACCTCTAATAACATTATTGAAGAAAGATGCATTTTCATGGACTCCTGAAGCAACTAAGGCCTTTGAAAATCTTAAAGAGGAAATGTGCCTAGCAGCGGTCTTAGCTACACTATATTTCACAAAAACCTTTATTGTGGAATGTGATGCCTCAGAAAATGGAATTGGTGTTGTTTTAATGCAAGAAGGAAGATCAATTGCTTTTGAAAGTCATCCAGTCAAAGGAAAGTATCTACCGAAAGCTATTTATGAGAAGGAAATGTTAGCAATACTACATGCACCCAATAAATGGTGACTTTACCTAATGGGAAGACACTTCAAGGTAAAAACAGATCATGATAGTCTTAAATAATTTTTGGAACAAAGAATATCTTTAGAAGAGTAGCAAAAATGGGTCACAAAGATGTTGGGTTATGACTATGAAATAATCTACAAAAAATCGAAGCTAAATGTTGTTGTAGATGCACTCTCAAGAAAGAATGAAGAGGTGGAAGCATTGCTTTGTGCCATTTCTATTATCCAACCAGATTGGATAACCGAAGCAAGGGATGAATGGAAGAAGAACAAAGAAGTGTGGACACTCATTCAAAATTTGTAGCAAGATCCTAGTTCATATGATAGATTTAGTTAGAAAAATGATTCCTTATGGTACAAATATTGCTTATATCTTTGTAAGAGTTCTCAACTAAAATAAAAAATTATTTTGGAATTGCACACTTCTCCTTTAGGAGGTTACTCGGAATTTTTAAAAACTTACCAGAGTGTGAAGAAAGAATTTTTTTGGGATGTCCTTAAATCTGATATTCAAAAGTTTGCAGTGGAATGTTTGGTTTTCCAGCAAAATAAAGTTGAGACAATTAAGACACTGGGTATTCTACAACCTTTATCCATTTCAAGTCAACGTTGGGAGGAGATTTCAATATATTTTATCACAGGTCTACCCAAGTTCGAAGGAAAGAGTGTCTTCATGGTGGTCGTTGATAGAATTACCAAGTATGCACACTTTTGTGCATTATCTCATCCATTTAAAGCAAGTACAATAGCTACTACATTTATGGACACAATTCAAAAGCTACATGGAAACCCAAAGATTATTGTGAGTGACAAAGATCCCATTTTTTATGGAAATTTTTGGACGGAGTTATTTTCTTGTTTGGGTACTCAACTAGCTCTTAGTTCATCTTATCATCCTCAATACGATGGTCAAACTGAGATAGTGAATAAATTTTTGGAAGGATATCTTTGCTATTTTGTATCTAATAAACAAACAAAATGGGTCAAGTGGTTACCTCTCGCTCACTGGTGGTATAACACTTCCTTCCATATTGTAGCAAAAATTAACCCATTTATGGCACTTTATGGATATCATCCACTGTCCATCACATCATATTTAAGAGAAAATTCTAAGGTTTAAGTAGTGGAAGATCACATAGAGAATCAAAAAGAAGTTCTCCAACTCTTAAAGGATAACCTAAATTTGGCACAAAATTGAATGAAACGACAGGCAGATCAACATCGCAGTGAGAGAAGTTTTGACGTAGGAGACTGGGTACTTTTATGGCTACAACCATACAAAAAAATGTCCCTCAAGCAAGCTAAGAAGGATAATAAATGATCACCAAAGTACTATGGTCCTTACAAGGTGTTGCAAAATATTGGTAATATGGCATACAAATTGGAGCTTCCTGCTTCTTCGCGAGTGCATCCATTTTTACATGTTTCATGCTTAAATAAGGTTATAGGTGAAAATATTCTAGTTCAAACAACATTTCTAGGACTTGATGAGGAAGGAAAAATCATATTGGAACCTAAAGCGGTCACGGAAACAAGAACTCAACAACTATGAAATCGATCAATTTCAGAGTATCTCATCAAGTGGAAGAACTTACCCACTGAAGATTCTACATGGGAGGATGAGAATTCTATATAGAAGCACCCAAAGCTACTCAAGAATTGAGGAATATGTAGGTTTTAACCCTGAACAGAAATATCTACACACGATTCTTATAACAGAAAATAAACAATAGTAAGAGCATAAAACATAAAACAGATAAACACAGAGATTTTCCCTTGGATCCCAAATCGGGACGACCAGCTTGATTTTTCATTATATTCCTTTTAGTGTTACAACACATATATATACATGCTACAGCATACATTAAACCCAATCCATTAACCCTGGATTAGAACATAATTGTAGTTCCCTTGACTGGATCTACAAAAATACCAGGGGCCGAAAACCATCGAACCCCAAAACCATGTGCAAAACCATGCACAAAACCATGGGCGGATCTGCCTATGAGTGGGTCCGCACAAAAACAAATTTTGGACCCCAACGGTGGGGACTGCTTCGCCCCTCATGACCCCCCAGCTACGCCCGACGCAACATACAGCACGTGGGGCTAATCATGGAAAGAATATAACACATACCCAACATTCTCCCACTTGTTGTTTTCTTTCCACAGGGGGCCACAGGAGAGCTTAGTCATTGGGCCAATTCTTCAACACCCATTGTTTCTCTACACCAAGAGAACTTCTCGTAGTGCTTCCGCGTACTTCGTCAATGCATCCGCAACATTCTTTAAAGTGTCCACCTTTACCAACAACACCCTTTTAGCCTCAACCATATCTCTAACAAAGTGATATTGAACATCAATGTGCTTTGTCTTTGAATGATAAGCAGGGTTCTTAGCCAAGAAAATTGCACTTTGGATATCACATTCTATCCTTATAGCTTGCTGCACCAACCCTATACTTGAACACAATATCTACAACCAAACCGCTTCCTTGCTTGCATGAGTGGCTGCCATGTATTCTACCTCTCCGTAGTTGAAAGAGCCACTACAGATCGTCTTTTACTCATCCAATCGACCGCACTCCCAAATAGGCTAAACACATACCCACTTGTAGATCTTTTGGTCCGTATCTCCACCAAATTTACATATCAACAAAACCATGAATGTCCAACATTCTTTCCAATCCTGGTCTTCCCTGGTAGCACAAGCCATAATCACTAGTGCCACATAAATATCTGAAAACCCGCTTCACTACTGTCCAATGCTCCTTCCCCGGGTTTGACATAAACATGCTCAATACTCCCACTGCATGTGCAATGTCTGGTCTAGTACAGACCATTGCATACACCAGGCTACCCACTACACTTGCATATGGAACACGGGACATATCCTCCTCTTCTTCTTGTGTCTTGGGACACTGTTCAGTAGATAGATTTGTACCTACAAGAATCAGAACATTCACCGGTTTACTATCCTACATATTTAACCTCTGCAATATAGTCTTGACATACTTCCTCTGGTTTAACCAGAGCTTCCTCTTTGCCCAATCTCTTTTAATTTCCATGCCCAAAATATAGTTTTCAGCACCAAGATCCTTCATGTCGAATTTGGAGAATAGTTAGGTCTTCAAATATTGGATAATTTCTTTGTCATTTCCAATCAACAACATATCATCCTCATACAAGACCAAATAAATAAAACGATCACCAATTAATTTAAAATAAACATAGTGATCCTCCTTACTTCTAGTGAAACCAAGTCCCTGTATGTAGGTATCAAATTTCTGATACCACATCCTTGGTGACTGTTTTAACCCATACAAAGACTTCTTTAACCTGCATACTAGTTCTTTCTTCCCCTTCACCATAAAGCCTTCAGGTTGTTTCATGTAGATTCTCTAGATCCCTGTGAAGAAATGTTGTCTTGACATCCATCTGTTCTATCTCAAAATCAAATGCAGTAGCAACTGATAAAGGTAATCTAATAGAAGTAACTTTGGCAACAAGAGAAAAAATATCACCAAAATCAATTCCCGACACCTAGGAATAACCTTTTGCTACCAATCGAGCTTTATATTTCTCCACCTTGCCTTCTACATTCATCTTCTTCTTAAACACCCATTTTATCCTGATGGGCTTCCTTCCAGCCGGCAACTCCACCAGATCCCATGCATCGTTTTTGTGCAAGGATGCCATTTCATCAACCATGGCCTCCTTCCAGAGTTTTCCATCCTCTGAATCTACTGCCTCCCTGATAGTTCTGGGTTCATCATTAGTTATAGTTAAGGCAAAACCTGAACAGAAAGCAGATGGACTATACCTTTCTGGTTGCCTTCTTTCCCGAACTGATCTTCTCAAAGCTGGAGTTTGTGGCTCTTCATCTTCCGAGTCTTCTTCTATTGTAGAGTCTGATTCATCCTCCTTTAGCTCAAACTCTATCTTCTCAGGTTCCTTTGGTAGGACTTCATGTTTAACAACATCTTTCACTTCTCTAAACACCACATCTCGGCTGTACACAACCTTCCTTGCTTCTGGGTTCCAAAGCTTGTAACCCTTTAAACCATCCTTATACCCAATAAAGATGCACCTTTCAGATTTATTATCCAACTTGGTCCTTTTCTCCTTTGGAACATGTACATATGCATCACATCCAAATACCCTTAGATGTGAAAGAGAAGGTTTCTTTCCAGTCCATACCTCATGTGGGGTCTTATCCTCCAACGTTGATGAAGGTGATCTGTTAACTAAGTAACATGCAGTCTCCACTGCCTCTGCCCATAATTCTTGTCCTAACTCGGTACCACTGAGCATGCTTCTTGCCTTTTCCATCAGTGTTATATTCATTCTTTCTGCAACTCCATTTTGCTGAGGTGTGTATGGAGTAGTCTTCTGCCGTGCTATACCACACTTCTTACAGAACTCTTCAAATTCCTTCTTGCAGAACTCCCCACCATTATCTGTCCTCAATGCCTTTATCTTCTTCTCCGTCTGGTTTTCCACCAGAGCCTTAAATTCTTTAAATTTGTCAAAGACTTCAGATTTCTTCCTCAAGAAATATATCCATGTATTCCTTGAGAAGTCATCTATGAATGAAACATAGTACACAGACTTTCCCAGTGATGGAACTGACACAGGCCCAAACACATCACCGTGCACAATTTCTAATATCTTGTTTGCCCTCTTAGCACCAGAAGGAAAACTCACCCGATTCTGCTTCCCATATACACAATGTTCACAGAAATCGAAATCCAGAGAACAATTGGACATACCTTCTACCATACCATCTCTATGCAGTATCCGAATGCCCTTCTCTCCAATATGTCCAAGCCTTTGATGCCATAGCATGGTATTTTCTCCAGAGATAGCTAGGCTTTCCGTCCCACTTTCAGGAACCACAGAACTGTTACACCCATCAATAACAGTACTACCTTGTAGCTTGTACAGAGTTCCAGTCCAAACTCCCCGCATTAATACCAGTGCTCCCCGAACCATCTTGCAGGCATCTTTCTCGAACACTGTTTTTACACCTGCATCATCCATCTTGCTTACAGAAATCAGATTTCTGGCCAACGCAGGAATATGCAGAACACCAGGAAGTGTTCTAATCCTTCCACCTTGCAGCTTCAGCTTGACCTTTCCACGCCCAATGATTTTGGCCTTCCTATCATCCCCTAGGAAGACATCACCACCATCATATTTCTCATACTCGCAGAACCACTCCCTATGGGGAGTGAAGTGAAAGGATGCACCTGAGCCAATCAACCATGACTCATGATCTACATGTGTATTTGAAGAAGAAGCCAAATACACATCCCCACCTTCATCCGAGGTGGTTTTTGCCTCTGCAGAAGGACCTTCATCAGATCCCTTTCCTTTCTCAGGAGTTTTAGATCTGCATTCCTTTTTGTAGTGTCCTTCCTTTCCACATTTCCAGCACACCTTTACAAACTTTCCAGGAGATTTAGATCTCCCTCTAGATTTAAATCTCCCACTCGAAACCTTATTCTTGTTTCTGTTCTGGGACCTTCCTCGTACAGATAAGGCATCTCCATTTTGACCCTCCATATTTCTCCGCCTCATTTCCTCCGACAGCAAGGCTGAGACAATGTCATCAAAATTCAAGGTAGTTGTGTTGCTACCTATTGCAATAACCAGACTGTCCCACGAGTCTGGTAGAGAACACAACAAATTGATGCACTTATCTTCATCTGAGATTTTAATATCAACAGATGACAGCTGACTTACCACAGTATTGAAGGTGTTCAGATGCTCTGTCACCGAGTCTCCATCCTTCATCCTCAGGTTATACAGCTTTTTCCGCAGGAACAACTTATTCACCAGAGACTTAGATTGGTACAAAGTCCCAAGTTTTTCCCACAAGGTCTTTGCCGTAGCTTCCCCAGATACATTCAACAATACTGAATCTGAGACACACAACCGTATTGTGCTCTTAGCCTTCCGATCCAGTTTCTTCCAGTCTTCATCTGACATTCCCGTTGGTTTAGTACCTGGATCTACCGCGATCCACTAATCTTTATCCACCAGTAGATCCTCCATCTTGAGCTTCCACAACTCAAAACTCTAACCATTAAATTTCTCGATCTCTATCTTTCTGTCGCTCGCCATCTTCTTTCACCACAAGAATCGATCCCGCAGATCTCCCACTGAACAGGGTCTACCACAGGCCCGAGAAAAAAAAAACCCTCAACAACAAAGGCATCCCCTTGAAGCCGAAACAGCTTTGATACCAAATGTAGGTTTTAACCCTGAACAGAAATATCTACACACGATTCTTATAACAAAAAATAAACAATAGCAAGAGCATAAAACATAATAAAAAAAAAACACAGAGATTTTCCCCTGGATCCCAAATCGGGACGACCATCTTGATTTTTCATTATATTCCTTTTAGTGTTACAACACATATATATACATGCCGGAGCATACATAAACCCCAATCCATTAACCCTGGATTAGAACATAACCGTAGTTCCCTTGGCCGGATCTACAAAAATACCAGGGGCCGAAAACCATCGAACCCCAAAACCATGTGCAAAACCATGCACAAAACCATGGGCGCCCCGGACCCCAACGGTGGGGACTGCTTCGCCCCTCGTGACCCCCCAGCTACGCCCGACGCAACATACAGCACGTGGGGCTAATCGTGGAAAGAATATAACACATACCCAACAAAATACACTTTTTTTAATGAGAGGGGAATGTTAGGTCCCTATATTACTAGTTTAGTCCCTTATTGTTATTAGTGTAGCCCTCTTATTCTTATTGTTGTACCCCTGTAACCCAAATATGGTTATTATTGTGTCCTTACATTATTATTCTTATGTCGAATAGGATTATATTATGGCCCCATAGACTCCTATATATAGAAGGAGGTTTGGGTCATTTGTGGCATCCAAGAATTGTTCATTTTATGTAATGTATTGGGGGTTTCCCCCTCCAAGTGGATGACTTATAAGGTGTTGATTTCTCTTTTCTTATATTTTTGGAGTTGGTTTTACAATAATGTCACTAATTCCAATCTCTTCTAATTCCTATTTATCCCTGGAATTAATAAATTTGATGATGTCATTAGCCTCTTATGGCTTTTTACCAAGTTCTTCATTTATTTTTTGGATGGCTTCACCTGCTGCGTTGATTAAATCTCTTTGCTAAAAAATGACTTGAATGGATGGCCAAATATCATTAACAGATTAAGTGATATTAGACCATAGTTGATGTTTGGCTTGTGCCATTAGTTCTTTCAATGTTAGATATTTCTCTAATTTCTTCAATTTCTCTATCAACTTGTTTTCTTTCTGTTGTTCATTCTTATGAGTAATCTAAATTAGTTTCTTTTCATCATCTAGACTTTTCATTCGTTCTTTAAGTTTATTGATTTAATTTTTCTGAATAGACATTTCCTGCATTGTTATCGCTAGTTTTCCTGCCTCATCTGTAGGTTGTGCTAATGTTGTAGATGACTTTGTTGTTGAAGTAGTATCCGATGTGATAGGAAGTGTTGTAGCTATTGGCACTGAAGGGGCCAATAATTCTACTAATGTATAAGGAGAAAAATTAGTGACTACAGGAATAACAGTAATAGGAACTTCTTCTGTTCTGGCCTTTTTCTCCTACACTAATTTGTCCATTTCATTTTCCATTTCTTTTATTGGGGCAGTTAATTGAAGAATGATATTAATCATCTCATATTTTTGTCTTGCATCCTGTAAAACATACTTTCCCTAAGGATGTTCAGTAGGTGTTTCGGGGAATTAACACCCTAGAGGTTGGTTGGGATACAACCTCCACAGAGCAGGGGCGTACTACTTAACAGAGACTCACACAACCATGCACGTTCAGAAAAACTAAATAGAGCATAATGAGAGATTTACCCGTTGGTCCAACGTTTGAAGTAGATCCACGTGGAGTCCAAACTCCCTGCAACCGTCCTTCCTCCTTAACCTGAAATACAAGAAGAAACCAGCACAAAGGACAAGTTGTATAGCATATATCTACTCTATATGTTAGTGAGATTCATATAAAACATTAAATAAATCATAATGAATGCTTGTATAACAAATATTCTCATACATAAAAGCATACACTAACACGTTTATTTCGGGAATAGCATGATACTTCTGTATTATAAATAGTACGTACAAAAGTAATCAAGTGGAAAGATCACCTGATCCTTCCAAGGCCTTCGCAGACCGTCGTCCGGATCCGTCCAGCCCTTGCCTCGCTAAGACTCCTTCCAAACTGGTGCATACGAGATAACATATAGAGGGATGTGTATCTCAAGGAAACAAGGGTTTCCTATAATGAACTGGGAAAGTGCAGGAGGCACGGGGAATCATACTTGGATAGGGAATACCAACAGAGTATAATATCAATAATTCTCTCTCTCCCTTAGGCCATACACATGAGGGCTTTTTATAGTCCCTCCAAGTAGTTTCAGCAGTTGGAAACAGTTGGCCACGAGCTGGGGTGGTTGAACTACCCGAGTAACCATCAACCCAGCGCGAAATTAGGGATTTTTTATATATTTTTTATTCATTTTAATGGCATAGGCGGAAAAGTCTAGCTGTACTCGTGTATACACGCAGAAAAGTATGGGCATAGTAGCGTATGAGGGATTTTACACTGTTTTTAAGTGAATTTGTCCAAGTCTGTAGGAATGGGTGCCCAAAAGCCATAAAGCAATCATGAATCATGTCAAGGTGAGAAATGATGCTATAACAGATGCCCCCTAATATATGAGGTCAGAAGGGGTACATGATGGCCGAAATGTATTATGAACATAGAAAGAACTTCGCAAGGACAAGAGAGGACTTCACCAGATTTCAGCCTGCCAAAAACCAATGAAAGAAACCAGAGAGTCAACTCATGCTGAGGTGGGCATACCCATGCTCAGTCAAAATACTTCATATGGGAAGTACTGAAATAGATCCAACATGTATACAAGTATAACTGAACTGAAAGTACATAGTGAATCATCTGAGCAGGGCCCGGAAATAAGTCTGAATCAATGTCCAAGTATCACATATAGAAAGCTGAGCAAAGATGGTGCAACTGGATGTCTGATCAAATAAGTAACTGAATCTCCAAGTACCAGATCATAAGTGGTGGATCAAACGGTACAATCACGCAACTCGGGGACCAACATATAAAATGCTGCTATGCTGAACTGCAACATATAAGGGTGGACGGAAACACTGGCAGAAACTAAAAGGACTGTCAACAGTGAACCGAGAAATGCTGATGCAACCCGAGGTCTTCACCGATCACGACGGCACAATTCTACACAATGGGAATAAATGAGCTGAAGTCGACCATGTGAGAAATCGTTGGATTACCGGGCAATGATGTTTCTCGTTAACCAACGCGAGACAACCCACCGATAATGATAATGAGTGTCAAGGTGCCCCAGTACAATCTCACAAGTGTGAATGAATGAGTTGAAGTCGAACACTTGAAAGAATCTACCAATCAGGAGGCAATGATGAATCCCCACTGTCGATAGCGAAGAGTCTGCCACTGATGACTGCAAACCCTAAGGTACTGACAAAAAGACTCTAGATCTTGTTCCCAGAGCAATGAGTCGGATTCGATGGGAAAAGATCTGCTGGAAGGAAGGAATTAAGGCATCCCACATCAGTCCAGCGCGAGTGTAACCCGCAGGCCAAGATTTGGAAGGAATCGGACGAAGTAGAGTGATGGAACCAAAACCGAAGTACGTTTCCGACGTGCACAAGATGAAGTTAGCGCACGGAAGAAACCCTCTGAACCAACCAATAATGAAAGCTGACACAGAGGCGAGAAATCCACCGATAGGGTCAAATGGAAATCCAGGTACTGCACGAATCCCAAGTGTGATAATGTGTGCTGACGTCGAACACAGGGGAAACCACTCAGTCAAAGACCCATGATGATGATCAAATGCTGAGCACGAGGTCACTTATCAATAATGGAAATAGGCCCAAGGTGCGGCTCTAGGTTTGCTCTCAGAGCAGTGTGTCGTAGTCGATAAGAGACAAACCCGCCGGCAAGAAGTCAATGGAGACCTTCTCAAACCAGCACGAGCAGAAGATCAAAACATCTGATGTGACAGAACATGATACTGACAAGACCGGGAAGGCCGACCGAATAATGAGTCAAGAGACACCGCAGAATGGCCGACTCAGGCTAGACTTCCCTTGAACAAAAGCACGACTCTGTGATGACCATGGCAGTAAAAAGTGACACTGTATAAGTCTGTCTTGCAGGAGGCAAAACAAACTCTCCATATGATTGGAAGAGATAACCAACCGGGGGAGAACTGACAAGTAAAACATGGTAAAGGCTGAACCTAGGTCAAACTAGAACCATCCCAAATGAAGGAAATATATATAAGTATATGTGCTTTGTTCAAGGGCGACAAACTGACTCTGTACCGCCATCAAAATAACGAAGATACATCCCGTTCCCGCTCTTTTTGTTATATTTGATTTTTTTGTCTTTTTCATATAATAAGCCTGAAAAAGAATAAAAGAATGCTATGGTACAATGGATAGAACGAGTATCAAGAAAGCAGATGTACTAGTTCCGGGGATTGGAACAATCCTATGCTCAATGCAAGGTGGCGAAAACTGGTCAGTGATACTCAGAGGAACGTTCCATCCATGGGTACAAAGGTGTCAAGTCGTGATAGCTAAGTGCATGCAATGGTTAACTTGTACAGAAAGTCAAGGTCAAAATTTGGCTTAAACATTGAGTCCAAATGAAGCCGGCTAAAGGCCAGGATAAACAAGTAGCCAATATGCAATGCAGTAATACAACTTAACAACACCAGGGAGCCTCTAGGGTATAAGCCAGAAAAATGATAAGTGATGAAGGAGAAGAATGAAGCTTCAACACAGAAGACATGGCGGGACTAAAGAGGACTCTCGAGCCTACATAAAAAGCAGCATGGGCAACAAGTGATAGCGAGGAACTAACTAGGAAGCCCATGTAAAGGAAGGCTCTACCATCAAGTCATGATTAAAAAATCGGCGAGTGAAATGGGTGTAATACTCATGACCCGATGGGATCGACCCTAAGGCAAGTGATCAGTATGGAGGCTAGAATGCAAGATGCAACGGAAAGTGATTCCCTAACCTATATGCCAGTGAAGATCATATACCTGCCGTGAAGAGTCTGAACACATGGGCCAAAAACCAGAAAAAATCTCGAAATTGTCAAAATGTACCTGAAACATACCAAACTAGGCACTTCCAAGCAATCAAGTTATACAGCATAAGACAGATCGAAAAAATAAGCATAAGGAAATTTTTGCAAAAATTTCAATTTTTTAGCCATAAATACACAAATTACCTCTCAATTGGTTCATTATTGCATAGCTGATTTGGAAAAAGAGCTCTGGAGCTAAAAACTTGTTTCGTCAAATCAGGAACAACTGACCGTCGGAATTCAGCGAAACTTCAGGTAGGCTCCTTAATCATCCTGTTGATTCATTTTGTCCGTTTGAAAATTAAAATTAAGTGATTTTTTGCCTTGAAACCCTTATTAAAAAATGCGTATCTGCGCATACGCGGGTTTAATGAAGGCAAGTCGCGTATACACGCGACTGTGCACAAGGAAAGTAGCGTATGCGCAGGTCCGATTTCAAAAAAGTGTTTCTAATGAAAATTTTGATGAAATTTCTCAGGATGACCATCTCATGGAGGGAACGTGAGCATAGCGCAATAGACCAAGAGGTCATGCAGGATCGCGCAGCACAAAATGTCCTCCGAAACTGTGGATTGTTCAAATTCTTTAAAATGCCCAATATGAAAAGTAATGTGGGATTGCTTGAAATGCTCGTAAATTACTGGGAACCAGATCAGGATTGCTTCATAATTGATCAGATGCCACTACGCATAGAAGTGGAGGATATATACTTCATCACTGGACTCTCCAGGAGGGGAGATCTAGTGGACTTGCACGGAAAGCCCCTGGGAGGGTTGACCGTGGAAGACTATGTCCAAATATATTGCGTAGATAATTCCAAGAAGGTTGGAACGCAGATTGCAATTAGAGATATCAGGGATTTGCACATAAAGATCCTCCTTTTCACCATCGGCAGAGTGGCAGGATCTGCCTCACTACATCAGGCGTCCAGGACGCAAATGAGCATAGTTGTAGAGTGCTTAGTTCATGTGTATGATTGGTGCACAGCCCTGCTACTGAATATGAAACAACAGCTGACCTCCATTCGCCAAACAAAGACAAAACACTTTGGCTATGGGACCATTTTGACAACATTCTTCTTCGAGAGGGTTCCAGCTTTGAGACCCAGAGTCATCTCGACTATCAGCAGCCCGCGGGACCCAAGAATTGCCTGTTGGGCAAACATGATGAAGAGACTGGGGGGCAGCGAGGTACCCCAAACTACCTGGGACGATGAGTTCTTCCTGTGGTGGAGAGAACAGATCATCGCAGTGGACGACTATCCCTATGCCGGGATGGACTTCCGAGGAGAGCCAGATCTAGTACTTCCACCCGGTGCAGCATGGGGAGCAGTCAGTAAGTTTTGCAAAAATTTTTAACTTATATGATTTTTTTGGATTTTTTCAAATATGTATGAAAAAATGAAAAACAAACATGTTTTTGGATTGGATTCATAATGACTGACAATTAAAAATGATCATGTTTCAGATGTTGGACCAGTTCGTCCTGAGGGCCTACCGCGCCACAAGCACCGCAGAGGTGAGGCGGAAACAGCAGATTCCGACAGGACACTCCAGGCCGTGCAGAGAAACTTGGAGGGATTGACCCGCCAAATCCCTATGGCTGCCGTGGAGGACTTGCCGGAAGCCGTCCAGAGACGGGTTGTAGGAGTACCCCGGGACTGGGTTAGACTATTCCACCGTGTGGCCACTGCAGTTATGTTCTATAGGAACACGACTTCTGGGTAGGGTCCTCAGGAGTAGACAGATTTTATATATTAGATGACTGTATATTCTTTTTGAGACTGAACATGATGGGGCATAAGCCCAAGTTTTGTACGGCATTTATGGATCCAAATTTTGTAAAGTTTTTGACATACCGATGATATATATACAGCGATATTTGATGTGATGTGATAAATGTATCAAATGTATGATGTTTTTGATGATTAGAATTTATTGTATTGAATGATTAATATGCAAATCTAAAGCTTGATTAGCTAATGAGTCAGCAAACCAACTGTCAGCTCGAGGAATATGAATGAATGTTAAAAATTGAAATGACCTTTGTAACAAACGTACCCTCAAGAAAAATCGTAATAAAAATGGATCTCGTACCCGATAAGTGTTGTTCAAGTGCGACACCACCAGCTGGGAGTCCAAGAAAACTACCAACGAATCAACACCCAAAGATATTGCCTCCGAGAGTAGATGAATGACTGCAGTGTATTCTACTACGTTATTGGAAGCAGGACCAATGTAGACTCCTCTTGATACCAACAGCTGACCGGAAGGATAATGAAGCACCCAAGCCGCGGAAGCTAAGTTCCGGGTGTGTCTACTAGCACCATCGGTGAAACCAAAATGACTCATGACATCAACACAACCTGCCAAAGCAGATCAAAAACATCACCATCTCATCAAAAATAGAAAATCAAACAGATATGTACAAAGCAAAAAACTACTATATACAAAGCAAAATGCCAGGCCAAAGCCTAGGCATAATACTTCTTCAAATAGAGCCCATTTCGGGGCTCCGGCAACTCGTTCCCTTCGAATTCAACCAAGGTATACGCTCCTTTCTTAAGGACCTTCTTAACGATATAGGGGCCATACCACATTGATTTAAACTTTCCTGCCCCCAAGGCATCTTTTTCTTGGGCATAGACCAAAACAAGGTCACCTTCGGAAAAGACCCTAGGCTTAACCGCCTTATCGTACTGAACTTTAACTCGGTTTTTATGCGCTTCATTCAACGTGGCGGCATCTCGACGCTGCTCATCAAGTTGTTCCAGATGAAGAAGCCGCTCTGCCAGACTAGAAGTGTCAGGAAGAAGCTCAACAACTAATTTAAGGGAAGGAATCTCGCATTCAATGGGAAATACGGATTCCACCCCGTGGACTAACTGAAACGGAGTAAAGCCAGTTGCAGTTTTAACTGACGTCCTGTATGCCCAGAGTGCATGATATAGCATAATGTGCCAGTTGGATCTATGTTTATCAATCGTCCGTTGAAGAATTGTCTTCAAGGACTTATTCACGGCTTCCACCTGGCCATTGGCCCGAGGATAATATGGAGATGAATGCTCCTGCCGGAAACCCAATTTAAGAGCCAACTCAGCCATCATACTGTTCTGAAAGTGACTGCCATGGTCAGTGACAATCTCTCTAGGTATACCGAAACGAGCGATAACTTGGTTGAAGAAGAAAAGAGCTGCTGTCTCACCATCGTTCCCAAAAGTAGGCATAGCTTCGACCCACTTCGTAAAGTAGTCTACTGCTACGATAATGTACTTGTGACCTTTTGCCGAAGGCGGGTTACAAGTAGTATAATCCATACCCCACTTTGTAAAGGGTCCGACAATAACGACTGGAAAAAGCGGAGCTGGATGAGCGCGCATTTTTCGAGTATACACCTGACAAGGATGACACTTCTTGACCGATTCAATACAATATTTGAAAATCGAGGGCTAGAAGTAGCCAGCACGCAAAATCTTTTGGGCTGTAGCAAGCCCTGATAAATGACCCCCACAAGCTCCACTGTGAGAATCATTGAGCCCAGCCTCAGCTTCTTCGAAGGTTAAGCAGCGTCTTAGGATTGAATCAACCCCTCGACGGTACAAAGCATCACCAATAATTAGATAATTCTTGGCCAAGTGACGCAGCTTACGACGCTCATCTTTCGAAAAAGATGAGGGAAACTTCGCAGTCTGGAGATACACAATGATATCCCCATACCAAGGATCTTGTGGAGAGATAAGAAACAAGTGTTCGTCCGGAAAGGACTCATCATAGATCATCTCCTCTCCACAAGGCAACTCGGAGATCAATTCCGCAAAGACTAATGACTTCTTGGATTTGGCAGACATGAACTCTAGATTAAATTCCTGTAATATCACAATCCATCTATTATATTTGCCCCCAATCACTCGCCTGCTGAGGACAAACTGAAATGGATTGGCAGCTGCCAAGACATAAGTTTTGCGAAGAATAATATAATGCCGGAGTCGCTGCACAGCATGGACTGCTCCTAAGGCTAATTTTTCTATCGGGGTGTATCGAAGTTCAGGTCCTACCAGTCCTCGACTAAGGTAGTAAATAACATGCTCAATAAGAGCATCATCCTCCTGAACTAGAACCATACCAATGGTAGATTCTGCTGTAGCTAGATACAAAAGAAAATCTCTGCTATAATCGGGTGGACTCAGCAAAGGAGCAGAGGTCAATGCCTTTTTCAAGGCATCGAATGAGCGTTGAGCATAGTCATCCCAAAGAAAAGGAACTCCTTTCTTCAACAGTCTCATATATCCCTTTGTAATCTCAGCATAGTTAACGATAAACCTCCGAAGAAAATTAGACTTCCCTTGGAGACTTTGAAACTGACGGATTGAAGACGGGGGAGGCAACCGAAGTATTGCCTCAACCTTGAAGGGATCTACCCTTATCCCTTCCCTAGACACGATAAATCCCAACAGCCGACCGGATGTTACCGCGAAAACGCACTTGTTTGGATTCAAACGAATTTTATAAAAACGACATCTTTCGAATATTTGCCAGAGGTGACCAGGATGATCCATCCTCTTTCGAGAATGAGCAGCTAGATCATCTAAGTATGCCTCGATAATTTTCTTGATGTCGTGGAAGGCGTAAGACATGGCCCGCTGAAAGGTAGCTCCAACATTTTTAAGACCAAAAGGAATTTTCTTATATGCAAACGTACCCCAGGGACAAATAAATGCGGTCTTATGTTGATCTTCTGGACGGATCGTAATTTGATTATAACCAGAGAAACCGTCCATGAAGGAGAAAATCTCGTTACCAGCACACTCGTCAATAATCTGATCGATGAAAGGTGTGGGGTAATTATCTTTAGGACACGCCTTATTCAGGTCTCTGAAATCGATGCACACTCGAATCGTTCCTTGCTTTTTATCTACCGGAACGGGATTTGAAACCCATTCAGTCCGAGGAACTGGGAAAATGAATCCCGCCTTAAGCAGCTTTTCAACTTCAGCTTTGATAGCTGCTGCCTTCCTAGGATTAACCGGACGAAGTTTTTGCCTGACCGGCTTAGCGTTTTCATACGTCTTGATCTCATGCCGGACGATAGATGGGTCTATGCCAGGCATTTCCTCATAAGACCAAGCAAAAACATCCCTATACTCTTTGAAGAGCTCGGTATAGATTTGAACTTCTTCACGGAACATTCAGCTCCGTTTAAGACATTTCGACAATATTGGACTCTAGAAATGTTCACCTAGATAGTAGGATAAATCATAGCCATGTTCCCTTCAAAAAAACCCTGTGCTCGTGCTAAAGGGTTCAGGATCGGGTGAACAGGACCAGAAGACTTAGGGCTAGGAAAAATTGATTCAACTTCGCTCAAATCTGGTAGAAAGTAAGACCGATGATGCAAATCATCCCACGCCCATCTATACCCTCGTCATCGTCTCCAGGATGGCCTCTTCCGATGGAAGAGTGGTATCTAGACAATCCTGGGCAGAAGAAGAAGTAAGCGTCCAAGCCGGAGCCACATCACCATCCAACTCTTCCGGCGAAAGAGGAGCTGGATCAGATTCTGCAGTGTCAACAATAGACTGATATGCAATCTTAGCTGCAGAAATCGGGAATGCCATTCCACCCACTTGCCCTTCATCCAATGTGGCTGTTGGAGAAGGTAAGGTGCAAGGGTCCGAAAAATAATGAGTTCGAAAGAACTCTCTTCGAAGGGGAGCCTTGGAGGATGAAATAGCATTAATAGACACCTTAGGAGGAGGAAGATCAAAAGAACCCATCAGGGAAGAATACATTCCAACTCCTAGATTCTCGACAGGCGCCTTAGTATTATCCAACTTAGGCACAGATGAGTCAGAAGGCGCATCCAGGTCTACAGGAGGACAATCCAGTTGATCCACCGTGACTATCCTCCCTTCGTGGGGGAAACATACAATTCAAAATAATGAGGATGCAATGGCATCCATCTCATATATCAAGTTCCTCCCCAGCAGAAGGTTGTAGTCCAAGGCTGCATCCACTACCTCAACCTCTATGTTAACGGTTTTGCCCCCAACACAGATGGGCAAAGCCGGGACAATACCATGGGGTCTGTGAGAATGACCATCGAATGCAGTAAGAACAGTGCTAGATGGAATAGCTTTGGGAGATCCAAGTGTCTTCCAGCATGCGAGAGACATCACGCAAGTAGAAGCACCCTCATCAACAACCGTGCGAAAGATATTAGTCTTCCGATACGATGATTTAATATGAAAGGCCATATGATGAGGAAGTCTCTTCTTAAAATTATTCATATCAAAAGTAATCAGAAGAGAATTTTTTGGATCAATAGCTCCAATGGCAGCGAGCAAAGCACTACGCTGAGCCGGACAAGACTGGAGTACCTCTAAAGTTGACATAGCACAAGGACTCTGCGCCAGATCTTCTACAATCGAGTAGTTCTGGGCAGCCCTCGCGTTCGGATTAATCGTTGACCGCTTAGAATATGCTTTCGGCATCCGAGGCATAGACTCAACAGTTGGCTTCGTGATGTGAAGCGGCTCAGTATCATCAGGAACTTCCTTAGCTTTCGAAGATTCCTCTCCGCCATAATCACAGGATCTCGTAGCGACATCCACGTGAGCACTCATCATAAAGATATTCGATGGAATTTCCCCTTCCTGAGTACCTCCAGAGGAAGCCCCAGGATTTTGGTTCGCGCCAACAATTAATTGCTGCCCTTGGGGAAAAGGGTTTGTTAGCACAGCCTGGGAACTAGAAGAACCCTACTGAGATAACAGGCACTGAGCATCCTGAATTTTCGGGCAAAGGTGTGTGAGATGGTCTCCAGCACAAAGCTTGCACGGAAACTTCACTTTCTTTTTCTCCTTTTGACCCTCACCAACACGCTCGTTGGTTTTATTTGCATTGCCCTTCCCATTCTTGCCCTTCTTCTTTTTATTACGTCCCTTCTTCTTCCCATCAGATTGTTGATTTCCTTTGGGATCAGAAGCTTGGACAGCATTTATGGACAAAGACTAGGAAGGTGATGAATCAGCAGGCACAACCTGACCAGAAGGAGCAGATTGTAAAGACAACTGCTGCAATTGAGAAAGCAGGCTGGCTGCACTACTATTGACCGATCCGACAATCCCGTCACCATGCGGACCAGGTTTGGGTTTCGATAAATCCAACTTGGAGCGGGGAAAAGGGTTTGTTAGCACAGCCTGGGAACTAGAAGAACCCTACTGAGATAACAGGCACTGAGCATCCTGAATTTTCGGGCAAAGGTGTGTGAGATGGTCTCCAGCACAAAGCTTGCACGGAAACTTCACTTTCTTTTTCTCCTTTTGACCCTCACCAACACGCTCGTTGGTTTTATTTGCATTGCCCTTCCCATTCTTGCCCTTCTTCTTTTTATTACGTCCCTTCTTCTTCCCATCAGATTGTTGATTTCCTTTGGGATCAGAAGCTTGGACAGCATTTATGGACAAAGACTAGGAAGGTGATGAATCAGCAGGCACAACCTGACCAGAAGGAGCAGATTGTAAAGACAACTGCTGCAATTGAGAAAGCAGGCTGGCTGCACTACTATTGACCGATCCGACAATCCCGTCACCATGCGGACCAGGTTTGGGTTTCGATAAATCCAACTTGGAGCGAGGAGCATTGGGCAAATACTTATAAAGTACCCCAGACTGAGAATAGATCAGTTCTAACTGCTGGGCCCTAAAAATGGCCCGCTCCTCAGAAAATACCCTAGATAGGGATACATCCTTTGAAATGTCTGGCTGAAGCGATTTCAAAAACCACTCGAGAAGGAACTCACATGGAATATGGGCTTTGATAAGCCTCTTCCTTCTCCTCCATTCCTGAATGTGATCAGAAATGTGAGTTGCCTCATCTTGCTTAAAATTAGCCAGGAGTTCGGTCCCAGCCTCATATCTGACAGGCAACTGGAAATGGTTAAGAAAAGTGACAGCCAGTTCTCCAAATGTGGCGAAACTGCCCCCAGTAAGCTCTATATACCACTTCGCGGCGTTTCCAGTTAAGGTGCGCTGAAATAATGTCAATCTAATCGAATCGTCGATCAGAGAGTTGGATGAACACCATGGTGGAAATTGGTGATGTGGTACGCGGATCTTCACCGATTTAACTGACAAAGAATATCGAAAGAGTTTGGTTGAGCAGGAGGCTCCGGATTGTAACGAATCGGGTCATTGAATTACTTGATCGTCATGAGTTTAACGTTGCAACAGTAATGGGCGGGCTGAGAATTCATCATCGATGGACTAGTTCCAACATTCTGAAGAATAGCTTCGGATTTAATGAAAAACGCGGTGTGAGAAGGACTCGTGAAAAACGAACACTCCTCACGCCGATTGCAAAACCCGGACTGAGTTACATTTGGTATTGATGAAGAGGAAGCCTGGTAAGGGTTCATGGTGACAGAGGAAAAATCTTTGATAAGCATGGAGTGAAGGGGAGAAAAAGTGACCATGGACTGACAAAGGCAGTTCCCTGCCCCCGCTGTAGTAAATACAGGATTCCAGCTTGTAAAAGTAGTCGAACTTTTCCCCCCAGACCAAGGGTTGAAACTCTGGGTCTGGGACGTAAACGAAAATGACCCTAAAGAAGGATTGGAACTGGGAATGTGTCCAGTCCCAAAGGGAAAACCCTGAAATGAAGCTGATCCACTAGCCATGTTAGACATGGGCGTAGATCCAGCTGAAGCAGCGGAAAAGGAAAAAGAGGGATTTCCACTAATGGACATCCCTGAACAGAAGGGACCAGGAGCGGGGAAACGCCAGGTGGACGAGCCAAGCATAGCGGTGCTAAGCAATCGAAGATGACGATGGTGCTTACCTCGACGGTAGGGGTACGAATACTATGACACTCACGGTAGAAGCCGCGTTCCCAGTTGTGGCCATCGAAAGATAAGAATGATATGGAAGATCTGGCGGTCTCTCAGACTCCGGTCCGATGTACTGAAGAACAAACGGATGATCAGGAGGAAGAGGAGATGGACCTGTAGCAGGAGGCTCAGGTATGTCTTCAACTTGAAAATCTTCTTCCTGAGGGAAAAGAACTCGCGAGGTGAGCGGAACGCTCCTCTCGGGACCGACACCGGAATCAGCAACGAAACCTTCAGACCTTGGTGGAGGATCTCTCTCCACAGCGTCAGACTCAACAGGGTGGTAACCACCTGCTAAATCGCTCCTATGCCTTCTCGAAGAAGGCTCTGCACTCTCGGGAGATAACCCCCGGATTCTCCTCAAACGTCGAGGCGATTGATCAGCCACTTTTATAGATTTATTATATTAGACTCAAAAAAGTGAAAAGCTAGGCAAGCTAGGAGCAAAGAGCACTCACTAAAATAAAAATCCCTGAGAAATAGCAAGCAAACAGCCTCCAAGTATTTCCGCTCCGGGTGATGAGGACCGGACACCAAAATACAGGAAAGCGAAGTATAGGGCCTTCCGAAAGCAGTCTGGGATGATTAGGGCCCAGAACAACTAGCGAAGGTCTCGACGATTCGTCGACCTCTAACGACGACGCTGCCGGCTCTGACACCCAAGCTTCGCCGAGGCACCCCGGAAAGTACGCACGAAAGTGATGCGACGTGCGCATAAGTGCCTGGTGTTCACCCCCGCCGATCACACACGCGGAGGCCTGGGAACGGCATCTGTGAGCGCCAATACGCCTGTCGAGCGGGCGAAATGGTCTTGAGGGTCGAGATTCACCTAATCGGAGGGGGTGTCCCTCTTCTCCTTCCCTTCCTCGCCCGACTCTCGGATGGGAAACTTTCCCTCCACCTAACGGAGTTAGTTTTCGCTCAATTAATCAACTTCTATGTTTGTTTGAGCGGCCTTGGAGAGTTAACTCTCCACTCACCTATTCCAAGGCCCTACAACCTAGCTAGTTGGTGATTGACACTTATAAAAACTTGCTAGTTGATTTTAGATTAAATCGCTTATTTTAAGGGCTGTTATATTAAGTCACAAGGATATGGAGATGAAACCAATGGTGTTTTGACGCAAAAGAAATTAATAAAAACCTAACTACATGCACATGCAGTTCTTTGTCTTTCGATGAAAAGTAATCTCTATACAGGTTCTACGAGACTAAAAAATTGTATTTTTCTTTTCAAATTACAAACTCACACTCACAAAAACTAAGAAGCTAACTAAATGATTCAATGCACCTAATGCAAATCACTACAAGCATGTAAATTCTAAGATGCAAAAGTCTCTTGAAACAAGGTGAAATTTCCCAAAAAGCTCCTTCAGTTTTAACTCATCTTTTGTTATCCAGAAAGCCAATTCTTGAAAACAAGAACTCTTAATATAAGACAGCAAAAACACTTAACAAGAAGAAGAAGAAATCAAATGACAACTTCTCTTCAAAATCAAGCCGAAAACTAGAAGCAAGAAACTTCACAAAAGCTCCAAAAGATATGGCCAAACGAAAATGAAAATGCAACAACAAAAACAAAAACAAGACCAAATGTTTTTCGAGTTTTTGAAATGCAAAAAACAAAAAGCAAAACGATTTTTTTTTGGGCTTTTTAGTTTTATAAAACAAGAGCTTCAAAAAGACCAAGCACAACTATCACAATCCAAGCCAAAACGAGACCGAATTTCAAGCACAAACTTCAACTATGCTACCAAACCTTATAAAGCTAATGATAGCAAGATCAATAAGAGCAACGGAAGACCAAAACTCAGCCAATCAGCCTAGACAAATAGTGCAAACTTGCTGCAACAAAAGACTCCAAAGAAGCAAGAAAAGTTCTTCGAAAATTGCAACAAAACGCTAGCCTATGAATCTCAAGAAAACCAATCGAAAACAAAGCAAAAATCGCAATGCAAAGCACAACACAAAGATAGGAGCGAGTCAGTGAGCAGAAGCTCTCTGTTCTGATAAAGCAGAATAGCCAAGAATGCTCAGAAAGCGATCTTGGAACTCAATCCAGGAGTGCCAGCACTAACAAGAACATTTTGCCAAAAAGATTAGTTTTCGAACAAACGAAAGAGAAACAAGACTTGAAACCAGTTCCTTCACACTCCAGTAAGTACAGAGACACTGTAGACACAGGCCTCCACAGCCAGAAAGGACCAAAAAGCCAATAAACCCAAAAATTCAAAATCTGCCTAGGTATACGCGACCTTGCAGTTATGCAACCAGCGTGTATATGCGTCTGTGTTAAGGGATACTCGCGTATACGCGGATCCTTTTACACAAACTCGCGTGTATACGCGACTGTGTGTAGACAAAAGAGCGTATACAAAGAAAGATAATGAAAAACAAAAAGTACAAGCCTGGGAAAGACACCAAGACTTCAGACTGACTGCAAGAAAGCAAACTGGACTGTAAAAGACAGAAAAAACTGTTGGCAACCTACCAAACAGCTGAAACAACCCAACAGGAGAATCACAAAAATGTGATCCCCAGCGGAGTCGCCAGTTCTGTTTCGGGGAATTAACACCCTAGAGGTTGGTTGGGATTCAACCTCCACAGAGCAGGGGCGTACTACTTAACAAAGACTCACACAATCATGCACATTCATAAAAACTAAATAGAGCAGAATGAGAGGTTTACCCGTTGGTCCTACGTTTGAAGTAGATCCACGTGGAGTTCAAACTCCCTGCAACAGTCCTTCCTCCTTAACCTGAAATACAAGAAGAAACCAGCACAAAGGACAAGTTGTACAGTATATTTCTACTCTATATGTTAGTGAGATTCATATAAAACATTAAATAAATCATCATGAATGCATGTATAACAAATATTCTTCATACATAAAGCATACACTAACACGTTTTCTTCGGGAACAACATGATACTTCTGTATTATAAAAATAGTACGTACAAAAGTAAGTGGAGAGATCACCTGATCCTTCCAAGGCCTTCGCAGACCGTCGTCCGGATCCGTCCAGCCCTTGCCTCGCTAAGACTCCTTCAAAATGAGTGCATACGAGATAACATATAAAGGGATGTGTATCTCAAGGAAACAAGGGTTTCCTGAAATGAACTGGGAAAGTGCAGGAGGCACGGGGAATCAGACTTGGATAGGGAATACCAACAGAGTATAATATCAATAATTCTCTCTCTCCCCTTAGGCCATACACATGAGGGCTTTTTATAGTCCCTCCAAGTAGTTTCAGCAGTTGGAAACAGTTGGCCACGGGCTGGGGTGGTTGAACTACCTGAGTAACCATCGCTTCGAGGGGCGCGAGGTAAAGTTTTTGTATATTTTTTAATCATTTAATAGCATACTGCGAGCGTCTCGTTTGTATGGCGTGTACACGCCGGTATGGGCATAGTCGCGTATGAGGGATTTTACACTGTTTTTAAGTGAATTTGTCCAAGTCTGTAGGAATAGGTGCCCAAAAGCCATAAAGCAATCATGAATCATGTCAAGGTGAGAAATGATGCTATAACAGTAGGAGGGAGTTTTAGTTTCTTATTTAATGTGGCAATGTTCACATTTATCCTCTTTATCAGTTCATCTGCAACTTTGACATTTGTTGGATCATATCCTAATTCAATAATTAAATCTTCTAGTGATTTGATTTTGTTATCCTTAGCCTGTGAAGATGCCTTCTATAATTTGAGATGATATCTTATGTTCCCAAGAGTGTTTTGGAGCTTTTGTACAATCATGTCCTTATTTCTCATTGTAGAATACAACATTTCACTAGCTTGTTTGTGAAATTCTATCTGGTCAATTGGATGAAGATCTTTGGTTTGAACTTCATATGATGTCTTTTTGTAATCTTCTGATGATTTTGGATGCTTTAATTTTGTTTTTAGGAAGGTCATCTGCATTTTCTTAGTCTTGTAGTCAAATGCAGAAAGTAATCTGCTTTGGTCACTAGGTGACTTCTTCTAGTATTGTGTGTATGTATCAACCCTTAAGGCCTAATTTGTAATCTTGATATCTTTATACTTCTACATAATATCCATCTCTTTGTCTATTGGTTTGTTGGATGAAGATGCTTCAAAAATGTGCTATTTATGAATCATTTGAGTGTTTGAAGTTGAAGGTTGGTGTGTTTCTTTAAAAACTGTAGGTGGTGCATTATCCTTTACTAATGTATATATGTCAACCATTTCAATAGTTTCCACTTCTTAATTTACAACATTTAATTTTGGCTTCAACCTATACAGTAATTTAAATTTTGTTTCAGTGGTATTTTCTGTAGTGTATGATCCTTTTTCTCTGATTCTTTTAGAGTTCCTATCTTCTTTGGCTGGAGTTTGCAAGATTTGACTAGTATCACCTTGCTTCTCTGCCTTTGTCAAACTGTTCTCCAATCATTCAGACTATTTGGAGTATTTTTAAATGTCTAGTTTTGACTCATGTACATAAGAATTTAATTTACATTTCATCCTTAGTTTGCTTATTACCCCTAAAGGACCATAATACCACTGAAAACTCTGACTAAATTTAAATTCCTGTAAATGTTTTTCTGCTTATGGACCTACATCTCTACTGTTACAAATAAAAGGGCCAACATGATTCTTAATCTTAAATTGTGTCTTCCTTTTGGCTACCAAGAAATTGATTGCATCAGAATTAATGATCTTTCTGATATACTCAAGGGAAAATAACCTCATTGGGAGGTATTTTGGCAGTTTATATGGAAAAATATTTGATCCATATACCCTAATATCTATATGGTTTTGATACAAGTATCGATCTCCTATCCTACTATGCTTTGATAATTGTAGGACCTTTTTAATCTCCTCACTAACTCATGGTTGCATGTCTTTGTTCAGCATATTGACCATAGGATGAATGAAACAATCAATGAATTCTTTGTAGGTGGACTGTGTGGAGTCTTTTCTGATAAATGGTGGACTGTGGGTTACCTTCAACATCCAATTTCTGAAAGTTGATGGAAAATATTTCAGGATGAGAGTACAAAAACATATGAAATAGAACAGAAGAATACTTGAATACACCTTCTTCGGGAATTTTGACCAATTTTTCATGAATAGTATCAGCAAGGTATTCGAAAAATTTGAAAATGGTAGCAGGAGGCTTACTAGGTGTAAAATGCTCATCTGTGAAATAACCTAAAATGCAGGACAAAATTGTAATGATATGTATGGCTCTTTCAGATAATATGGCTACTTGATAGGGAGGGCTAGTATTGAGATTTTATGCTGATGAAGACATGAAATTTTGGAATATTTGGAACCTCCTGGGGAAATCAATATTCAGATACAATAGGGTAAGGGTCTCAATGGACAAAGGGGTTTCATGAGGTCTAAGTTGGATCTGCAACATTTGATTAATTGACTCAGCTCTGATAATGAACGTAATTTCTTTTCCAGGGGTTATAATGGCTCTTTGGTCAAGTAAATAGCAAGATTAACAAATTCTAATTAATTTTTTGCACTAGAAATTTTGTGGGACAACATACTTTGGAAAATTAGACTCCCAAATGAAAAATTCATCAACTTGGTCAATGGATTTTTCATGGCTCCAATAGTGGAGCTCAAGAAGGTTAAACTCAATGACAAGGTCATTAAATTTAAAATCTTTGTCGGCCAAGGGAGTGTGCTCTACATCTACAACTGAAGGTTGTAGAGGATTGATAGATACAATGTTTTTAGAAGCCATTGTTTTGTTAATTTTACTCAATTGATTAATCTTTCATTCAAGATATAGACTCTGGCCTCTTAGGAATGTTGTGAAATATTTTTACAATGTGCAAAATGGTTTAAGAGGCAAATAGGGGCCTTTCTATGGTATTCAAGGTTTAAAGAGATTAAATTATACTCTTGGTGATAAAAAATAGTCTTAGGACCTCAGAAGTTCTGTGAAAAGAAGACTAGGATCTACAGAAAAAGGATTGGAAGGTAACAAGGGCTTTCTTTTGGTTTGCATAGGTTCCTAAGGATTTAATTACTGAATTACTTTCTCGCTATAAGTATAGGCCTAAGCACTTCAGAAATACTTGGATAAAATGAATATTTTGGTTTGCCGAAGGGATTCTAAGGTTACAGAAACTTTCTGAGGCTTCATTGGTATTTATAGTGCTTTGTATTGATTCTACAGTGTCTTTTGTAGCAATTTGGTTGAATTCTGGTTAAAAAAGGCTTCATTAAAGGTTGGAAGAGTAATATTTGGCTCAAAAGTAGGTCAGAAATGCTCTGAATGCAGAAAAATGTAACATAAAGTGGTTAAAAAGGTTGCAAAGGGAGGCTATATGGGTTTTTAAACCAACAGTGATTACCATTGAATGTGTGCGGTTAATTCAAATGGGAGGATGGTTTTCGCAATGGGTAAGAATACATCTTGTGGTTTTCACATCGGACAAAGGTGGTTGGAGATATAATTTCTGAGGCTGTGATGCAATCAAATCTAGCCATGTAGCTAGGAGCGGGGCTCTGAAAAGCATGCATTTCGCAAGGTCTTGGGGTAGTTAAATTTCGGGCTATCGGGGATGCGATAGGAGATATGGGCCATCAGATTTGATCAGTATAGATATGACAATTTCCAAATAGAAAGGATTGATCGAGGATATGATAGGCATGAGTTTAAATTCAATGTGGGTTATGTGTAATATATGCATTGGTTTAATATTATAAGAGGCCAGGATTTAAATAATGGATGGGGTTATAGTGAGTGGGGCCGAGAAATATATTGGTGGGGTTTATAAAAAAGCTATATGTTATAATGAGATACGAGGTTGGGGATAATATTAAAGGGAATTAATATAATACGAGATAATTTATATATATGATATTTAATAAATAAAGTTAAATGTTAATAAGTGTGAGATTATCACTAAGTTTTAACATATAAACTTTATACTTGGGAGGGATGTTTCGTAGTGGGACCCGATACATAGATTTAACCATTTAGACTTAGGATAAAGGTATTTTTAGGGGTTTCTGCTGTATTTTTAAATGAGAATGGAATTTAGTAAACGAGTTTTAATTTTCCCAAGGAAAATGTGTTTTAAACATAGGAAAATTTTGTAGGGAAAAAGAGTGAAGTAAGGGGAAAAAGATAAATATGAAGGGGAGGAGGTATTTTTACAAGGAAAATTGAATTTAGAGGGAAATTAGTAAATATAAAATGATCAATTTCTACTATCCATGCCTTGTGAAAACTGCTTCTACCTACCCATCAGCTACCCTAACATTTTTTCTTCATTTCTTTGGGTGAATTTGAGCTTGCAGAGCCTTATTATTTTTCCTTTAACAAAAAACTATCTAATTCTAACCTTATTACATCCAAGTTCTCAAATTAAACTATTGAGCTCCTTATTATTCTCTATCTAACTACTGATCTGCCAAGATTTAAACAGTTTGACAAGATATTTATTCTCTATTTATCAACATGAAATTTAAATCATGAAAGATCAAGATTAAGCAGTTTGACCTTCATGGATTGTGGCATTTTTGACAAGCTGCACACAATATTATTTTTGCAAAGTAAAGTAAAAATAGTGGCATTTGAATTTCCATTAATTTCATGATTTATTTTTATCTCTTTTTTTTTTGGGTTCAATTTTACATTTTTTTTTCTTTTTTCTTCATTCCTTTGATTTTTCTTATTAGGAATTTTACCCTCTTTACATTTTTTCTTTTTAATATCGGAAAAGAATTTTTCAGAGAGAAAAGTATGTAGATATTACTTGACTAATCAATGTCAATTCAAAATCATGAATCCTATTATTATAGGACCCTAACATAACCATTAGGTGACATTCGCTCCACCATTTACTACACTTGCACCATAGTTATAATGTGTTGGGGTTCCTGTGTTTTGGCCAAATTGGCAAAACCAAAAGACAAGACAACATCAAACCACTTTGGGATCCTAGGATCTAGCCCTCCTAGATCTAGATAGGGATCTCTCTATAAATGTAAAGAATGATATATCTTTAAGGTCAGTTTATGGCATTAGGCTAGGTATGAAGCACAAGGGATTTTGATTTGTTTGTTTGGTTGGAGATCATTAACTGAGAAGGTTATGTGAAGTGAAGAAGGAACTAAGTAGAAGGATGTTTCAGCATGGGAAGATAGGTCAAGAGAAGTGCCAATCCATTGGGCTATGGAGTCATAAAAGGGTTTACTCGCATAACAACTATTCAAGGGTTTCCATAGGGAAAGTCATCTATACCAAAGGATATCTTTAGATATATGGTGAGATGGAACATTAAGAAGTGAGGTGAAAGAAAGAAACCAAAGTGTAGCCTAAGATCAGGTAAGGAATTTTAACCTATCCTGCTTTCAGCATACTCTCGAGGGAAACAATACAACATTCCTCATAACCACTTTTAGACAGTAGAAAGCATTTAAGATTAAACACAGAGCAAGGCCTGAGATCAGAGAAAGACTTTTAACCTTCTCTTCTTTTGACACAAACTCACAGGGAAACTTTCAAGAGGAACTGTTGAAGAAGAAAATAGAGGATAAGGCTAACCATAGACTTCCATAATTCAATGTTTACTTAGCATGAAATGAAAATCTCATTTAAGAACAATGTTTCAAGTTGTACTTAGCAAGACATGGGCTTAGCAATGTTTCTTGACTGGTTATACTCTATAGAATTATCCTTAAAATACACAATGAGAGAAAAAAACAAAGATATAGCTTATCAATGAGATTTAGGGTACTTCCAATAGTATGTCATAATCTATACTTCTTGTTCTTTTTCATAGAATAATGGACAGTATGAAAAACATGAAAGGAGACAATAACAGTAAGAAAAATATCACCAATAATATAGACCAGGATCGTGTGAATCTACTTGTTCAATTGATGTGCAAAACCAGTCACATACTTTGAGTCCAATGGATTTTTACAGTCCAAACTTTTCTTCCCAGCCTATTATATTAAAAACTACTCAGCTACTTCCCCTCAATAACAGTTCAAACAGTCAATAAAATCCCAACCATTTACCATGAATCTTCAATGAGTACTTATAGGTAAATGAAGAGGTGGAGTAACTGAAGAGATTTTTGGCCCAATTTAATGAATACTTAGTTCTTCTCGGCGTTTCGGGAGGCTTGATGGAGTAGACAAGACATGTTTCTCACTTCATTAAATTGGTTTTTACCTAACATTACACTTTTAGGCTCCTTTTGTTGACTTAAATAGCTCTGGTAGGTAGGGCATTTACTTCTGAACTGCATATATCGAAAATATCTCTGACTGTCTTAACTATGCCTTGTTTCAATGTAATTAAGACTGCAGGACGCAGTATGGGTTGCTGAGGAGTGACTGGCCTCTCTGATTTGGCGTGTAGAGGCTTCTTTGTTGACTAATATGTCTCTCTGTTTTACAAATGCATAAATTTGTCCTTAATCTGTGTTTAGGCTTCATTAAGCCTTTCTTCATCATCTTTGGGTCTTCATCCTTTTACATCGCTCTGTTCCTTTACACTGTGGATCAACTTGTTAATATTCAATCTTTGTTTAATACTTTTATTTCTTTCTTTATTCTTCGGACTGATATGCTCTTGTTGTTTCATTTGTACAGGTGGCTTGGAAGGTTTTCACTATAGAATTTGACTGGCGAAAAATGATTTTCCATTGCTCGAGATGTGATATTTCACCCATTTGATCCCTTTCACTGTGATATATATAGACCTTGGATCGTCACCCCTAGCTTTCATGCCACCACTGTGTGACTGTGGGATGACCTCGATAGAGTCACCATTTTAAAACCTACAACCAAACAAATAAACAAGTTATACAAAAAAATGTGAGCGTGGTTTAAACTGCTTCAGAGGCTCGGGGATGGCGAGGAGCAGTGAGGAGGAGATGAGTGTAGCGGAAAAAAGGGTCAAAACCATGGTGGAGGATAGATCCAGGTTCAAATTTAAAATATGGCATGGAAATGAACAAGAGTGGTTTTTAAAAACCACTGGTGGTTATCGCGCAGCGAAATGGGGGAAAGCGGTTTCAAGTGAATGGAACGTGATTCCATTGATCAATTGACACATAGATCTTGAATACCACTTTTATTGGTAAGAGTTTCGTGGAGGAAAGGGGGGGTGAAAATTGTGTGATATCGCGCATCGGCCGTTGGATCTGGGGTCATATATTTGACGGTAGGGAGATCACGCGATAGGTAGAATGGTGCATGGTAAGATGAGAGTTGGGCCATGCAGGTGACGTATGCTTTTTTGTCGTGGACTGAAATTTTTGAATGGCGAAGTTAACAGTGAGGTGAAGTGCGGTCCATCGATTTGGAAGAGATCAATGGTTGGATTTTAAAAGCAGGAGTAAAAGGATGTCAGGTGAGGTTTAAAGGTCGGGTTAGATCCTCGCTGTTGGATCTATTAAATCAGGTGGTGAATATTTAAATAGGGATGTAGAGGATAAATGGATGGGCGGATGATAGAAATCCCGATGGCCATCGATCTTTGCAGATCAACGGTCAAGATCTGTTTAAAACAACAACATCGGACGAAAGGAAACGGAAGGGAAGAAGGTTTAGTAGGGGAGTTTTTTGGCTTTTAGCACCCAATTGTGGGGTTGGGGAACATGGGGGAGAGGGCTAAGGTTTTTAAGCCCGTGGGGCCTAAACAGGCCTTATAGTGTAAAGGGTTGTTTTAGACCAACAAAATTTGTTTTAGGCCTAATTAGGGGTTTTTGAAGGGTTCCAATAAATGAAAGAAGGGATTTTAAAACCAAATGAGAGGGACATATAAGGTTTTAAGAGGGTTTTGATGTTTTTGGAGGTTAAATGAAGGTCTATATAGGAATTATGTGAAGGGAATAAGGGTGAAAACATGGAATTATTTGTGAGTGAAAAGGGAAGTGAGATGATGGAAAATGGAGCATTATGAACAATTTTTTCCTTTTGTAAGCAGCAGGGTTCATCAATGGAAACAGCAGTGAAAATTCTCGAAAGGGTGGAAGACACATGAAGGCTTCAAGAATGATATATTTTCAATGAAATTTATCACTTGAAGGCTTGATGACAAATTTAGCCACCTGTTTGCTTTGACAAATTATTATAGGTGGCTAACGGTGGCTCCACATGGGGATGGCATCTTCTTGAAGGTGTCAAGAATCTCAGCTATAATCTTTGGAAGTAGGCTAGAGCCTGGGATTTTCACCATATTTTTCTTCTTTGATCAGCATGCTACATAAGTGAAAAGCATTATATCAGCAGCAATACTTCCCCAAATAACTACCTACCCATCCTACTGTCCTAACATTTTTTCTTCAAGATGCACTTAGGTTTGCAGACCTTTCTCATCATCATTTTTTATTGAAAGAAAAAACTAATATAATTCTACCCTTATTCCTCCATGAGACCACATTAAATAGTTGGACTCATAGCTTCACTACCTAATCTAATATCTGTGAGGATTAAACAATCTAGCAGATTTTCAATTCTCTATATTCTAAAACAGAAATTGAAATACAGCCAAACTAGGATTAGACTATCTGATTTGTTGTGGGTCCATGGCATAAACACAAGCTGCACATGAACTGAAACTTGTAGAAAATTGAAAAAAAATTGTGAAGGCCTGAAATTCTGAAAATTAAGAGCATCCTTCCTTCTTTTTGTCACTCAGATTTTGAGCTTTTTAGAGTCACCTTTATTTCTTCATTTCAACTCTGATTTTGACCCTGTTAGAGATTTTTCCTTCTTCTTTGCTGGTTCAAGTTTTGAGCATGCTATAACCTTTCTCTTTCTATTTTTTGTATTTTTTTTGAATTTTTCTTTCAAAGTAAAATCAACAACTAACTAAAGGCTCACAGGCTGAGCTTTACTGAGATTCCTACCTATCCTACTCTAGCTTGGAATATCTACATGTCTAGTTGACAAACTCTCTTTTCCAATACATCCAATCAATCAAATGATCCCATGACTGACTTCTACTCATCTCTTTGAGCATGTTGGACAGGCAGGGCCACTCCCATTCTCTTTGTTTTTTAGCAGCAACTTTTAAAATGTTTCTTGTTGTCTGCAACAAGATGATCTTGCTGGCCTTTGATCCTTATTTATATGTCTACAGGAAATGAGCATAAGGATCTTGAAATAATACCTGGCTGTGAGTATTTGACAAGTAGGTTTCAACCAAGATTACTTCCTCTTCCACTGGATCAAGAAAAAGGTTCTTTTGAGAAAGAAACTCTTCCTCATCTTCATTATTTTCTGAGCTGGAGGACTCATCGTATACTGCAATGTTGTCCTCTTGTAGCTCTGAGATATTCTAATTTGGTGGGCTGAGATCTGTGAAAAGATCCATGTATTCTTGAGCAGGGGTCTGTTCCATTTCTTCCTCTTTTTCAAGAGAAGGCTCCTTGGTTTCAACTTGCTCAAAAATTTCTTCATTGTTTTCCTCTTCACCCTTTGAGATGAAAGGCTACTGATTTCCAAACGCATGGAAACTATTACTGAGGATCTGGGATAAATCAGAGTGAAGATTCAATGAATCTTCACCTGCTATTAGACTTTCATAACTTTCCTGATCAGTATCATAAATAGCCTACAGGGGCTTATTACTTTCTTGAAGTTGATGGAACTGATCTTCCTCCCACAAATCTACTAATGATGGCCCTACAAGATCAACTTCTGTTTGGAGAACATCATCATTAGATAGATCAAAATTAGGAAAATCATTAATGTAAGTAATCCTACCAGTCAAACATACTGGATTATCAGCAGGTATTTATTATTCTGATTTACGAGGGAGCTTTCTAAATCTGTACAACAAAGCTCAGTGGATGAATGGGCAACAGTGTTTCTTTTATAAAATATTTCAGAGGCAGGTTGCTTGTTTAATATTTGATCAATTTATTCTTTTGTCAAAAGAGGGATGTCTTTTTTAGCATGGACAGAAGAACAATAGTCCTCTTTCTCTTTTCTTAACTGGTTTTGAGGCCTGATGTGTTCTTGAGCCTCTTCTAGGCGATATTCACTTGTGCTTGCAAGGAAAATTTGAGGGTTTTCTACCGTTTCCTGATCTTTTTCTGTTTCAAACAACTCCTCATGATGATACTCAGTTATAATACAAGGTTCGAGAGTTGTTTCTTCTACATTATTTGGATGCCACTCTTGTTGTGTAATCTGAAATGAGTTGCGACATAGAGGGAGAGTCCCTATATGTGCTAATTTTCCTTCCACATCAGATTTTGCATTTTATAAGTGGCTACTAGTTTCCTCAAAGCACTGTTCACTATTAGTTTTTGAAATTCAGTCATGAAGTTCTCTTAACAGCATAGTACAAGATAGAGGTAGGCAATCAAGAATTTCTTGACAACCTTCCTCCTCATATTCTATAAAGTCTTGATCATTATACCTGTCTTTCTCATTGTATAGGTCTTGTAGGGGTTGAGTTTGTGATTGATTAGGAGAAAACATGGGTTGTTCTAGAGAATCAACATTAATCTCAGCCTCATGCATATCCAATATTTTATCAAGTATGTGCATTATTTTATTGATTGTATTTGACAAAATCTCTTGCTTTGACTCTGAAGAAGTTATTTTCTCATGAGCTACTTTCCCATTTCTCATTTCTTCTAACCTTCTCTCTCTTTCTAGAATGTTGAATTCCATAGTAAGCGCCATATTCTGCATTTCTTCCAGGTTTGAAGGGTCTCTTTCTCTTATCTAGAATTCCAACTCAGGGTCAAAAGTACTTGGGTAGTGCAAGAGGGGCCACCTCAAAGGTGGCTTTATCCTAGCAGGAATTGCATTGTATATCTTATTGAACCTGGCTGAAAATTTTTGCACTGTCTCCCGTGGTTGTATTTTTAAATTCTTGTATTCCTCTATGATTAGAATTTCATTTCCCCTGATTTCCACCTACCTAAGAAGACTTGAGCAAATTGATGAAAATTGATAATGCTTGCAGCTGGAAGGTCCTTAAACCAACTCTTAACCTTTCCTTGTAATGATAAGGCAAACATTCTAATACGCACATCATCTTCTTGTGTTTCATGGAGGTCAAGAAAATCTTCAAGATTTTAAATGTGTTTTATAGCGATATTTGTTGAGCTTTCTCCATCAAATATGGGTAGTTTATCTGCAAGATTTGCAGGGAGGGATTGGAATTTAGGGGGTAAAATCAGAGGTTTGTATCTTTCTAGAATATTTGCAGGTACATGTAGTGTAGAAAGAGATTTATGGCTATTTGAGTTTTCTCCTAGAGGGGGAAAGGTAGCATGAGGTTACTTATTCACTAGATCTCCCACAAGTGAATTTGGGGTGGGCACAGGTGCATGAGACTGGTCATGGTCCAGAATTTGAGGCTTAGATTTTTTATTCTTGAGATCCTCCAAATGATAAATGTAGACATCATCAGTGTCCTTGATCAAGCTTAAAGAAGGACAGAACACACTTATAGATGAAAACAATAATTTCTTGGATCCAACTGAAGCCTAAATTCTTTTTCTTTCTAGGATGACTGGTCATGTTTCAGGTTCTTCCTCTAGTGGAGTCTTTAGGTCTATTGAGAATTGTGGAGTGTGGAGTCGCTAGGTGGATGAATTTGAATGTTTTGAAGCAGGCTGTTGTCCACCATCAGCAATTAAATACCAATATAAGGAGATTATGGGTCTTCTAAGGTCTTAAGGATGTATTAGGTATAATATACTCAAAAATCACCAGTGGAGTCACTGTTATGTTGGTGATTTAACTCGCTAACACATCAAATATTCTTGAATCATGGGGTTTTCTGAGATCCTAAGGGTATCTAACATTAAATTCATTCAAGAGTCCCCAGCGGAGTCGCCATTATGTTGGGGTTCCTATGTTTTGGCCAGATTGACAAAACCAAAAGACAAGACAACATCAAACCACTTTGGGATCCTAGGATCTAGCCCTCCTAGATCTAGAGAGGGATCTCTCTATAAATGTAAAGAATGATATATCTTTAAGGTCAATTTATGGTATTAGGCTAGGTATGAAGCACAAGGTTTTTGATTTGTTTGTTTGGTTGGAGATCATTAACTGAGAAGGTTATGTGAAGTGAAGAAGGAACTAAGTAGTAGGATGTTTCATCATGGGAAGATAGGTCAAGAGAAGTGCCAATCCATTGGGCTATGGAGTCATAAAAGGGTTTACTCACATAACAACTATCCAAGGGTTTCCATAGGGCAAGTCATCTATACCAAAGGATCTCTTTAGATAGATGGTGAGATGGAACATTAAGAAGTGAGGTGAAAGAAAGAAACAAAAGTGCAGCCTAAGATGAGGTAAGGACTTTTAACCTATCCTGCTTTTAGCATAATCTCAAGGGAAACAATCTAGCAGTCCTCATAACCTCTTTCAGAGAGTAGAAAACATTTAATATTAAACATAGAGCAAGGCCTAAGATCAGAGAAAGACTTTTAACCTTCTCTGCTTTTGACACCAACTCACAGGGAAACTTTCAAGATAAACTGTTGAAGAAGAAACTAGAGGATAGGGCTAACCATAGACTTCCCTAATTAAATATTTACTTAGCATGAAATGAAAATATCATTTGAGAACAATGTTTCAAGTTGTACTCAGCAAGAGATGGGCTTACTAACGTTTCTTGACTGGTTATACTCTATAGAATTATCCTTAAAATACACAATCAGAGAAAAACACAAAGATAAAGCTTATCAGTGAGATTAAGGGTACTTCCAACAGTATGTCCTAATCTATACTTGTTGTTCTTTATCAGAGAATAATGGACAGTATGAAAAAAATGAAAGGAGACAATAACAGTAGGAAAAAAATCACCAATAATATAGACCAGGATCGTGTGAATCTGCTTGTTCAATTGATGTGCAAAACCAGTCACATACTTTGAGTCCAATGGATTTTTACAGTCCAAAATTTTATTCATAGCCTACTATATTACAAACTACTCAGCTACTTCCCCTCAATAACAGTTCAAACATTCAATAAAACCCCAACCCTTTACCATGAATCTTCAATGAGTACTTATAGGTAAATGAAGAGGTGGAGTAACTGAAGAGATTGTTGGCCCAATTTAATGAATAATTAGTGCTTCTAGGAATTTTGGGAGGCTTGATGGAGAAGAAAATACATGTTTTACACTTCATTAAATTGGTTTTTACCTAACATTACACTTTTAGGCTGCTTTTTTTGACTTAAAGAGCTCCGGTAGGCAAGGCATTTACTTCTGAATTTCATATATCGAAAATATCTCTGACTGTCTTAACTGTGCCTTTTTTTGATGTAATTATGACTGTAGGAGGCAGTATGGGTTACTAAGAAGTCACTAGCCTCTCTGATTTGGCGTGTAGAGGCTTCTTTGCTAACTAATATGTCTCTCTGTTTTACAAACACATAAATTTTTCCTTAATCTATGTTTAGGCTTCATTAAGCCTTTCTTCATCATCTTCGGGTCTTGATCCTTTGACATCATTCTGTTCCTTTAAACTATGGATCAACTCTTTAATATTCAATATTTGTTTAATCCTTTGATTTCTTGCTTTATTCTTTGGACTGATATGCTCTTGTTGTTTCATTTGTACAGGTGGCTTGGAAGGTTTTCACTGTAGGGTTTGACTGGCGAGAAATGATGTTCCACTGCTCGAGATGTGATATTTCACCCCTTTGATCCCTTTCACTATGATAGATATTTACCTGGGATTGCCACCCATGGCTTTCATGCCACCACTGTGTGACTGTGGGAGGACCTTGAAAGAGTCACCATTTTAAAACCTACAACCAATCAAATAAAAGAGTTATACAAAAACTTGCGAGCGTGGTTTCAACTACTTCAGAGGCTCAGGGATGGTGAGGAGCAGTGAGGAGGAGATGAGTGCAGGAGCAAAAAGGGTCGAAACCATGGCAGAGGGTAGAGCCAAGTTTGAATTTAAAATATGGTGCGGAAATGAAGAAGAGTGGTTTTTCAAAACCACTAGTGGTTATCGCACATCGAAATGGGGGAAAACGGTTTTGGGTGAATGGAACGTGATTCCATTCATTAATTGACACGTGGATGTTGAATACCACTTTTATCACGTAAGAGTTGCGCGGAGGAAAGGGGGGGTGAAAATTGCATGATATCACACGTTGGCTGTTGGATCTGGGGTCACAGATCCGATGGTAGGGAGAGCATGCGATAGGTAGAAAGGTGCATGGTAAGATGAGAGGTGGGCCATGCAGGTGACGTATGATTTTTTTTCATGGAGTGAAACTTTTGAACGACAAAGTTAATGATGAGGTGAAGCGCGGTCTGTTGATTTGGAAGAGATCAATGGTTGGATTTTAAAAGTGAGAGTAAAAGGTTGTTGGGTGAGGTTTAAAGGTCAGGTTAGATCCTCGCCATTGGATCTATTAAATCTGGTGGTGAAGATTTAAACAGGGATGTAGAGGATAAATGGATGGGTGGATGATAGAAAGGCCGATGCCCGTCGATCTTTGCAGATCAATGGTCGAGATCTGTTTAAAACAACAACGTTGGATGAAATGAAACAGAAGGGATGAAGGTTTAGTAGGGGAGTTTCTTGGCTTTTAGCACCCAATTGTGGGGCTGGGGCACATGGGGGAGAGGGCTAAGGATTTTAAGCCTGTTGGGGCTAAACAGGCCTTATAGTGCAAAGGGGTGTTTTAGACCAAGAAAATGAGTTTTAGGCCTAATTAGGGGTTTTTGAAGGGTTCCGATAAATGAAAGAAGGGATTTTAAAACCAAATGAGAGGGACATATAAGTTTTTAAGAGGGTTTTTATGTTTTTGGAGGTTAAATGAAGGTCTATATAGGATTTATGTGAAGGGAATAAGGGTGAAAACATGGAATTCTTTGTGAGTGAAAAGGGAAGTGAGATGATGGAAAATGGAGCCTCATGAACAGTTTTTTCCTTTGGTAAGAAGCAGCGTTCATCAATGGAAACAACAATGAAGATTCTCTAAGGGATGGAAGACACATGAAGGCTTCAATAATGATAGATTTTCAAGGGAATTTATCACTTGAAGGCTTGATGAAAAATTTAGCCACCTGTTTGCTTTGACAATTATTATAGGTGGCTAACATAATGTATGACCTCTTCTCATGATACGGTTAAACTCCACGTTACATTCTCCAAAACTAGGGTTTGATACCATAGTTTGTAGTCATTTGTGCCATAGTTTAATACCTTAAGGTTTAACAATAAAAATTTTGCATGGTTTTTTAATATAAGGTTGTAGCTCAGGTTTATATCAAATGTATTTTTCATAAATAATGTACCCACCATAGTCTTAGCCTTAGGCTTAATACCATAAAGTTTTCTCACATTCACATTTGTGCCATACCATGTAAGGTCTTCTCACCATAGGCATTTTTATTTTTAAAAACGTTTCCACACCATTTCACATATGATATGAAAGAAAACCCATAATTCTCACCATCACTTGAAGACTTGTACCTGTTAATGAGCTATGAACCTTTTTGACTGCATTGACTTGGCCATGCCATGTGTAGATCAGTGGGAATGTCACATGGTCAACAAGCCCCTTCTGCACTTGTTCACTACAAAGACTTCAATGAACAATTTCTCCTTCATCTAGAGACCAAACGAGAAACAATAAATACCACAAGATTCAAAATGATGGTCTCTACATCTAGGTGTTATTTCTAGAAACAAATTTACCCTATAAACTTGTAGCATCTGAAGAATCATCTTGGATCGTTCCATTCATGACCCTGAAAGAGAGGTGAAGTAGAGGCTACAACCAAAGTTTTTGATGGATTATTTTCTATTGAGATGCAATAAAATAAGAAATAATTGAAGCTAAAAGAAATACAAATACAAAATAGGAACCTAAGCCACTAGGTTGGGCCCAAACCTAAGAAACTGAGCCATATAGAACTAAGTCACTGATAAGTCCATAAGCATATTCTCATTATCATCAAATAAAATGTCTAATACATTAGATAATATTCACAATAACTGTGCCAACTTCTTTAGCTCAAAAGCTACATAGCTGAAAACAAAACTAGAATCCTAATGAGCTCTTCTTCTTATTTATTTATACAAGAGGGTAGATGCTAGAATATCCCTAGAAAATAGGAATGCTTGTCTCCTTCAACTCGAGGATGGTGGATATTTTTTCTCATTACTCCACTTTCACTCATATTGGCTTGGATGCCAATGTCCTTGAGATGATGAGAGAGTGAGTGTTGTGATCTTGGGCTAATTGAGAGAGTTAAGAAGGTGGAAATCCTCCTACATTCTCCCTTTGTTGTCTACTTCAAGCCCTTGCATTGAAAATATCTAAAAAATAATCCTTCCCCTACAACTAAAATATATTAGGCTACATGATATGAAAAATATTTTTTTCCCTTCTCACTAAGCATAATATTACTAAAAATGTAAATGAATGTGAGTAAGAGATAGTTTACTAAGCTAGAGGATGACATCATGATCCCTATAATATACATATTGATGAGCTTCATCACCTTTATCAATTTTTTTTTTAAATAGTTCATGATATTTCTCTTATGAGGTTTCCTTTGCCCTCTCTATTGAGTTTCTTAATATCTCAGAATATTGGAATATCAGACTAATGTAATCTTATTGGTCTTTGGTAAATTCACCATTAGCATAAAAGTCTCACCCATCACCATGTTCACATGGATTCTTGTTTATTATATTTGTATCTTCAGGTTGACTTTCATGTCACTCAGGTATCGATAGCTTCGATATATTCTTAATTGTAATTTCAACCAACTTCCAAGCACTTATTCCTCCCGATGATTAAGTGACTTTTGGGATATCCATTCTACATGGTGTGTGCACATGGATCTTATGAGTTTTCCTCCATTGGACATACATATTTAAAATAATGGATGCTCATTTCATCACCCTAATCATCTTCTACTGTGCATCTTTTTTATATTTTCAAGGCACTCTTGAGCAACCACTATTATGATGTCGGCAATTGATAAGAAAATTCAAAATATACAAAGGTAATAGATAACAAAGAGAACAATTGTACAAATATAACAATTCTAATTGAAATTCAGAAAGAAGCACATTTTTATTTTCATTTTTTATGGATTTAACTTACTTCACATTCCTTGAACATGAATCACTACTTTTTATAGCCTTACTATTAGCTTTTGTTCAGATTTAATAAATGATGATTTTGGGCCAATGAAAACATCATAAAATCCACTTCTTCATGTTTCTAATTTCAATCAAAAGAAGAGGTTTTGTTTCATTGGAGAAAAACTAATTCTCCAATGGTAAGTTTCATAAGCTCACTTTCATCCATTTCTATTACCTTTATATTTTTGTTTCAACTTTGTTTTTGTTTTTTCTGATATAAATTATGCTTTTGCAAGACTTCTTGAACTTTTTCAGACCCTTCCCATCTCAAATTTAACACTTGCTCATTGTTGTTTGTTTTTTAATTTTTGAATAGTAGTTAAAATGTTTATCGAATGAAATAAATTGTGGAGTCCCTAAACTTTTTAGTTTGTTCCTCAAACATTTCTCATATTGGAAAATTCCAAGATGCTCTCATGTAGGCTTTATTTTGAAACTAGTGAATCTGTAAAAGGTTAAAACTTCTCTTTTTCCTTTATTTCACCTCACGACTACTATTCATTTTCTAGTTTGAGAGCTTAATTGTTTATAACTCTGCAAGATGGAATTTACTAAAATATCAACATAAGCCGAACACAGACATGTGTGTCTTATTTTACACTATTGTTGAGACACCTCCCTAACTATTGTTATTGAGGTTATCTTTTAATTTGGACATTTTTTTCATTTTTCTTCTCTTATTTCACATTTTTTAAGTTTTCTAATAACCTCTTTGACTTCAGTTTGGATTTATTTTTCTTTTTACTATTGGTTATTATTTTAATCTGGTGATACAACCAAGATTTATTTGGAAGGAATATTTTCCATAACCAACATTGGTTCGTATACATGGGAATTTTTTACTCTGTGAATTTCAATGGGTTTCATTTAACTTCAAGGGATTTTTTTATAAAATCCTAAATCCCTATTGCCTTAAACCTTTTTCTTGGAGGAACATTTATTTATATAAGTAATATAGTTCACCTTTTCAAGGAAAGAACTAACATTGTGTTTAACTCAATGAATCCCTCCCATCCATCCACTTTATAAAAACCTCTATACAGATACTCACGGGGAGATATATGGGAGTCAACATTATCAAAGTATTATATCCATTTTCTTAATTCTCTTTTAGCATCCCACCCATTTCACTTAGGTACATCATAAACATATCCCACAAATGTGCTTATCAAAGAGGTGATGAAAAGGGGAATCACAAGAAATAAAAGTAAACTTATTCGGGCTATGAAAGCTCGTTAGTAGCGGGGAGATTCTTACATGGCATTAAGGACAACCTCTTTAGATACTAACCAGGCTTGATGGTAGTGAAGTCATGTGAAACACCATTCATATCTATGGATATATTATTTATAAGAAAAAAAATCTTATATGTTAACCTTCTTATATTCTTCATATGAGGTAATATTAAATATTAGATATTTACCAAGATTTAGATTCGAGATGTTAGGCTCGGTTTTACTTGAGTACTTTTATTTTTGAACCAATACTGCTTAATTCATTATTGTGGAACCCTTGTAAATGTTTTTTTGTTTGGCCGTTTGATGGAATCCATTATTTTAACCTTTGGGTAAACTGAAGTTAATTATTTTTAACCAGAGATAATCAATTATTCCTTGTGTGTGTCCATTGTTGTGGTGAATCACAACACCCCCATTTTTGACTTATTATATCATAATAATAATGGGGATCCTTTTTGTAAATTTTGACTAAATCACTCGTTAATGTTTTCTTTTGGTTAATTCTCTCACAATTTAGTGAGATTTTTCTTTTCTTCAGAACTTTCGCTTGATTGCTTAATTGCATTTGATTTTTTTCTAGCTATCCATTAGCTCTTGTTTCATCACATTTGGATGCACAGTTTGTAAATGGTTCTTATCCGAATTTTGATGATTTTTACAGCCTATGGTAATAAATATACAAAATGTATATTATTTTATTTTTTTTGTAAATTAATCAGTTATTTATTTTAAGTTAATTTTAATTATTTTTTCCTAATTATTTCACTTTCACTAACACTCCTATAAAATTGTCGAAGCCGAAATTGTAGAACAATTAAAATTATGTGTTTTCAAATCTCAGAAGTCTATTTCAAATCCCAATCTTTTAAAAAATTATGAGATCTGAAATCTCGACATTACAAAGCAGTTGTAGTTTTCATAAGATCAAGAATTATTATAACTAAAGTGGATATATTTTATGATGGATGAGACACACTCCACATGATACCGACTTCACCTCACCTCTCTGACTCATTCACTCCTAATTTCAAAACATTTTATTTTCGTAACACTTATGTTTAAGAACCTTCGAAATGTGCCTCTTCCCATTTCAAAACTCATAAAAATAGTAACCCATGTTTTTATTCTCCTCCAAAATGCAAACCCGAAACTCCTTATCACTCCTCCCTCCTTTATTCCATATATTGACCTCGACCTTTTTCAGTTTAGTAAATCATTATAAAAATACCTCAGTAATTTGAAACACCGACGCCCTATTTAAACTCTTGACATTTATTAACCTCGAATTTTTTTTTTTTTAATTACAGAACTTGTTTAAATAAGTCTTTGAAATGAGACATATGAAATACCTCATTCTCTCCCCTCATTTCATTCTGCGACCTCGGAAATTATTTCTTTTGGACCTTCATTTTAATTCTCCCCAAAAGATTCCTTCGTCTGAAATCATCACTCCTTGTATTTCCCCTCGTACCTCCTTGAATTTGAAAGAACCATTAGATTTTCAAATTTGATTTGGGAAAATTTTATTGGCTTGGGAAAAATTATATCACTAATTTATTCTCAAGTATTCATTTAAAAACTAATAAGATCCATTAGAAGAAATTACATATTGAAATTTAATTTATTTAGCAATTTCATGAGAATTAATTTTTGTGATTTATAATGTGCAATTTACTTCATTTTTATTTTGGTTTTGACTGGTCTCTAGATCAGTTAGAGAAGTTCATATATGAGGAATTATGGAGCAATTAAAAGAGACCGTAAAAGAGAAAAATGGGGAATTTTTAGCTCTAATTTAGGATCTAAAAAATTACTCTCAATAGTTCTCTATCTATCAAATTTCTTGGAATTATTAAATATCAGATTTGAGAATGAGAAAGGGGTTCCTCTTCTATTAAACTGGAGACTATGAAAGCACTCTTATATGAAGACATTATAGTTGTAGCTGAGAGGAAAACTTCAAATCTCAGGCTTAGGGAAAAATCTTGCTATGCATTTGCACTATTGTAATGTACTATGAGTTGAATTATGGAGAGACAAAGCATTTTGTGCTTTGAAAGAGAAACTTGTTTAACATTTTTGTGAATAATTTCCACAAGGAGATAAAGATACTCATGGAATTCAAGGCTTGTAATGAGATTTTGGTATGCTTTTAATTAATTTTCATTTCATGTGCACTATTTTCTTTAATTTCAGTTAATCATTTTATTACCATAATTTATACAATTCATTTTAGTTTTATGTTCTAAATAGTGTATGGAGTTTTGATATTGATAACTATTGTCGTATCAATGATTTTGTGTTATTAAAGTTCTATAGGAGTTATCTCTAAGGGAAACAGAGAATTAGAATCAATATGAATTCCCATTTTATTTATTTTGCATTAATTGAATGAACTAATTCTTTAATTAATGAAAACTATATAATGAATTTAATCATATTAAAAGTCATTTTCCCCTTGTTAGTAAGTCCACCTTCTCTTGAACTAAGAAACCACTATCATTTTCCAAATTCAGGATAGAAATATTTTTACTTCCGTCTTAGTGTAAACATGCATTTAGATTTAATCAATCCATTCTAGAAGTCACCTTATATAGGAGCAGACCTTAGTTGCAGTTTGGCTTAGTCTTAGAGTTAGCTTAGGTATCAATTTCTTGTAATAGATTTTCAAGATGGTATACATGATTTATATTTTTCTATTAGTAAGTAATATACATATTATAAGCCATGAGATAAAGAGAGAGGGTAACTAGACACAATTGAACCAATTGGAACCACTACTTCAAACGAATAAGAGCTTAATTGGGGCTTTGGTCGGATGTTGTCCCTCACATGTTGATGTAGTGAATTTTGACCATCAAAATTCCTCAAGCATTTATAAATTAAACAAAAAATATATTTATGTCTGAATGTTCCAAGTATTAGTTAATTGATGGAATTATACTTAGAAAAAAGTATGATGATATTTTACTAAGATGCCTTCAGAAATACGACGGAGAATAAGTATTAGTAGAATTACATTATGAACCTTATAGCGGGAAGTTTTGAGGAGAAACCAATATACACAAAGTATTACGAGTAGACTGTTATTGGCCTACTCTACTCAAGGATTCCTATTCATACACAAGGAAATGTAAAGAATTACAAAAAACACTGGGAGAAGAAAAAAAATGGGCTCTTCTTTTTCAAACTCTTGAACTTGAATTCACATTGGAACAATGGGGATTAGATATCATTGGTGATATCAATGAAAACTCCTCAAAATTACATAAACACATTCTTACAGCTATTTATTATTTCACAAGAGGGGCTACCGAAATCGCTTTGAAAAAATTCAATGATGAACATGTATGATCTTTCCTAGAAACCTATTGTTGGTGTTAGGATATGAACATAATTCAACCCTTTTTCCACACAAATTATCAACCCGAGGGCATTAGTTATTTCAAGACTAATGGCAAAGTATATGAAGATACAAGCACATGGTCCATTGTAGATCACAAGTTTAATCTATAACACACATACCACTGTAACAACAATGAAATGAACTGTAGAAATAAAATGCATCCACAGTAATTAACACGACTGTAACAGAAAATAAATAATCACACCAAACACAAAACTGCAAAGAAAATAAGGAAGAAGGCAACACTTGATCATAAGAGTGGGCCCAAATCTTTAATCAGGGCTACAGAAACTCAAGAATTACACGAGAAACAACAAGTTGTTGTACATTCAATTAATGATAAAAAGATTGATTACAAAGTTTGTATATCCAAGTGCTTCTCTGATTCACAGTGTGTAGGCCTCTTTATACAATTGTCTTGAAACCCCCGATTCCCCTCAATGACTCCATTGTTACAAAAATACATTTTTTTACAACTGCCGAGAAAGAAACCATAAGAAGGCCTAATATAGTGCTAATATACCCATGGTTGTCATGTTGTAGCATAAAATAAGGAAGATGCTGGAGATGATGTGTTGTGCCTTGACTCGCAGCCGCAACACTCCTGTTGTAGCCAGATCTGAAGAAATATCAAATTTAATATGTAGAAAGGTAAAACCTTCATGAAAAATACATCATTAATCAAATATCCCATAAAATACATGAAGAAGGGTTTACCTCATTCTTTTAAGATTAATAATGACACAAAGAGATAGAAAGATAGGGTAAAATGGGAGATGAAAGTATACAAATCCATTACCCAACATCTCCCACCAACCGATCTGTCTACATGTCCTCATGCAGCTCGTCGTCTCCTCAGATCCAGATTGAACTGACTGTGATCGGCATGAAGCTGTGTGAGGTCATATTTTGTAGCCATTTCTGTTCCTGGTGGCTTATATCCTTCTGTCAAAACAACGTCCTTCCACCAATCTAGTTCAACGTTATACGCAGGAGTATACTGTGCAGCTGGCAACCATAAAAGGGGAAATTGAAATCTTAATCCCATCCATATAACCCCACAGGTATGAATGCATGCCAAGTAACACGACATTCCCTCTAAGGCATGTGCAAAGTTAGGTGCCCCAAATGGTTCTCTTTCCATGATGGGTGAGGAGGAAAACATCCATATTTTCTGACAACAGTCTAGCGCTTCCTTGTGAAATGTCGTAATCTGGACGACACACAATTCATCACACCATTTCTAGGTTTCCAACGCGTGTTCCTTATAGCCCTCAATCTGCAGAGCTATATAATGCTTGTTATAAATGGTTGAGGACAGATTATGCTCTCTTCTCATCATCAATGGCGTGCTAGCTTGATCTTCTTCAAATGTTTCCCAGGCCTTTCTCCATTTAATTTGATTGATGGTATAGGAAGTGAATGCTCTTAAATGAATGTCTGCCATTAATGGCATAGGGTTAAAGTACTGATCATGCCTTAAGTAATACCCATGCATATAGAGCTCACACATCAATTTTTGTCCGATAATGTTATGAATGTTCAAAATATGGAGAAATTGAATGGGGTCTTCAATTTTGTACCAAATATCCTTATATATACTTTCAAGACAAAAGAAAATAAATTGTTCATGAAGGAATAAGGCATAGCTATGTGCAGGAGGTCTACAAGCCATTACCTATTGTGCTAGGGAGAACATCTTCTCCTTATCTGTCTCTAGCAACTAAACTTGTTCTTCCAAGTCTTCTATCCTAGCCTTATGTTTGGCCTGCTTCAGTCATGCCTTGTATAACTGATCCATGTACCCTGTGACGACTCCAGTAGCCTGTTCTCAAACCCTAGCTATTTCTTTCTTGTTCTCACTCACCACAGACTGCCACTTTTGAATTTTAGTGGCCAATACAAATTATCGACCTTCAAACAACTCTTCGATCGCGTAAGTCTAGGTAGCTGCAGTGGAGACTTCAATATTCAGCTTTATTGCCCTCCATTTGTAGATTTTTACCTTCATTTTTAAACGCCAAACTTGCTTCTTCAAATCCCGAACCTCCCTTTTTAGTCTCATGGTTTCACTAAAGTGCAGCTGATACCTCTTTTTGAGAGGTAACCTTCTTTTCTCACACTTTTCAACCCATGAATTCAGTTTATGGGCCTATGATAGGCTTAGAAGGTAGCGGAATGCTGCCGGCATCCTCTACAGATTCTTTTATCAAGCCCTTCTGGCTGGCCCCCCTATCAACAGGGGCTTCATCTTCTACATTTCTTCTGGGAACTGCAACTATTTGGTCGGAAATTTCATTGATCCCCCCTATGTTTCGATGTTTCTATAGGAACTCTGTCTTCCTTGTGAACCTCTAAGTGTTCAGGTTCAGTAGTGCCTGGGCCAATCTTGCTGTGTCAACAAATTTTAGTACCGAGGGAACAACCACTTCTTCCATTAACCGTTTGGGTGAGCGAAATCCCCTCGCCCCTCTGGGCATCAAGGACTAGAACGGACAACAGAGAACATACCCATCATCTTCATTTCTAGTTTGGATTGGGACTTCATGCATTACCACATCAACCTGAGTCGATGCTGGTTCTTGTGGAGCAGCATCAATTCTGTGTCTCAATTCCCTTCTTTCCTCTTGCCCTTTGCTTACCATTTCTTCTTCATGGGTCGATACTGGTTCTTGTGGAATAGTATCGATCGCTTGGTTCAATCCTTATTTATGCTCTTTTCCTCAGGACACACCTTTTTTTCCATAGTTGGTACTGATTCTTGAGGTCCAACATCAATTTTGCGGGTTGACTCCTCCTATTCTAGTAGAATTGGGGGTGGTTCTTCTGTAATACTCCCACCTGTATCAACATTCGTATCTGTCTGGGAAGGTGATGCTATTTCTTGCGAAATAGTATCATTTTCCATTCCTCTGTCCACAATTCCATTCCTTTGTTCTTCATTGAAAAAGGTTGACAACTGTATAACGGTATCAATTTCCTTCATGATGTCCATAATTCCTTCCTCTATGGGTTCTTCAAGCAAGGATGGTTCTTCTATGACAACCTAGTCTGTCTTGCCAACTACTTTCTCCATACTCATCTCTTCTTCCTCGAGTTCCTCCTGATCAATTTCCATTTCCATTTCCTCATGTTCCTCTTGATCAATTTCTTCTGAATATTCTTCTTCTGCCTGACCAGCTAGAGAGGCTGGTCCTTCTTCTCTAGTAGCAATCATAGCTACTACCGCTTCTTCTAAGGATCCGCAGAGTTCCACCCAAGAAAGCCGTAGCTTTCCTATTGCATGCATGACCAATTATTGCACCAATCCATGGTTAGAAAGTACTGCCATCATCCGGGGAGAGCGCCGAGCAGATTGTGCCATATGCTGCAGTTGTTTCAATAGGAAGAATGGAATATTTAGGGCATGCACCTGATTCTATGAAAGTCGATGGTGTGTTAGAATTTTAAAGTGATACCTGAACAGAGATGAGGCCTGATCCTCGCGGGTAATTTATTTTATTGAAAAACCCGAAACTTCATTCCAAGTATACGGCATAGTTCTGCGCTCGTATCCTCTGCCCAATTGGACGACACTTTCTCCTGCCTGTAAGAACAATTCAGGAAATTCTGGGAGAGAAAATTTCTGAGCAAACCATTTTTGCCCCTATTTTCTCAGCATGATAACCTTTTCAATTACCTCCTCTGTGACGGGAACTTCCAAACCTTTAACCCGAGAATAATTCTCCTCTAAATTGAGTGTGAATTCCATTGTGATACCTTCATAAAATCCCTGCAATTTTTCAAAGTAGATATCCCACCCTACGTCGAAAAAGACTTTCCAAACCTCTGGATTGTTGCGAACTGAAACTATGTTTTCAGGCTCATGCTGCATAACGAGCCCACCCATACTATGGAGAATTGTAGCAGCACTTCCTATAGCATCATACCATTTTGCAAGGTGGTGGGTACCAAATTTGGAGGAACAACATAGTGAAATTGGAAAGGTGGTAATGGTAAATACAGTTGGTAACTCTCGAAAACCAAGAAAAATCATGAAAGAGTATGGTAAGTGTGGTAAAATAGAAATAATAATTGTTCGTACAGGGTGGATGAGACATCTTACAAATCCCAATACGATTCGAATGATGATACCACATATTGATGGGAATCGTAAGGTGTACCATGGGCAGAATGTCATACATAACTTATGAGGCAATTATTACACTGTCCCTAGCATGGCGACACCACCCCCCCCCCCCCCAACTTAAATTTTTTCCGTCTGCGACATTAAAATTTTCACATGGGATATTTGATTAAATTAGTAAAATCTAGGTGGAGGTGTACCTAACAGCCTACCTGGATGATGTGACGGTTGGTAGGATGACATCGCAGTAATGATGTGGATAGTGTAATAGCATCGATGTAACAGCATCAGTGTAACATCATCCAGTGTAACAGCAGCGGAGTGACATCATCGGAGTAACAACATCTGGTATAACAACATAAAAGTAACAACATCGGTGTAACAGCATTCGTGTAACAACATCCATGTAACAACATCTTAGTAACAACATCGGAGTAATAACATCCAGTGTAACAACATCAGAGTAACAAAATTGGTGTAAAAACATCGGAGTAACAACATCAAAGTAACAACATCCGATGTAACACCATCGGAGTAGCAGCAACTGAGTAACAACAACATGAGTAGCAGCAACAAGAAAATTCATTGATTTTCACTCCTTAGTCGTAGCTCCTACTAAAAGACAAGAAAATAGAATAGAATTATATATATATATATATATATATTTACCATTATGGTGCAGAGGAAGGATTCTCTGCTCTTGTTTTTGTGGATTAGTCGCACGGGTGTACAAAATCGCACCAGCTTAGTGAGTGTGGTCTACTCTCTAAACTATTGGTAATAGGCAGAAAGTGGGGGAGCTCAAAAGCATAAAACTTAATGGAAATATTATGTTGAAGTATGCTCTGGTTAAAAAAGCTAAAAACACAAATATACAAAATCTATATAGATATTTCCAAATGATAATAATGAAAACGATGGCTCGATGGCCTCTTCTTATTAAACATTTGAAATGGAGAAGAAATTTTACCCACTTGCCAAAGGGCCCCTAGGCTATGGCGCTAGGTCCCGATAAAAGGATGTTTCCTTCCAAGCTCTTCCTTTGATGCAGTCTCACTCTCTCTCTCTGCTGTGGTGGACTAATATGTTGGGTGGCCAACTATCAAGTCCTCTTTAGCTCCAGCTTCGGGTCACACACAATGCTAGTGCTTCTTGGGAAGCTTTGGCCATCATAACACTATGATCACCCTTTCTTCATCTCTTGGTGGGTTTATATAGGTGAGCTTGAAATCCTCCTTCCTTCTCTTGGTACATGATGGATGGTGACCCAAGGGAGAGGTTTGATTCCATTATGTGCTCAAATATTCTTTTGTGTGCTCACATAATGTCTAAGGAGCCACTGGTGGTTGTCCTTAGGTAGCTTTCACAAAAGGAGTAGCCGTTCTTTGCTTGGTGTAGTCTCGGAAAGAAAATTTTTTCCATTTCTAGGATTGTGCACTTACCGGGAAAAAAGGCACACAGAAGGCGCTCTTCTTGAAGGATAAAGCATGCATTTAAGCATTTATGACTACTTCAAATCTGATTTTCTCAAAACCTTAGAGATTTTAAATACTTCTTGACTCCATAATGTATTCTTGTCCTACAAATCCTTGGGCTTGACATTAATTGATTTCGTCTTTTGTTGTACGATTTTCCAGTGTTAACAGTTGCCCCCTTATGTGTGAGGTATAGGAAGAACTGTATAGCTGAAATACATTATAGTTTATTTTCTATATCATACGCAGAGAGAGAGAGAGAGAGAGAGGTCTTCGTGTATTTTGGAATTGACAACACCTTGAACCGTTTCCAAGATAACCATGACCTAAGGGACCCCCTGCAAGAAGACAAAATATACAACATATTTACAAAATTTCAACGAGGCGGGCATGTCCCATGCTCGTGATGCTATGGCTAGTTAAAAAAAATTGACAAATACATGTGTTGTCTGTGCCACTACTGTGGTAGTGATGCTAGTCGTTGTTGACGATGACTGCTGACGCTCTCAGGGGCGTTTTTTTTCTTTGACGATAGGTGGAATGTGGTACCCATATGCGTAATATTGGTTTTTCATATCATTGCGCAATGTATGCATATGTACTGGTTGGAACCTTCCCGTGTAAGGATTGTTGTCAGAGATGCTTGTGGAGGCACGGGTCTTCGACAAATCTGATCAAAGTGCAATGGTTGTAAGGTACCATACCATTGTGACATGAAAGCTTTTTCTATGATAGAATGTCAGGACGATTGATGACATCTGTGGACAATGATGTCTCCCACAGTGCCACCCCAGGATACCCCTTTGCATGGGGAGGGGTTATCCAAGGTACCGCTTCCTTTTTGGGAAAGAGGTGTTGAGGTCTACAAAAAGGAAGCCTTAACTAAACCATGAGTTGTCGATCTGAGGGGTCGGGGACCGAGATATGATGGGTTTAACATAGGAATTTTGGTGAGAGGTGACTGAAAATGGATGAAGGGGATTCAGTGGCTCGAGGTCGAAGTATATTTGAGCAACTTGGCGGTAGTCATAGTTATTTATGAAGCAAAAATTTCCTGGGGTCGGTAGGACTTCCAAGGTAGGTAGAACCGGATATGAATGTCGAGATGGTGCGTGCATGACGAGAGTGAAATACTTTGACCAAGGGGAATGAGGGACTACTACCATGGGAGAAAAGGTTAAATATGAGGGCGAAGTGGAAAAGGGCATCATTTGTGGTCTTTATACACTTACCAAAAGAATAAAATAATGGGGTTTGATTTGTACAAAACACAGAGATGGGTACCCCAAAACATGAAAGAGGGTCACTCACTACAAGTGTGAGGACGATGTTTTGCTGTGGGGTAGGGATCCCATTGGTTGGTCTCATGTGCAGGTTTGATGAAGCAAAAGATGTCACAGATGGGATTATGACGATGGAGGTATGGCAGGTCAAATGCGGTGTGCGGAGGTGTACTTTCTATCTTCTTGTACAACCCAATCGTCTGGAAAGGGGTTTGAGTTTGAATGGTGAATTTGACCTTATGCATGATATATGGATGGGCATGAGGTGCTTCCCAGACTAGAATGGTATGGCCATGGCGTCACTTGTGGGGTGATGTATGGTCTACTTTGGATGACGATCGCCATGGAGGGGAGGCTCTACCGACCAACGTGGGCGCTTATCATATGCAGGGTGAGGTGATGATAAATGTGGTCATGTATGAGGACCCTATGGTTTATTTATAATGGAGAAATGATGTTAGGATATGCAAAGCTCTCTGGGATTCTATCATGCTGAGGATAGAATGATACCTGCTCCGTAACTTTTAATGAATGGTTTGTGGGTTCTTCCTACAGAAACAACTACCTCAAGTGAAAGCATATTCTTTTCATCCAATATTATTGAAAAACATGAATTGTGGAAAGGAAGATGGGAGGGTGCATACCTGCTGGTGCTGAAAAAAATATTTTTTTGGAAAGCGAATGTGGGGCATTTATTTCGTTCGTCATGGCATACTGATGATGGTGCAACTTACGATTTGCGGAATGGACCTTTTGATCTCATGTTATTGACTTCCGAAGTTCTGGGGAAGGGTGATAAATATGGGATTATGGCCCTAGTCCTATTCATTTGTACTTGTTGAATGTTAGGATATTAGAGGTGATTGCAGAGCTTTTCCTGTTGTTGCGCTTAGCTTGTGTATAGGGGATTAGGGATACTATGTCGAGGTAACTTCCATGATGTCTTGCATTTCAATTTTTTCAGTTTGATGATGCTGGGGGTCGTACAAATTGGGTTTGTATGCCCTGGAAGGGACCTTTTGCCCTAGATTGAGTGGCTGATATAGGCAAATAGGTGCTCCCCTTGCGCTTATTTCTTGTTGGGTATACGACCAAAGTCCCACATTGACTAGAAGTGGGGAGGATCATGGGTATATAAGGATGGACAAATATCTCCATTGGCATGAGGCCTTTTGGGGTAAAGCCCATAAGAAAAGCCATGAGGGCTTAGGCCCAAAGTGGAAAATATCATACCATTGTGGAGATATGTGGTGTCCAGAATCCTTACAAGTGGTATCAAAGCTAAATATTGAAATATTGGCTTCAGAGGGATGCTTCTCTGGCCAAGGGTTTTATGGCTTGGTGGATAGAGAAATATGATCGCAGATCATGGAGTGCGATATGCCTGACATGGAAGATGTTGAGGTGGGCACTCTCGTTGTGTGGCTCAGAAGGACCCTGCGTTCACTGAGAGCCCTGAATGTCATGATGAATTGTGGATTTGCTTCTAAATGCAGATATGAAATTTTAGATTTATATGATGTGGCCAAGAATGCTGCCACAGTTCTCCATAGAGAATGGTATCTCACCCTAACGGTCTAAAGGGTGCACAGATTTATGAGGAAAGCAACGCCTTTTAGTTGGGAAAGTTCAATAATGAGATGGATTTGTCCTCAAGTCTACTGGGGATGGGATCTCGGAGAAAGTCGAGTGGCTTGTATAGGAGGTTATAGATCTGCCTCCGGATGTGAATTTTCTCACCTGAAGTGGCTTCTGGAATGTGTAATCAACATGACGCAGTCGTGTCATTTCATTAAGAATTTCCATAGGTATTGGATGGTCGAGAGATTTTGAGGATTGTGCTATTGGGTGCTAAGAAACCGGACGAAAAACCTTCTGTAGCAACCTCCGTGGTATTCTTTTATTACCGTCAGGTGATCTCGACAACTTTTGACTGTAGCCTTGCGATCTAAACTGATGACAAGGAATTTTATGTTGATTGGGTTATCTCAAGATCGGAGGTTCGATGTTTCAACCTTTCAACTAATCCCTGTGGATTTTTTTTTTGAAGTCCAGTCTCAGATATGCAACAAAGAATATGCATCAAACGGTTAAAAGGGTTTGAGGATCACGGTGACTATGCCGCAATAGCGATTTTGAAGACGTGCAAGAAGGGAATTGAAACAAAAATCGAGGTCCGTCCCATTTTTTCTTGAGATGGTTTTGTTGGTAGAGCGACGGAATGCAGAAAGTGGCCACCGGTTGCTGGTGATGGCCGTCCACGCAGTGATGCTTGAGTCAGGAGCGCAATGCTATAGTGGCACGTGTTAACAACAATATTTATTATGAATTGAATTTGACAAGAAGATCATTGCTCTTGTAACCATGTTGGCGTTGTTGGAATCATACTATCCTCATGGTGCTATTTGGGTAGGAGGAAATGCAGCCTGTGGAATTATATTGTTGTTTTAGAGAGGTCTTGGTCTCTAAATCCATAGAGTTAGAAACTATGGGGATTGGTTACATGCAAAGTGTTTGACAGAATGTGTCAATCAAATGAAAATGAAGATTAGAATGGATCATCAAAAGCGTAGAGGGCATATTTATGTACAACTATGATGTCCTCTTTGGAGAGGACATCATGTAGAAAATGAGAGAGGATATTTGCAGGAGGATTAATTAAATTGATAAACCATGTATCTGAAGAGAATTCCTAGAGGATTGGCAGTTACAGAGGCTGGTGACCCATGTAATCCTGTAGATGGGTTCTTTTTATATGGACATTGATTTCATATGTATAAAGAGCAACAATGAAACAAAAAAAAATATTATTATGGAGTTAATTTTATTAAATGTAAATGGGCATACTGCTGTAAGACTTGGTATGGCATGCGTACCCCTGGGTAATCACTGGTAAAGTCTAGGTTAGACTTAGGTGATAGGGGGATGTCAAGTTAACAATTATCCTGGGTAAATATTTGAGGGGGGAAGAGCTAGAGTGAGCGGGCTTGTCTCACTTAGCAGGTTTGGCTGGATTTAGTCAAAGAACCCCGAGTCAAGTTTAAGGGGGGAATGTTAGGTAAATTGACTTGTGATTATAGTCAAGTTTGACTGATTTAAACAATGATGGTTTTGGGGCACATGGTATTGTGCACCCATGGTTTTTAAGCTCATGGTATTGCATGTAATGGAGCCTATAAAAGGATGGAAAGACTTCATTGTAATGCAAGGCCTAGAGGTGAGCGGTGAAGGCTCACTTGGCCGGATTGGCTAGGGTTTTGGCCAATGTTTAATGAAATTTCATTAGGATGGGTTTTTTCCCGGATTTGGGGTTTTCCTGGTTAAACATCTGTGTTTATGTTTATGTGATTTGTTGCTGGCTCTTTCATGGTTATGTTTATTTACTCCTCTCGGTAAATTCTATTTTATTTATGTAGTAATTCCTAACAAATGGTATCAGAGCCATATTTGGCTTCAAAGGGATGCTTTTGCAGCCAAGGGTTTTATTGGCTTGTGAATGGAGAAATCAATGTAGCCTTTTACAGATCTGGCCATACGGAGCATGGTGTTTCTAGGAAATAGGAAATATCCAATTGATTGATTCCATGGGGAATTCCATGGAGGGTTTCTCAATGGATAAAGAGAACAATGGTGCTACCATAGCTTAGATCTGGCGACTAGCAGTGATAAGAAGTTGGTTCGAGAAATTCAGAGATGAGAGGATGTTTGCAGGTGGATTAATTATTTGATGAACCATGTATCTAAAGAGAAATTCTAGAGGAATGGAGGTTACAGAGGTTGGTGACCCATGTAATCCAGTAGATGGGTTCTTTTTATATGGACATTGATTTCATATGTACAAAGAGCAATAATGAAACAAAAAAAATATTATTATAATGGAGTTAATTTTTTACATGTAAATGGGCATACTACAATAAGACCTGGTATGTCATGCGTACCCCTAGGTAATCTCTAGTAAATTCTGGGTTAGACCTAGGTGATAGGGGGGATGTCAAGTTTACAATTACCCTGGGTAAAAATTTGAGGGGGGAAGAGCTAGAGTGAGCGGTGTTGTCTCATTTAGTAGGTTTGGCTGGATTTAGTCAATAATCCCCAAGTCAAGTTTAAGGGGGGAATTGTTAGGTAAACATGACTCGGGGTAGAGTTAATGCTGACTAGGGTAGATAGTAGTGGTTTTTGGGGCACATGGTTTTGTGCACCCATGGTTTTGTCCCATGGTATTACATGTAATAGAGCCTATAAGAGGCTGGGAATACTTGATTGTAAGGAAGGCCTGGAGGTGAGCGGTGAAGGCTCACTAGGCCGGATTGGCCAGGGTTTTTGGCCAATGGTTAATGAAATTTCATTGGTTGGGTTTTTCCCCATATTTGGGGTTTTCCAGGATAAACATTGTGTTTATGTTTATGTGATTTGTTGCTGTCTCTTTCATGGTTATTTGTATTATTCCTCTCTCAGTAAATGTTTATTATTCTTGCGGTAAATTTGCTTACAAGTGGTATCAGAGCCATGCCCCGAAGTTAGCAAAGTGGATGAATCCTCGAATGACGAACGAAGGTGGTGGGCCCCGGTAATATCATGATGGGATCTGTGGATGAGCTCGGTTAGATAGGCGGTATGCTCTGGATTCTTCATGGACGTGTCCTGGTCCCAACACGGTGAAGAGGAGTTGACCTGGGATAGAGCAAGCTCTCGAGGCAGGTGGTGCTCCATGTAAGGCCTGTGCTTCCAACACATTGGAGCGGAGAATCCTGGTTGGTAGAGAGTGGACGGATGGATAATCGTTTGAGGGGAGGCTCGATGGTCCTTTTCTCCTTTGGAACATGTACATATGCATCACATCCAAATACCCTTAGATGTGAAATAGAGGGTTTCTTACCAGTCCATACCTCATGTGGGGTCTTATCCTCCAACACTGATGAAGGTGATCTGTTAACTAAGTAACATGCAGTCTCCACTGCCTCTGCCCAGAATTCTTGTCCTAACCCGGTACCACTGAGCATGCTTCTTGCCTTTTCCATCAGTGTTCTGTTCATTCTTTCTGCAACTCCATTTTTTTGAGGTGTGTATGGAGTAGTCTTCTGCTGTGCTATACCACACTTCTTACAGAACTCTTCAAATTCCTTCTTGCAGAACTCCCCACCATTATCTGTCCTCAACGCCTTTATCTTCTTCTCTGTCTGGTTTTCCACCAGAGCCTTAAATTGTTTAAATTTGTCAAAGACTTTAGATTTCTTCCTCAAGAAATATATCCATGTATTCCTTGAGAAGTCATCTATGAATGAAACATAGTACACAGACTTTCCCAGTGATGGAACTGACACAGGCCCAAGCACATCACTGTGCACAAGTTCTAATATCTTGTTTGCCCTCTTAGCACCAGAAGGAAAACTCACTCGATTCTTCTTCCCATATACACAATGTTCACAGAAATCGAAATCCAGAGAACAATTAGACATACCTTCTACCATACCATCTCTATGCAGTATCCGAAGGCCCTTCTCTCCAATATGTCCAAGCCTTTTATGCCATAGCATGGTCTTTTCTCCAGAGACAGCTAGGCTTTCCGTCCCACTTTCAGGAACCACAAAACTGTTACACCCATCAATAACAATGCTACCTTGTAGCTTGTACAGAGTTCCAGTCCGAACTCCCCGCATTAATACCAGTGCTCCCCGAACCATCTTGCAGGCATCTTTCTCGAACACTGTTTTTACACCTGCATCATCCATCTTGCTTACAGAAATCAAATTTCTAGCCAATGCAGGAATATGCAGAACACCGGGAAGTGTTCTAATCCTTCCACCTTGCAGCTTCAGCTTGACCTTTCCACGTCCGATGATTCTGGCCCTCCTATCATCCCCTAGGAAGACATCACCACCATCATATTTCTCATACTCGCAGAACCACTCCCTATTGGGAGTGAAGTGAAAGGATGCACCTGAGTCAATCAACCATGACTCATGATCTACATGTGTATTTGAAGAAGAAGCCAAATACACATCCCCACCTTCATCCGAGGTGGTTTTTTCCTCTGCAGAAGGAGCATCATCGGATCCCTTTCCTTTCTCAGGAGCTTTAGATCTGCAGTCCTTTTTGTAGTGCCCTTCCTTTCCGCATTTCCAGCACACCTTTACAAACTTTCCAGGAGATTTAGATCTCCCTCTAGATTTGGATCTCCCACTCGAACCCTTATTCTTGTTTCTATTCTGGGACCTTCCTCGTACAGATAAGGCATCTCCATTCTGACCCTCCATATTTCTCCGTCTCATTTCCTCTGATAGCAAGGTTGAGACAATGTCATCAAAATTCAAGGTAGTTTTATTGCTACCTATTGCAATAACCAGACTGTCCCACGAGTCTGGTAGAGAACACAACAAACTGATGCACTTATCTTCATCTGAGATTTTAATATCAACAGATGACAACTGACTTACCACAGTATTGAAGGCATTCAGATGCTCTGTCACCGAGTCTTCATCCTTCATCCTCAGGTTATACAACTTTTTCTGCAGGAACAACTTATTCACCAGAGACTTAGATTGGTACAAAGTCCCTAGCTTTTCCCACAAGGTCTTCACCGTAGCTTCCCTAGACACATTCAACAATACTGAATCTGAGACACACAACCGTATTGTGCTCTTAGCCTTCTGATCCAGTTTCTTCCAGTCTTCATCTGACATTGCCGTTGGTTTAGTACCTGGATCTACCGCGATCCACTGATCTTTATTCACCAGCAGATCCTCCATCTTGAGTTTCCACAACTCAAAACTCTGACCATTAAATTTATCGATCTCTATCTTTCTGCCGCTCCCCATCTTCTTTCACCGTAAGAATCGATCCCGCAGAAATCCCACTGAACAAGGTCTACCACAAGCCCGAGCAAAAAACCGTCAACAACAAAGGCGTCCCCTTGAAGCCGAAATAGCTCCGATACCAAATGTAGGTTTTAACCCTTAACAGAAATTATCTACACATGAATCTTATAACATAAAATAAACAATAGCGAGAGCATAAAACATAAAACAGATAAACACAGACATTTTCCCCTGGATCCAAAATTGGGACTACCAGCTTGATTTTTCATTATATTCCTTTTACTGTTACAACACATATATATACATGCCGAAGCATACATAAACCCCAATCCATTAACCCTGGATTAGAACATAACCGTAGTTCCCTTGACCGGATCTACAAAATACAAGGGGTCGAAAAACATCGTACCCCAAAACCATGTGCAAACTCATGCACAAAACATGGGTGGGTCCGCATATGAGTGGGACCGCGTATCAAAAAAAAAAATTCTGGGGCACTGCCCTGTGACCCCCCTGATGGGCCAAGCGCAACGTACAACGCATGGGGCTAGTCGTGGAAAGAATATAACACATACCCAACATTCTCCCACTTGTTGTTTTCTTTCCACAGGGGGCCACAGGAGAGCTTAGTCATTTGGCCAATTCTTCAACACCCATTGTTTCTCTACACCAAGAGAACTTATGAGTGCTCACAGACTTCGTCAATGCATCTGCAACATTCTTCAAAGTGTCCACCTTTACCAGCAACACCCTTTTAGCCTCAACCATATCTCTAACAAAGTGATATTGAACATCAATGTGCTTTGTCTTTGAATGATAAGCAGGGTTCTTAGCCAAGAAAATTGCACTTTGGCTATCACGGTCTATCCTTATAGCTTGCTGTACCAACCCCATACTTGAACACAATCTCTGCAACCAAACTTCTTCCTTGCTTGCATGAGTGGCTGCTATGTATTCTGCCTCTGTAGTTGAAAGAGCCACTACAGACTGTCTTTTACTCATCCAACTGACTGCGCCTCCAAATAGGCTAAACACATAACCACTTGTAGATCTTCTTTGGTCCAGATCTCCAGCCCAGTCTGCATCAACAAAACCACGAATGTCCAACATTCTTTCCAATCCTGGTCTTCCCTGGTAGCACAAGCCATAATCACTAGTGCCACGTAAATATATGAAAACCCGCTTCACTGTTGTCCAATGCTCCTTCCTTGGGTTTGACATAAACCTGCTCAATACTCCCACTGCATGTGCAATGTCTGGTCTAGTACAGACCATTGCATACATCAGGCTACCCACTGCACTTGCATATGGAACACGAGACATATACTCCTCTTCTTCTTGTGTCTTGGGACACTGTTCAGCAGACAGCTTTACACCTACGGGAATAGGAACATTCACCGGTTTACTATCCTGCATATTGAACCTCTGCAATATAGTCTCGACATACTTCCTCTGGTTTAACCAGAGCTTCCTCTTTGCCCGATCTCTCTTAATTTCCATGCCCATAATATAGTTTGCAGCACCAAGATCCTTCATGTCGAATTTGGAGAACAGTTGGGTCTTCAAATCTTGGATAATTTCTTTGTCATTTCCAATCAACAACATATCATCCACATATAAGACCAAATAGATAACACGGTCACCAATTAATTTAAAATAAACACGGTGATCCTCCTTGCTTCTGGTGAAGCCAAGTCCCCGTATATAGGTATCAAATTTCTGATACCACATCCTTGGTGACTGTTTTAACCCATACAGAGACTTCTTCAACCTGCATACTAGTTCTTTCTTACCCTTCACCATAAAGCCTTCGGGTTGCTTCATGTAGATCTCCTCTTCTAGATCCCCGTGAAGAAATGTTGTCTTCACATCCATTTGTTCTATCTCAAAATCAAATGCAGCAGCAACAGATAAAAGTAATCTAATAGAAGTAACTTTGGCAACAGGAGAAAAAATATCACCAAAATCAATTCTCGGCACTTGGGAATAACCTTTCGCTACCAACCGAGCTTTGTATTTCTCCACCTTGCCTTCTACATTCATCTTCTTCTTAAACACCCATTTGCTCCCAATGGGCTTCCTTCCAGCCGGCAACTCCACCAGATCCCATGCCTCATTTTTGTGCAAGGATGCCATTTCATCAACCATGGCCTCCTTCCAGAGTTTTCCATCCTCTGAATCTACTGCCTCCCTGAAAGTTCTGGGTTCATCATCAGTTATAGTTAAGGAAAAAACTGAACAGAAAGCAGATGGACTATACCTTTCTAGTTGCCTTCTTTCCCGAAATGATCTTCTCAAAGCTGGAGTTTGTGGCTCTTCATCTTCTAAGTCTTCTTCTGTTGTAGAGTCTGATTCATCCTCCTTTAGCTCAAACTCTATCTTCTCAGGTTCCTTTGGTAGGAATTCATGTTTAATAACATCTTTTACTTCTCTAAACACCACATCTCGACTGTACACAACCTTCCTTGTTTCTGGGTTCCAAAGCTTGTATCCCTTTAAACCATCCGTATACCCAATAAAGATGCACCTTTCAGATTTATTATCCAACTTTGTAAAAACAAACGAGGGTGTGCTACTCCTTCCTTTTTGCGCGTAAGGTCGCGCCTGTGAATGAAATAGGCATGCAAGGGCGCACCTATCTAAGAGACAGGCGCGCAAAGGGTAGGGTTTTTGTAAGAACTTGGGTTTTTGTCCCTCTTGATGTTTTTATTTATACTAATGGGTACCTGTTGCTTGGCAGGTTGGTGTGGTGAGAGCGGTATTGGCCTGAGATCTGGACCACTCTGGTTACTGATGCTGGGGTGTGCCGTCAGTCAATCGTATGCGACCTTCTGAAATTTGCTGAAAATGAGTTCCTTTGGTAACAGGACCAATTGTTAGGTTATATTATACATCATTGACACAGGAGGTGTAATATGTTCGTACTGAGGGGGATGAAATTGATTATACATCCAGAGACAGATATATACTTTATGACTGGGTAACTACCTCAGGGTGAGGGACTGAGGTATCCACTCCTTGCTGGGAGAGTGAACATAAACAAGTTCCGAAGGAGGCATTGTGGTGGTGTGCCTCTTACTGAGGGATGCATCAATATTGAATCAGTGATAGATGTGGCCAAGTGGTGTGCCTTGGCCATCATTGTGTGAATGGCAGGGTTGTTTGCTCTGCATCGGGCATCGGGCCCATAGGTGGGAGTTTTATGTCGCTTGAGGAACGGGCATTTTTTCGATTTTTCCCTCTTTAGTTTTGATGGTATGGTGTCACAACTAAATAGGGTCCAACATGGATCAAAACCATTTGCGTACGCTAGCATCTTTTGCAGCATTATGTACGAGAGGGTGGTGCTGCTAAGGCCTGTTGTGGCAGTGCCTATTGGGGTGCCGAGGGAGCCATGCATAAGGAGGTGGGCTCTGATGATGCCATGCAGCGATGGTGGCATTGTGGGTCATTATTGGAATGACATGACAGAGGCCTTGTTTGAGGCCAACCTGCAGATGTTTTTTCCATACCCGCACATGGGGATGGATTTTCAGGGTGATCCAGATATCGGTCTCCCTTTCGTTTATGTTTGGGGTTCCGTAGGTATGTGATATATTTTTGCATTTGTTCAAGTTTTATGTACTTGTGTGTTTTTTTATTGACACTAACATTATTTTGGTTAATTTTGCAGATGTTGGTGAGGTGGGATGCCCAGTGGCCCCATTGGTGGGTCATGATCCTCTACCACGATCGCAGGGTGGTTGGGGAGGAGGTGCCGCAGGTGGACCGGATGGTGGTGCCGGTGGACCTAGCAGGGATTGTGCTAGCCCTTCTGGTGAGGGAGTAGCTCAGCTGCAGCTGAGGTAGTGGCCGAGTGAGGTCATGCAGATGCGGCTGAGGCATGCATCACAGTACTTATGGCTTACGTGGCTTTTCTAGAGAAATTCCGGGGTCAAATGGACTGTTTGACCCAGGGGATGCCTGCTCAAGGTTTTATGGATGATGTCGAGGAGGTTTTGCTAGATATGGTGATGGCCCATGAGAGGGATTACTGGCCCACTCTACGACGGGCAGCTATTGCAGTGGCGACAACAGCTCCGGTGGTGGCCCCAGGAGCAGTGGTGGGCCCAGGTGCTCCTCTTGAGGTGGCACCCCCCACTAGAATAGTTTTGTAAATAGGGAAAGCACCCGTTATGAGGATGCTTCCCTTATTTTTGACGACCCTTGTATTTTTGGGTTAGCCAGTAGGCTAGTGATACTATTTTTGTACTGAGATACACATATTTTTTGATATATATATGAGAGATATTTTTGCGGCTCTACATGGTATGCTATCTACTTTGGTTTATGTATTTTGTGTTATGCTAATAGATTTCTATTTTTTTGGTTTTTTATGAATGGTAGTTTATTCGTGATGCATTATAGTCTAGGATATTTTTAGCTATGCGATCAACTGCTTGGTTTTGATTCCTTGATACATGTGAAAATGCAATGTAATCAAATTTTTCTGCTTAATCTTTTGGCACGAAAATATTTTCTAAACAGGTTTGCATCTCTGATTTCAAATGTTTGCTTTAACTGTAATACTAGTAACTGCGAATCGAGGTAGACATGGATATGGCAGATGCCCTGATGGAGGGCCTCGCACATAAGTCTGATAAAAATGTCATATTCTGCCTGATTGTTGGTTTCTGATATGATGCACACGCCGTTTGAACACAGTGGTGATCAGTAAGGTTGGTAGATGACCTAGGTGGCTGCAGCTATGTTTTGAGACCATCGCGATGCTCCATCAACAAATCCGAAATAGGGTTCAAGTTGGTCGTCCATGGTGGCACTTTGAGTGCGTTTAGGTCTTTGGGTCAAAAATATTTTGGTGTTGGGATTTTTGTTTACCATAACTCTAGGGGATAAGGGCTACTGGGGCCCTTATGGGTAGAAATTATTGAGGTAAAGTCCATTGACAGGGTTAGTGAGGTAGGTCCCGTCCAGTTCTGTCAAAATGTATGTCCCATTTCGGAGACAATGTTTGATAATATAGGGTCCTTTCCACAAGGTTTTGAACTTTCCTAGCCTTAAGGCCTCTTTTACGACATTGTAGCAAAGGACTAACTCTCCCTCGGTAAATGAGCGAGGGGTGATGTGGTGGTCGAATGATGCTTTTACCCTTTTCTTATGGGCCTCATTATGTTGCTGCAATTGTCACCGGCTTTCGTCAACTAGCTCTAGTTGTACTAGGTGTTGTTCTAAAGGTTGGGTGTCATCAATAAGTTCAATGGCGACATGTAAGTTTGGGATCTTGTGTAAATCAATGAAAAAGCGTAAGGTACCTTGCTCTTTTACAACGGGAATAAAGTGAAAATCCCAGGATGAGGGGGCTGTTGGAATCCTATCTTGGGCATGCAATGCTACAAGTTGTATGTGGTGAATTGTGTCACTGGCATGCGACAGGGGAAGGCTCTTGGTAATGGAGTCGTGCGTGAGCCTATGGTCAACTTTGCTGCTAGGATGGTCAATTTCCAGTAGGTGGAAGTTTTTTTTATCACAAAGGTGCCCGAATTCATTTAGAAATAGGCATACCTCTGGTGTGTGATCATGACCAGTGCAAATGGTGCATGGTATCACAGTGCTGACATGGTAGATAGTGTCAGATTCTATGCTACTTGATGTTCTTGATGTGGATGCTCAGAAATGGTCGGTTGTGGACGAAGTCGTCTTTTTCTTCCATGTTTGTGTTGTAGGCTGAGACTTGCCTCCCTCTTTGGTGGGTGGTTAATTCCACTCTAGATGCTCTTAGCTTGGGGATATGTGCACACTTAAATGTATGATGAAAGTGTGAGAAAATTTGGAAATAAGTATGTGTGATCTTCCTTTGATTAGAGAGAATTTTTTGAGGGAGAGGCGAGACTATGCGAAGAATGTTTGCAAGGGGATTGAGTTCTCTGCATTGGTTGACTTGGTGATCATTCAGATCACATAGGCCACATGTTATCCTAGGCTTGGCCTGGGGTATACGTGGTTGGTGTGTGGTCTTATCAGTCTTGACACACCACTACGGTGGTGGGGAGTTTGAGCTGGCGATGTATCTTTTATGTCATTCCTGGAGATCACCCGTTCTCTTTTCTATGGCATTAATCATGTCGATAGTGGGACGAATCCATGAGACATAAGTAAAATGTCGGTCATAATGATTACCCTGACATATTAGGAAAAATATCCGTGATATGGGGGTCCCATCGTGCGTCATGTGAGGCCAGGTGAGGAACCAACGTCATAACACTGCTAAGTCAGGGAAGTGGGTGACTATATGGTCTGTCTGCTTGCATAACGTGCATGTGGGTGGGTTTCATCAAGTGCCTTTGGTGGTAACAAAGGGTTTCCTGCCAGGCTGTTCTTCGGCTAATAAGAACATTATGGACCTGCTCATCTCTTCTGATTGGGTCATGGAGCAACTAGTGGACTCGACATCCATATTGTCTTCTTGAGAAAGATGAACTATGGCTGAGCGAAGGCTAGCAAGGCCTAGCTGGAAGCGAGGTATGTAGTGACAATCCTCCAATAGGTGATTGTCGATGCATAATGGGCATGTGAATTATGTTTCCCTTTGCCCCACGTAGTTAACCCTTTAGATTGGATACCATCTGTGAATGAGGTCCAATGTGGCACACTCTTTGAGGTAGTGGCCATGTTCGTCGCATAGCGTGCAAAGGATAATGGGCCTTACTAGGGGGCGCTCTATGAATCTGTGCTCCTCTTGTAAGTATAGGATGATGTGCGGCTCGTCATTGGTAGACTGGATGGAGGGATCTTCTTAATAGGATCGCTTGATTACATGTAAGGCATCGCTATATCATGGTATTTTTGGACAATGGTGGGTATAGTGCCCATAGGTGTCATAGATAGTGCATGCGTGATTGGTACGCAGAGGTCTTCTTGTACTTTTGGTGGCAAGTTCCTTTTTATGGGAATTTCGTGTCGAGGTGCCTGCTTTGCAGCTAAAAAGTGGTTTTAATTCATCCAACTCTGAACATATGTGGGTAGGGTGTCCTATGACATCACATATAGCACAGGATGATGAATCCCTTTACATGGTGGGGTTCACCACTTTCTTTCCTCTCTTGGCGATTTTCTTGGTCGTGGTCACCAGTTTCACAATGGGAATTTCTGTTGTGGGGATGGTTTCTACCATTGCTTCGATAGGCTAGGGCTCCTCGGGACTGGGGGGCTTTAACCCAAACTCAGTAGCATTGGTAGCTTCTATTCCTGAATGGGGAACAAGGTACCAAATTGGGAATGCCAACGATATGTTGGGTAACATCAGTGTTGCCAAAACCTGCTGGGAGATGAAGCCAAGAGGTGGGTAGAGGAAAGGCGTTTGGGAGGGTGCTAGACTAGGGAGGCTGCCATAGCTGATGCGTTGGTGTTGTTACTTCTTGAGTTCATGTCCTGACTAATCTCGGTGCTTGATGTGGACATCATGCATACCGGGGCCCCTGTGGCATCAGGCGATACCTCAGGGATAATGGGAGGATCTCCTAGGAATGACCCTAGGACGGACGATGGTTTGAATTGGCCAGGGCCATATTCTTGATACCGTGAAAGACCATATGTGGCTATATCTATGTAGGGTAGAATCATATCTATGTTGGTTAAGGGACACTTTTCACTATACGTCAGCTAGACTACCGTGATGATTCGATCCTCATGGGGGAACATCATGATGTGGAAGACGGAGGATGTTATGGAAGACATGGCATACATGTAACTCTTCCCAAGGAGTATATTGTAATCCAAGTGAGTGTCCAAGACTTCGATGTCTATGTGGACCATCTTGCCGGCTAAGCAGACTGGTACATTTTGGAAGAGACAGATGGGGGTCGAGGGACAACTGTCATATGCTCTGAGTGTGATGATGGAAGGTTTGAGTTTGGGGGCTCCTAAATTTCGCCATACATTCTTTGACATGATGCATTTGGATGCACCCTTGTTAATGACACATCAATGAATAGTGATATTCTATACCGATACTAGTATTCGGAAGGTGACCATGGACGGAAGCCTAGGGGTGGATTTGTCTAAGTCAAAATCCATCATGTGCGTGTCAACAAGGTCGACAATGCCTAATGCGGAAAGTAGGGCTTTCTATTGCTTCGGGAACGACTCCAGTACTTCCAATGTAGACATAACAACAGGTGATTGAGATAAATTTTCTATGATGCTATAATTGTGGGCCGCTTTAGAGTAGTTACATGTTTTCGTATTAGGCCCTTTTACCATTTTTGGCATTGGTTCCAAAGGAATCTTTTGAATGGTTAAAGGTGCATTCGACGTGCTTGTACTAGTCTCTGGAGGGTTGTCGTAGCTATGATTCTGAGTTTTGAAAAACATTTCTTCCCCAACCATGTAAATTTCATGGTTGTTTTTCTCGGAATTTTCTGGGTTTTGCTGCTGAGTGTTGACCATTCCTTGATGGGGGAAGGGTTCTTGCATCACCGCAGTTGTCTGAGAAGATCCTCCTTGTCCTCGGTTACTTTGAAGCTTTTTAAGCTCAGGGAGTTTGGGACAGTGGTGAGTATAGTGCCCGTACTCACCACATATTGAACAAGAATAGTTTGCTTGTAGAGGTGGCCTTTTGCCTTGCCTTTGGGCATTGCTTGGCTCTTGGTTCTGATTCCGGTTGGAGTTACCTCTAGCCTGGGATCGTGGTGGGCATTATTGGTTGCTGCCCCCATGTACAGGGTTCCCTTTGGGCTTATTTATTTCCTTTTTCTTCACCATGTTAGGAGGGTATTTCTCTTGATCATACTGGTGTGTTTGATTTTGGGACAGTTGCACAAAGTTCACATGTGCATTGTTTTGTGTAGGTGGGTTGTGTGCTTGGGATTGAGCATATTGTTGTCCCATGTTTGCACCTGACTGTTTGATGGGATTTATTCTATAAGTCTTTCTTCTTGTGTACTGGGTCCCCTCAACTGGAGGATAAGGTCCTCCTTGGTGATACGCTTGCACCCTATTAGTCAAATTTTTCTACTGCATATGATGACTTTGAAATTTCGGATTGAGACATGTTATGGGTAGACCCATGTGTGTAACCGTGATTCTGAATACTTCTACCTAGGTACCCTTGGGTCATTGATCCAATAATTCCATCTGCGGAGTTAGACATGCCTAGAAATTCTTGATAAGATTGCAGGCGCAGGGCGTTGGACAGAATATTATATATGTATCCTGACTACGTGTAGATCAGTTCAAGCTACTAGGCTTTACTGATTGCATCCTCTTCGGATTTGGGGTTACGTTGCACCACATCCTTTGAAATCTCTGCTGTTAGAGTTTTCAATAATAAATCTAAAAGGACTCAGTCGTCGAGTTTTTCTTTACATAAACTACGATGCCACCTCCATTCATGGAGATGTTTTGAAATATGGGTAGAGGGGGATTATCTGAAATGAGTTAGTAATTCCATTCCCTAATCGTGGTCAATAGGAAACTGAAATTATGTGAATAACGTGGTAGCGAGGGCGCTAAAGGTTCCCTGTGAAGTAGGGGGTTGATCCACGTACCATTTTGCAGCCACTCCCACAAGAGTGCATTGAAATAGTCTCAACTGAATAGTATCATCTATGATGCTATTCCATGAGCACCATAGGTGAAATTTCATTATATGATTTCCTGGGTCTTTCGTTTGCTTTCCTTCTAACTTTGGTATGTCCGAAGGGAGCTTCGTGGGCATGGCAGGCCAAATGGGGTCATGTGCGATGGGTTCATTGGTGAGTTTGGTCAAATCTGGTAGATTCAACACCGCTAAGAATGGTGACTGGGAGGTTGACACCATGGAAACGTGTGAAGAAACGAAGTTTTGGTTAGAACGAGGGTTAGTCTGTGACGTACCATGTTGTGAATTCAACTTGCTTCCCATATGGGATGTGCTCCTCTGCCCCCCAGGGGACGAGGTGGGAGTGGTGTGGGGTGCGGTTTTCGGAGACTGATTAGGGTTCCCAACTAAGGTTGCTCGAAGAAAGGAGAAACCAACTAGTGTGGCAATGTTTTGTCTTTGATGCCTAAACGATGAAAGACCTGGAACCCCTCCCGGTAATGGTGGGAGATCCAAAAGATGCCTGGACTGAAGAGGTTCCATTGGAACTATTTGAGCGTCGACTAGGTTAGGTTTTGGAAAAAATTTTAGGGGATCAAGTCTGTGATCATGAAAAATTTATGGCCTCATACACAAAAGAAAGTGAAAATGAAATGAATTTTCCCTTTAACTTAATCTATGCGATCAATAAAGAATAAAACGATTTTGTTTGTTTGTGTGTGATACTCAAAATCATAGATGACCTATTACGTTCTCACACACTCAAAAGTAACTGAGCCTTGAGAGTATTTCTTACGAGTGTTGGCACAGCATCCCATAAGAGCTGGCGACACCCCTAGTCAGCCGAAGAGAATCAACCAAGGTAAGGGTAGAGTGTTTGGCACTTGCCTCCACCGTCACCTATAGTGTAAAGGATGCCCTAGTTTTGGCCACTAAGAACTACTGTCCCACATGAGCATTCGATTCCTAGGCTTCTTGGTAGTTAGCTAACAGTACCGAGTGTCAGCCGGGTCAAGAAGTCCCAATTGATATCGCACGCACTACGCCTAAGCCTAACCACCTCTGAATCGGGTCTCTGCCGCGCTCGGGTTTTCTTTTCCATGGGCTGATAGGTGGATTTTAAAGCTTGCTAAATACACAACTTCTATGTTTCAATGTGAAGTGTGATCAAGGCGGCTTATTGGATGCCTACACCGTTGATCATAACTTAATCTATAAATTCTGTTGTGGCCCCTGTGGGGAGAATTTAGTGAGTTGGTTTAAGTTATTTTTAGGTGGCTTTATTTTCTTAGTGGGTGAATGTGTGTGAGCGTATGGTGAACAATCTCATAATTTGAACATCTAGATATCGATGATCCTTTACCAAAGTCCCCTAGTTAAACTATGCGACGTTTTTCCTTTCTCAAATGGAAAGCATTTGCGAATAATGGGTCGCTTCCAAATCTTCCTACTTATTCTATGTGAGTGACTAAAGGGACATGGTGAATCATGAATGTAGAGCATTCATATGCTTGTCTAGGGTCACTAAATGGTGCAAAGACAACATATATTACTTTCTCTAATTAGCTATTCAATCATAGTCCCGCAATTTCCTAAATGCAAAAATTGAATTTAAGCTAAATAATTTCTACACTAGCTTATGCATGTGTGGTCATGAGCCACTTACTTGGACTAGTTAAGCTATGTGCGCGTACCCGAATTTGAAAAAACATAAATTGATCAGACAAAAATGGTTAATTGTCCCCCTAGTTAAACTATGTGAGCACTCTTTGCAAAAACCAACTTCAACGAAAAACTAACTAAATGCCTACAGAAAGCAGTAAAAAGTGAGTTCTGAAAAGCTATGGGGTATCAACACAAGTGTTGGAAGATACATTAGGGGCTGCCAAACACACTTACAAGAAGAAAAATTGCAGAAAATAGGGAGAAAAAATCTCTCTGCAATTTTCATGCAAAAGCCTTTGACAGGTGCGCTTTCCTATGCGCAGATCAGTCCTGAACACGCGCAATGTGCCTATGTGTGGAAAAAATACGCACGGAAATCCTGCAAGTAAAATATTAGGAGTTTCCTTCTTTAGTCTTTCACTTCATTGATTCTAGGGACTGCAAGATGGGTCAAAGGACTGTCAGCTCCACTCCAGCATAGACAAAGGGTCTCCTACAAAAGATGGCACAACCACATAAACTTGGAACACGTCAGTGGAGTTGCCAATCCTATTGTTGTGGATTAGTCGCATGGGTGTATGAAATTGCACTGGCTTAGAGAGTGTGGTCTACTCTCTAAACTATTGTTAACAGGAAAAAAGTTGGGGAGCTCAAAAACATAAAACTTAATGGAAATAGTATGCTGAAGTATGTTGTGGTTAAACTAAAACTAAAAACACAAATATACAGAAGCTATATAGAGAGTTCCAAATGATAATAATGCAAAATATGGCTTGATGGCCTCTTCTTATTAAACGTTTGAAATGGAGAAGAAATTTTACCCACTTGCCAAAGGGCCCCTAGGCAATGGCTCTAGGTCCCAATGCAAGGATGTTGCCTTCCAAGCTCTGCCTATGAAGCAGTCTCACTCACTCTCTCTGCTCTGGTGGACTAACATTTTGGATTTCCAACTATCGAGTCCTCTTTAACTCCAACTCTGGGTCACACACAATGCTGGTGTTGCTTGGGCAACTTTGGCCAGCATAACACTGTGATCGCCCTTTCTTCATCTCTTGGTGGGTTTATAAAGGTGAGCTTCAAATCCTCTTTCCCTCCCTTGGTACATGAGGGATGGTGACCCAAGGCAGAGGTGTGATTCCATTGTGTGCTCACATATTGTCTAAGGAGGTGCTGGTGGTTGTCCTTAGGTGGGTTTTGTTAGTATGAATTCTTCGTCGAAGTGTACGAAAAAGAACCACTTTAGCTACGCATAACTAATAGCCCTAACAACAATAATGGCTGCAAAACATCTTCAGATCTGCAATTAGTAGTTAAAGTGCTGCAACAAACAGATCTATAAATGGAAAGACATTACGCATTAAAGTAAAGAGTTTGCTCCATGCATCCAACAGACAAGACAAGAACACGATTTTTGAATGAATTTTTATATTACAGGGCACCTGGGAGGAAACAAGAAGGTGTATCCAGATCTCCTCAATGGGATGGGTTCTTTGTAGTCCTCGGCACTTCAGATCTAAGCTTTCTCTCTCTTGTAGATGTAGAAAACCCAATGTAGAAGGTAGAGCTCAATGGGAGCAACAATGGCAGAAAATGAGACCGAGTGTATAGATCCAGAGTGATCTAGTATGCAACAAAAGGTGAAGAATGATGGGGAAAACCCTCCTATGGTTTCACATAAGGAGTAACTGTCCTTTGCTTGGTGTGGTCCCAGAAAGCAACTTTTTTTCCATTTCCAAGAATGTGAGCTTATTGGGAAAAAAGGCACACAGAAGGTGCTCTTCTCGAAGGATAAAGCATGCATTTGAGCATTTATGACTAGTTCAAATCTGAATTTCTCAAAACATTAGAGATTTTAAATACTTCTTGATTCCATAATGTATTCTTATCCTATAAATCCTTGGGCTTGACATTAATTGATTTCGTCTTCTACTGTATGATTTTCCTGTATGATTTTCCAGTGTTAACAATGCTGATAACCTTCAAACCATATTTCTCAGAGTTGTTTAATAAAAGCATCCTTAGAGGTCGGCCGGTGGTATAGTCTCAGGAAATGTCCATTGACTATAAAGGAAGTACGTGTATCCTCAATTTTGACTAGCCTGACTGTTCCATTATCAAATACAGTGTCCACCTCATAAGGTCCCATCCAATGAGTGCAAATATTTCCCTTAAAATCCTTAAAATGAGAGTAATAAAGTAGTGCCCAATCTCCACTTTGAAGCACCTTATTTTTAATAAACTTATCGTGCCATTTTGTTCTTTGCTGCTGGATAGCAGTAGTTCGTTGGAAAACCATTGACCATATTTCATCAAGTTCATTAAGCTGAGCCAATCAGTGTTTTTTGGCATCTCATAGATCTAAAATAACTTCCATAGTTGTTCTGAGCATGCTTATTTCAAATTCTATTGGAAACAATGGGAATTTACCATAAACCAACTCGAATGGTGAAAACCCGGTTGTATTCCGCCATGTTTTTCTGTAAGCCCAGAGAGCCTTTGGAAGCTTCTGAGCCCAATCCTGACGATGTTATGCCACAGTTTTTGTCAAAATGTTTTCTAATGTCTTGTTTGTGCTTTCTAGTTCTCCATTTGTTTGGGGATGGTATGGAGATGTCACTATGTGCTTGACCCCATATTTTTGCATGACCTTTGCTATCTTGTGTGATGTGAATTGTGCTCCTCCATCTGAAACAACCTCTCTTGGAGTACCATAATGAGCAAAAATTTCTTCAAATATAAAATTTGAGACTACCTGCTCTATTGCTTCCACAATAGCTTTGGATTCCACCCACTTAGTCACGTAATCAGCACAGACCAACATGTGGACTTTCTATTGGGAGGGTGGGTGAAAGGGTCCAATGAAGTCAATAGCCTATTTCTCAAAAGGCTCGAGGAATACCTATGCCTGCAAAGTCATTTCATCAGCTTTACTGGGTTGCCCCATACGTTGGCAACTATCACACCTCTTAACATAATTCTGAGCATCACGAAAAATGGAAGGCTAGTAATATCTAATTTGTAGCACCTTATGGCCTATTATTTTTTCTGCAAAATTCCCTCCACAAGGGCCATCATGGGAAGCTTTCAATACTTCATAAATATCATCTTCAGGAACACAACACCGAATCTACTTATCTTCTCCTGTATGAAAAAGGTACCCTATTATCCAAGGATATTCGGCACTATGATGAATAATGTTTCGCTGTTCCCTATATCACAAATGAGGAGGCACTTTTCCTATAGCAAGATAGTTAGCAATATCTGCATACCACAGAGGTTTAGTGGAAAATGCAAAAATATGTTCATCGGGAAAAATGTCTTCTATTGGTTTGCATTCATCATTTTTATCAATTCTAGATAGGAAATCAGCTACTACATTATCTTTTCCTAGCTTATTTACTAATGTAATATCAAATTCTTGAAGCAATAGTAACCATATTGTAATACAACCAGGAGTAATAGGTTTATTCATCAAATACCTGATTTCTGCATGATCAGTATGGACAATGGTAGAGTACCTAGTGATGTAGTGTCAGAATTTATTGATAGCATAAATGATAGCTAAGAATTATTTTTTCATCACCGTATAGTTTAGTTCAGTAGAAATTAAATTCTTGCTGACGTAATAAATTGCATACGGTGTTTTGTCTACCTACTCTCCTAAAACAACCCCTACTACTATCTGAGAAGCATCAGTATGTATGTGAAACGGTAATGCCCAATCATGTCCTTCAAGGATTGGGGCCGTGCACACTAGCCCCTTAATTTTCGTTAAGGTTGTCTCACAATCTTTAGTCCATAAAAAATCTGCATATTTTCTTAGTAATTGAAATAGTGGGTGTGCTATTTTAGAAACATTTTCTATAAATCGCCTGTAATAGCCAACACAACCAATAAAGTTATGTACCTGTGTGGGTGTTTTTGGTACCGGGAAATGTAATATTACCTCTACTTTAGCTGGGTCAACTTGAATTCTGGCGGCTGAGAGAAAATATCCCAATACTACTTGTTCTTTCCTCATCATATGGCATTTGACTGTACTCAACAATACATGGGTCTGTTTACATCTTTTGAGTACCTTCTAAAACTTTTCCAATCCTTCCTCAAATGATTTCCCATATGAAGTAAAATCACCCATATAGATTTTGACGCTATCATCGACCCAATCAGGAAAAATTCCAAATATTTCCCTCTGGAAGGTAGCATGAGCATTACATAGGACAAATGGAAGGACCCTATATGCAAAGTTTCCCCATAGGGATGTGAAAGTTGTCTTGTCCTAGTCTTCCGGGGCTATCTGGATCTGGTTATATTCGTTGAATCCATCTAGGAAGGAAAATAACTTCTTTCCAGCCAAGGTGTCCATGAATTGGTCAATGAATGGTAAAGGAAAATGGTCTTTTGTGTTGCTTATTTAGTTCCCTGTAATCTACACAGATCTGCTATTTACCATTCTTTATGGAAATGATAACTAGCGCGGATACCCATTGGATATCTGAGATGGGATAAATGAATCCTACATCCAACAATTTTTGGAATTATTCTTTAACAATGTTTTTGAGAGTAGGATTCATCCTCCATTGAGGTTGTCTTACAGGGCAGAAATCTTCCTTAATGTAAGTATGATGAGTGCATAGGCTGGTAGGGATACCCTTCATATCGGTATAATCCTAGGCAAAATCTTCCTGATGATCTTGAAGGACTTTCAAAAGCTGTTTGGTTTGAGATTTAGACAAGTTCGGGTTGATATTAAGTGTTTTCCCTGGTTCAATCTCGATTGGAGTACTATCCTAGAATGGGGCTGAAGGAATTTCCTCAATGTCATCTTCCGGTTCAATGTTTTCCTGTGTCTCACAGCTCATAGTAGATTCTAGAATGTGTTGATTTTGATCGGGAACAGAACTGGAATTGGTAATGAAGGCATTAATGGCATCATGTTCAATTTATGTTTTAAATTGAAGGGCCTAGAAAATAGTGAGAACTGGTCTAACATCTTCATTTTCAGGTTTAGGATCTTCTGTAGGTAGAGGTTTCTGACAGGGTAATGATTTTTTAGATGGGCTTGCTTCTGCGGGAGAATAGAGCTTGAGATTCTTCGTAACTGTCCCATTTGATATGATCATGTGTCCAGACCGACATCCTATGTAGGCATCTGCAGTTGCCAACCAGGGTCTTCCTAGGATCAATGGGTGGCCACCTACTAAAGGTCGAGTCTGCAATATAAGGAGGTCCACAGGGTAATTCCATGAGTCTACTAAAATGATCACATCCTATAATTTCCCTATTGGTTTAATTGTGGATCTGTCTGCAAGTAAGGATAGTAGGGGTTGATTTAATTTTTCCAAGTCCTAATGTGTTCATTGTTTCAACAGAAATAATGTTAATGGCCGCTCCCAAATCCACCTGTACATTTTGGATTTCAATCCCATTAATTTGTACTATTAAAATGGGGTTCCCAGTGTCTCTGTATTTTACAGGTGTGATCTTTCCTAACATGATATTAGATAGTCTGCCCATTACATGAATAGTTAATGGATCCTTAAGTTTCCTCCCTGGTTTCTTAGAGCAGTATTCTTTCAGATTTTTTACATAAATAGATACATCCTTCATAGCTTGTAAAAGGGGTATTTTAACAAAAATATTCTGCAGTTCCCCTAGGAAGTCAAATTCCACTTGAGGGTTTGGTCTGCTTAAGGTCAATATTTTGGGATATGGTGGAGATATTAAATGACCTTGATTGGGAAAAACTTGGGGAGGTGTGTGATTTACTACGTTTTGATCTGAATTCTCCCTCACTGTTCTTTGTTCTCGTTATGTATCTTCACTGTCGAATTGTTCTATAATAATGGGTGAAGTAGGTGCATTTACTACCAGAATAGACCGTAGATTTATCTCATTGAGTCCTGCGGTAGAAATGTTGTAGGATGGAAGATTTATAGTGTGTATTTGTTGAACCCATTTATTATTCAGATTTGGGTTGGGCTAGATAAGAAGCTAGGTTCTAATGGCTGGGTTTCCTAGGGGAACATTGGAACGCAACTGAAGTTGTTTTTTAGGCATAGGATGAGGAAACTGTCCAGTGGGAGGGGGTCCATGCCAAGTCTGATTCAATGAAGGATTCAGACTGCCTTGAGGAACCCATTGTTTCCAAGGGGGATACTGATATTGAGGCCACATGGATGAAAATGGTGCAGATTGGGGCCCCATACTAAAATTATAAAAGTATTGGGATGGGTCCTGAAAGATACCTGGATTCACTGCCGGTGGTCGAGGTCTCCATGGCTTCTTCTGCCCCATAAAGTATAGATGATCCACTGTGCTTTCCTCGCTTACTCCTTGGAAAACTGCTTTCAGCTCGGGCAAGGAAGGACATCCACTGGTTGTGTGAGTCTATTCGCAAATCCCGCAGGCTTTCACCATGTCGAGCGGGCATTCCTTCAAAGGGTGTTTCTTTCTGTACTAAGGGTAGAATATGGCCATTGTTTTTTCCAAATCCATCTGCTTTTGTTTTTCCTATAGAGTGTCCATTTGGGTTGATAGCATGCTCAAGATATCGGTCCTCAGATTATCCAGTAGATTTCCAATCTCTTCTTTTTTGACCCCTCCACCGGAGGTCTTCGATGACCGAGTACACTATCCACTTCTTGTAGCCCCCCATGAACATTTGATACAGTAATCACAGATAGTTCAAAGTTTTCTTTCGAAATATCCCCTTTTCCCACTATATTCAGGAGTTGCAGAGAGTCTTCCTTGAGTGCTCTGAGAAGAATGATCTGTAGAATTTACTTATCCAAGTCACTATGTCTAAACCTCTGCAATATGTATTTAAATCGTTCTACACAGTACTCCATATTTTCATCCTACTTTTGTGCAAATTTAAATATTTCCTCCTTTAAATTTCATGGGACTTATAGTAATCCTGGTACTTTTCCAAGAAAGTTTTTTCATTTCTTCCCATGAGGTAATCATGCTTCCCCCTAAACCCAGGAACCATCTCAGGGTTGTCCCTTTTAAGGTAGCAGGAAATATTTTTAATTTATGAGCATCAGTCATATAGTCATATCCTTGACAAACAATATCAAATTCGAAGAGGAACGTATCAGGGTCTTCAGAAGAGAGCCCATGAAAACTAGGCAAGGCTGTTAAAGGGACGGGTCTCATTGGTGCATCACCTGTAACATTTCCAATGGGAAAATCAATAGAGTAACTTACATGTGCTATTAATATCCTCCAATACTCACTTGGAATTTCAACAGTTTTCACAGCCGATATCTGGAGTGGTTCAACCGAATATGGTCGCATTGCACTTCCCCCGTCCCTTGGTGAATAAAAGTCCTTCAAAAGTTCCTTTACCAGATCAGAATCACTTAACTCAGCAACGGGAATTTTTATAGCGCTGCATTGGTATCATCTGGATGAAAACCCTTTTTGAGGTTCTTCTTCCAAGTTAGAGTTGTTCAATTATTATGATCCCTTACTTGCCACTTCTTCCACTTCTGATGTATAAAGAACACCTTCTGGTACTGTGGATGGAATTGGTTGTTCCACGGACTACCCTTCAAACTTTGTCTGAACCCTAACCCCAACAGCAACACGCGATGATGCCTCAGATCTAGATTTTTCAATAATTTCCTGAATATAAGTATTCCTTCCTAGATCCTTCCCTTTATTTGGGGGTCTTCCTTTGCCCCTCTTGTTTGGAGAGGGTTCATAAAAGAAAATCAATCAACACTTAGGACCTGAAGTAGGACATATAACATCCTCCCTAGGAAAAGAGAAAATATTCACAGAAAATGAAACAAAAGGAAAAGGAAAAAAATCAAAGTTTAGGACCTAGAGCAGAGTAATAACATACCCTCCAGAGGATGAGAAATTGGCCCCTAGAAGGAAACAAAAGGAAATAAAAACATAAATACTTGACTACGCCCAGGACTTAGGGCAAGGTTTTATGAAACACCTTCCCCAAGACAAGGGTTTAATTCTATAGAAAACAAAATAATAAAAGAAATAGGAAAGAAAGAAAGAAAAAAGAAAACAAAAGGCACTTATGCTCAAGACTTGAAGCTTGGCAATAGATTCCCACCTCAAGACGAGAGATCGACTCTGAGATCTGTTGTAGATCCTATTCTTGCACCTGTTAGCCTTCCCCGACAACGCTGCCAAAATGTTGGTGTTCAGATATGAACAGAATTCAACCCTTTTTCCACATAAATTATCAATTCAAGGGCGTTAGTTATTTAAATACTAACGACAAAGTATATGCAGATACAAGCACATGGTCTGCTGTAGATCATAAATTTAATCTATATCACACATACCACTGTAACAACAATGAAATGAACTGCAGAAATAAAAGGCATCCACAGTAATTAACGTTACTATAATAGAAAATAAAGAATCACACCAAACAAAAAACTACAAAGAAAAGAAGGAATAACGTAGCACCCGATCACAAGAGTGGGCCCAACTCTTTGATCAAGGCTGCAGAAACTCAAGAATTATAGGAGAAACAACAAGTTGTTGTACATTAAATTAATGATAAAAATACTGATTACAAAGTCTATATGTCCAAGGGATTCTCCGATTCACAGCCCGTAGGCCTCTTTATACAACTGTCCTGAAACCCTCGATTCCTCTCAACGACTCCATTGTTACAAAAATACATCTTGTTACAACGGCAACCAGGTTTCCCAACAAGAAACTGTAAGAAGGCCTAAGATAGTGTTGATATACCGATGGCTATCATGTTGTAGCAGCAAATAAAGAAGACACTAGAGATGATGGGATGTGCCTTGACTCACAGAAATGCTCCTGTTTTAGCCACATTTGAAGAAATATCGGAGTTAATATGTAGAAAGGTAAAACCCCCATGACAAATACAACATTAACCAAATATCCCATAAAATATAGGAAGAAGGGTTTTACCTCATGCTTTTAAGATTAATAATGACAAAAAGAGATAGAAAAATAGGGTAAAATGGGAGAGGAAATTATACAAATCTTGTATGCAACACCTATATAATAACAAGGTTTGGGGTTCGATTATCTTTTGTATTTGATAATGCTTCATATTTTTATTCTCTTAATATGAGTAAATTATACCTAGACAAAGGTATCAAGATTAAATTATTCGCTAACTATTACCCTCAAGGTAATGGTTTAGTGGAATGTAAAAACATAAAATTGATTCAAATTTTGAAAAATATTGTTCAAATTCACCAAAGGAATTCGCAGAATCAATTATCTAAAGCGCTATGGGATCATAGAATCCCCTCGAAAAGAGCATTACAAAATGGCCGATAATTTCTAGTATATGGAAAGAAAGCCATTTTTTAGCCAAATATTTTCTTTTCGTCTATTCAATTAGCTCAATCTATAATGCCTAATCCAACCAAAGATATGGATATTAGACTATAAACATTGTCAAAATTGGAAGAGAAATTACAAGGAAAAATCTATGTTTCATGAGCATCAACAAATCATCAAAATATGGTTTGATAAACATTTATCATCTCATAGAGACTTTACTTTGGGTGACCTATGTCTTAAATAGGATAAAATACATGAAGATAAAGCTAGACACCCTAAATTTCAACATATATGGATTGGTTATTTTCAAATATTTTCATAATTTGGTCCTTCAACCTAAATTTTAGAAGCATTAGAAGGCGAAGTATAAAATGGCCGAGTAAATGGGAAATTTTTGGAAACAGATTTTTCATATTGAAATTTACTCACGAACATATACAAATATTCCAATTTATTAAACGATGTTAGTATCCTACACATTATTTTCATTTTTATGTTTGCCATTATTCATTTTTCTATACATACACTTTGTTTTCATTTGTTTCTTTAGTTTTAGAATTACAAATATGATTGCATATTTCAAGAATGATACTTTTAGTAATATTTATCTACTGTTTCAAAATAAATTAAAGTTGAAGGATAAAGTATTCTCAAAATATGAAGAATCCATAAATACTTGATATTACTTTAGTTCTTAAACTTTTAATAGTATGGAAAGTGGTCGATTGATTAATTTATGTTATAAGAGTTCCATGATCTTCAAATAATTTAAAGAAATATTATTCTTTCAAGAAAATGAATAGTACAATACAAAGTTTGAGTTTCTATTAATATATAAAAGTATTTTGTTATCAAAACAACTTTATAAAAAACCTAACTTCGGCCACCTGACTATATATGATAAATTTCAAAGTCAATGATAAGCTAAAAGTGAAAACCTAAAGTATTACAATGAAAGGATAAAAAATTAACCCTTCAGGGCCATGAGTGCTTGCTGATATTGGGTCGATGTTTGTAATTGAATTAAAGGGGATATTTGTTCTGACAAATGTGAAGCAATTAAAGTTTCAAAGACCCCGGATGCGGGTGGTAATTGTTGACGTGATGGAGGATTGCTTGCGTGACGGCGCATGGCATGGCCACATGGCCACCTGCAGGCCATAGTTAATTCGCAGCGACGAGTTTAATATCACAGGCTGTCACCCTGCGTGGCATTTATGCCAGTGGGGAGGCTGAGGAGGTAGGCAGTTCAATATGATTTCTCATGGCTCTTCATTTCTGTCATTCAGTTCGGCTTCAGGGTTCTTCGTTTGGTCTCGACGCAGGCTGGTGGTCTCCATGCTGCTGCAATTTCTGCCATTAGGGTCTGGCTGCTCTCTGGAGGCAAACTCGCCTAGCTTCCGCACCTCCCTTTGCAGGCGTTGCTATCTGGGTTGCTGTATCAATTTCACCCCCGGCTACCATTTCTCGCACAGTCCCTTATGTTCCCCGCATTTCACTTCTCTGTTTGGTTTCAATTCACCCTCTCCACCACTGTTGTCTCCTGTCCATTCAGCTCTCCCCCTTTGTCTCAGTGCAACTATGCCAAGGCTTAGACACCTATTAAGATGCATGCGGGGTAGCTCCAGAGCTCACACCTCCAGCTGGTATCTCTCCCCCTCCTCCAGCCCTTCGTTGCCTTCGTCTGAGAGTCTTCGGGGTCGCTTTCCACCTACTCGTAGTCAACGTGGGAGAGGTCGTGGGCGTCACCTCTCCTCCTCACCCAGACATGGCATCTCTGCTATTCCTTCACCTTCAGAGCCCTGTCCTCCTATCTCTTCTTCCCTCCATAATCCATCCACTGCCATCTTCCACTTTAAGTGCAATTCAAATCGGCCCTTATTCATTGCGACGATCTCTATTTCTTTTAAGGAAATCCCTGGGGCTATTCCTGAACCCCCCCCTCTTGTGCATCCTGTCAACCTATCGGCCTCCCCTAATGTTGTGCAAGCCTCTCAGCCTGTCGACAAAGGTCCCCCATGCAAAGCTGGCGAGTGCAGTTCGAACATCCTCCAGGACATTGGCTTGTAGGAAGGAGGTAGCGAAGCTGGTGATGCAGCCGCTCAAAGGCGCCTTGTTCCTGACGACGATGATGGCGGATGTTGCAAGGTTGAAGAAGAACCGCCCTCAGAGGATTATGGTCTATAGAGCTATCAACTTTGCGCAAGTAACTATGTTCAGTTCGTATGTCATTTTTTCTATTTCTAGTTGTAACAAATTTTGGTATGGCATGGCTGGTTTCCTCTATAGAGGCAGCTTAAAAACATTTCTTGGGCTCGTTTCCCTTTGTGGGCTGCTGAATTTTTGCTATCTTGTTGAATTTATGTCACCTCTGTAGGCCATGAACTCGTTGTAATATATGTTTCATTAATATATTTACACTTACTTAGAAAAAAAAAAAAAATTAAAGTTTCAAAGAGAGATGATTGTAACTCAATGCAAATAGTTTTGCTAGCATTAAAATCCTGAAGTTAGTTTTTAAAATCTCAGATGATTATTGAATTATAAGGTTCTATAAATATATAATAAATTCATTATTTGAATCTTATTACATAAAAAATTAATTTATTTCATTAGTACTTCTATTTTAATCATTTGTTCAGTTCGGTCACTTTATGAAGTATCTCACTAATAAATGATAAAATATAAAATAATTATGAAAACTTTAGTTTATTTTGGACTATAACTTTAAATTTGACAAAGATAGTTATTTCCTCCAATGTGTCACCATTTCTTGTTAGGATTAAAACAACCCTGTTTTTGTTTTTGTACATAAGGAAAAACAGAAGCCCGTAAACATATTTTTTATTGTTTTTCTTAAAAAGACCAAAAAACTTTGAAAAACTATAAAAAAACATTAAATTTTTTTTTTATAAGTTAGAGGTTAGAATCATAAAAAATATTTTTAAATTTACAGTACTCGACTGTTAGGATGAGCCAACTCACAACATTCTTGAGAATTTTCATGTCACTACCCAACCTCGCAACCTCATGACTATGCAACTTATGATCAACACCTAACTCTTGTGTATTTGGAGTCGGGAAAGAATAAAAACTTTCAAGGGATAAAAGGATGCATTACTACAAGACTAGTCAATTTTAGGACTCCCAGAATAAAATAATATTTCTTTATTCTATATGCATGCATTTCATTTTTATTTTATTTAAATGAATTTATTTGAAATTTGTAGCTTCACACTTAATGGATTCATTTTGATATCGATAATAAATTTCTATGATGATATCCCAATATATGAAAAAGGACAGTTGGATCATGTAATGGGAATTTAATGAATGAATTAACTCATACTATCTTCAAGTTTTAATAAAAAATAATAACTCACTACAAAAGTTTTCTTGCATGTTGTTTCATTCTTTTAGACCTATTTTAGAGAAGCTTCAATTGTAAAGTTACAATACTAAGTTCCAGAAATTCATTGTAAGAAGGTTGAAGTTACAAAGGATTATTTTCATGATTTCAATTTTTTATTAGAAATAACTTGTATGTTTTCTATTTTCTTCTCATAGGCCATAAAATGGGGAAAACAGGAAAATTTCTTGCGGAAAAACAATAAGTGGAGCAGACAAAGGAAAAACTCAAAGAAGTAAAGAATGAACTGATAAAGTATTTCAACCTAATATAGTTCCTCATCTCTAACTTTAGTTACAATCCCTAGAAAGTAGTTACAATGAGATGGGAGGATATTTTTTATTTTTTCAAAGATACAGGGTGGTTAAAAAATGAAAGGTCTTATCAAAAAATAATAATCAACTTGAAGGTATTAGAAGAATAGAGTTACATAAGGTAGATGCTATAGCGAGGATTTCTCTTAGTAAGATATGATTTAATCGATTTTTTCCGAGGAAGATATCTCAACCTGAAGGGTATGAGACCATAGAAAAATTTTCATAGCCTCATGGAAAAAAAAAGGTCCCAGGTCGGCCATGTATAAGCTCAGTCCCCCATAAATCCAACTGAATGTTTATTTTTTCAAGAATTTTTGAAATATTGTTTTCAAAAATGTGGAGAAAACTTATAAAAGAGTAATTGAAGACAGGTTAAGAAAGTAAATGAAGGGTTTAAACTTAAGGATAACAATAAATATCCAATCCCTATTTTTAAGAAACCCATAAGATTTTTCACCAAAATGTTGATATGATTATATGGAGAGCAATACACTGAACATTGTAAAATCAAATGGATTCCAATAATCCATAGTATCATACAAGATGGGAAACGTCTCAATTGGGCTTAATTGTTTTCACAAAAGATCACACATGCTTCAAAGATTTCATTAGCTTATCCCCCGACTAAAAACACAATTTTTATATGTCTTCTTTCTTGATAGATATTTTTATTGCCTCAATATCATTTCCCGTCATACAATGAAACTATCCTACTGACCAAAAATCCCCTATTCAAAATTATGCCCCAATCATGTGGGAGAGCAATTTTATATTTATTTTTTACGATATTTTCCATTATGTCATGATTCTTTTTCGATGATCATCATGTTGAAAACCTTTGTCTGGCCATCAGTTTGCCGATGGAAAATGGTGGAATTAATGAGCTTGGTGTCGAGCATCAACTAGAGACTATACACAAATGTATTGAGGAACCTCTTGTGCTGATCTGAGATAATATACTGGGGGATCCCAAAGTCTACCCACACTCGTTCGAATAAGGGTTTAGTGTTGGATTCTATCATGATATTATTCTTGCAGGCTACCATAATGGCCTACTTCGAGAATCTATCAACGACCACAAAAAAATATGCGTTTCCATGTTTAGTAGAAGGAAGGGCCGACATGTAATCCATGGATATGGATTCCCAAGGTCGACTAGGGGTAGGAAACAACGAATAGAGGTCTTGTTTCTTAATGGTATGTTTGAAAATTCCAGAGGAAATACTTGATGTGTTGTACTTCCTGACATCCTTTCGAATGTTTTTCCAATAGAAACACTTATGCAGTACTACCACTATTTTCTCGACCCCGAAATGCCTAGTGACCTAACTATAGTGTGCTTCCCAAATAATCATGGAACGCTCGCTTGAAGTAACACAAAGGTGTCCCGGGTGGCATAACAGTGCATCCTCGACGTGAAAATCTAGAACTTTAACACCTTCCAATAGCATCTGGTATGTGTGGCCAAATTCTTGGTTGCTTTTGTAGAGAAGCGACCAATGAGAAGTCTCGTCCCCGCAAGAGTTGAGCAGGGTGATTAATGCGACGATCAGTCGTTTTCTGAGGGAATTTTCAATATTATTGGTGTTTCAATTCTTGTGCTTGATGTTATAATGGAACTATTGTAGGTATGTGGACCACTTGTGATTGCGATAATTCTGCAACTTTCCTTGCGTTTGTATGAACTACAGGGGTCGGTGGTTTGTATAGATTATTGTTTCCTTCACCAAAATGTAATGCTTCGATTGTCGACAAGCCTACACAATGGAATACATCTCTTTCTAATAAGTGGGGTACTTCTTGACTGTGTCTGAAAGTGTATCACTGTGATATTCCAATGGATTCCCCTGTTTAGTAAGGACTTCCCAAATATCATAGTCAAAGGCACGTGTCTCGATATTAAATGGTTGTTGCAAGTCTGGTATTGTGAGAAATGGTCGTGAGAAGAGGAGAGGTTTCAACTCTCTGAATTACTTCTGATCAAATGCATACCAAAATATTTTTTCTTTCGCTCCTTCCTTAATGACTTGACTCAAGCGCAAGTGATATGAGAAAACCCCAACTTAACCTGCAGTAGAAATTGGCAAGACCTAGAAAGTTGTGGAGCTTTTTGAGAGTGGTTGGGGGTGGCCAATTCCGAATGACTTGGATCATGGCTCTATCCACATAAAATCCCCTTTCATAAATAATTTATCCCAGATTCTGAACCTGGGTCATGCCAAAATTGTATTTCTCCAAATTAGCACACAACTTGTGCTCCCACAATGTTTGGATAACCTGCCGGATGTGGTGGAGGTTCTCTTCCCAAATTTGGCTGAAGATTAGGATGTCATCCAAGTATAACACTATAAATGAGTTTATGAATGGCCATAAGATGTTTTTGATCAGCCTTGTGAAGGTTGCAGGAGAATTCGACATCCCAAAAGGCATAACCATCCATTTGAAAAGGCCCTCCTTAGATTTTAAGGTAGTCTTCTGCACATCGGAGGGTTCGATTGGTACCTGGTGATACCTAGACTTCAAATCAATATTTCTGAAATATTTTTGCCCCTTGAGTTGGTTCCGAAGGGCATTAATCTGTGGGATCAAGTACCTATTCTGGACAATGATCTTGTTCTGTGCCCGATATTCAATACAGACTCTCCAAGTCCCATCCTTCTTCTGTACCAACATGATCAGGCTCCCATAGGGCGATGAACTCGGCCATATGTGACCTTTTTGCAAAAATTCTTCAATCTACCTCTTGATTTCGTCGTTATCCATAATAAAACACCAATATATTGGTCTATTGGGTAGCGATGCACCTGGGGTCATATCAATGGAGGTCTTGACCTGATAGTCCAGAGGCACCCCTATGGGGGAGGTGAAGATGTCCTCGTACTCCTCCATGACCTTGTCCATCTATTGTTGTCATGTGGAGAGGCCATGTCTAGAGGTTGTGGCCAGATTCATATTATTTCCATGAGGGAAAATTATTAGGTAAACAAATTTCCTAGTTTTGTAAGTGATCTTATAGCATTTTTTTGCAGTAACTAAAGAGAAGGCGGTAGGCGGTACTACCTATGGTATCCTGTACAAATTATTGCCCAGGGTAAAAATAACAATGTGAGGCCTTGACTCATACACAACATGTTGCTTCCACAAGTATGGTTGGCCTAATAATACATCACAAACATCAAGAGGAGCAACTTCACATAATACCTCATCCTCGAAGGGCTTGATGCTATATGTAAGGAAGTACTACTAGCTGATGCAGAGATCCCATCCATGGTCAAGCTACCCAATGGTGTATGTTTGTGGGTGTGGTATGGTCAGGAAGCCCAACTGCTTCATAACCTCTACTGAAATGAGGTTATTTTGGCTCCCTCTATTGAAAATGAATTATAGTCAGGAACCTTTTATCCACATCTAGGAGTGGAAGAGACGCTCCTCCTCCTCTGGATCTTTGGGCTACTCCTTCTAGATCTTCATGGTGGCAACGATGGCATTGGGATCCTCATCTACAATATGCTTCCCCTTTTCATTCCCCTTGTCAGGTTCCTACTTAGAGTCACAACATGCATCTGATTCTGAGGTCTTCACCTTATCCATTAGTGACTACTTGCCCCGACACTCACTTGTGTTGTGAGTGGAGCTCTTATGAAACTCGCATCAATTTCCCATGTCCTTCTTGAGATTTGGAGTGGTTTTCCTTTCTTGTGGCTTTGTCAGGTTGTATTGGGATGCCTTGCCTTGGATTTTTCCATTGTTTTGTGGTTTGGGGCAACTTTCCCTTTCTTTTGATTCGCGGATCCAAAGTCTCGCTTCTTCTATTTGAATTTTTTGCTCATCCTTGGCAGCATACCGATATGTTGCAAAAAATAAGGAGAAGTCGAGGAACTCCATTTCCTCCTAAATGTATATATTCATACAAATATGGTAGTTCAACACTAATTTTTTCTCTGAATCATTAATACCCAACTTTTTGCAGAGGGTATGGAATATAATTTTTAGCTCATGCACATCTTGATCCCTTTGTTGCTGCATCGCAGTCAATTGTATGTACTTGTTGTCATAGCTCCCCATGGGATAACAATTTTACTTTATGGTGTCTCAGAAATAATTCCAAGTGGGTGCAGCTAGGAACAAAGAGTGTTCTCCCTCATCCTTCTTCTCACAGTATGTTTCCCACCACTCCTTAACACGGGGGGTGGCTTTGAGGAGTGCAAAAGTAATATTTTCCTAATTAAAAAAGTCATGAAGCAAGAAATATCCTTCTAATAGATTCAAACATCTATCTATGGTTTCTATAGCTATTTGGCCCTTAAATATGGGAATGTAAGAGTCTACTTGCACCTTAAGAGGAGCGGTGCCTCCAGAGTGGTTTTTGGATGTAGATGCATCATCGATGGGTAGTCATTGAAGGAGATGGAAAAATTTATCCATAATCGCGTTCCTTTTCTTATTGAGGGCCTACCAGAGCAATATTTTGATAGGATATCATACTCCCTCATCTTTCATTTCTTTTCCCATCTGTGGTTGTTGGGGTTTGCAAGGCCAATATTGCAAAGTTTCAACCATATCGAGCCCTAACTCTTTATACCCCCACGTCATTGGGGACATGCAAAGAAGGATCGAGAAATAACAACCCGATTTGATACAACTAATCTAGAATTATGTAGGAACACAATAGAATACATAAATAAACATAAAGAGAGAGATGCAGCAAAAGTAAAACTTCATTTCATTAATATCAAATAACTAAAATATTCTTAAAGACAGACTTAGACATAAACTAGATAGGGCGATAGTAGCTTATCTATGAGAGATATGTGGTGTCTACATGGCTCTCAAATATTCTACAATGAAGCTCTAAGGCCTATTTATTATTGAGAAACAATGGAAAACCCTAAACATCCAAAAACCCAACCCAACTAGGAGATGAGATGTCAAACTATGGGCCCCATTAGGGTGAATTGGTACATCAATTTTCTAGGGTAGTAACTTTGGCATATGATATTCATTTGATGCACATGATACCTCATTAGAATGATATATCTGAGGACTAAAACTACTAAGAACGAATATCAAGTTTAAAACTCACATTCCCTAACGGTGATTTTGCAAAAAAACGTCCCTTAGGACCTCAAAATGTCTCCAAAAGTTCATGACCTGAAAAAATACCAAAAATACTAACTTGTGCTACAATAGAGGAAAATCAAAAATTGAAAGAAACAATGGTGGGGGTCAAAGTGGAATAGGCGGGAGGCAACAAATATCCGCCTAGATCATAAATAGGATTAGAAACCATCGTCTACACTGAAATCAATGCATTTAGTGCAAGTAATCAAATATGATTAGAAATCAATATCTACACTAAAATCAATGCATCTAGTGTAAGGAATAAAATAGAATTAGAAATCAACATCTACAATGAAATCAATGCATCTAGTGAAATCAACCAAATATCATTAGAAAATAACATCTACCCTAAAATCAATGCATGTAGTGCAAGCAATCAAATAGGATTATAAATCTCCATCCACACTGAAATCAATGCATCTAGTGCAATAAATATTCTTACCTCTCTCCCCCCTCCATATATATATATATATATATATATATATATCCATTCTCCTTCTTTATATCTCTATCTCACCGGCCCAAACGCATGCTCTCTCACTCCACATCTATCAATCTCTTTGTTCCTCCCTCCCCCTCTTCATCCCTCTCTTCAGCTTCCATCAATATATCTATCTCCCCGTGTCTCTCTATATCACTGCCAAAACACACACGTTCTTTTTCCAATATATATATTTATCCCTCCCACCATATCTTCCTCTCTCTCTCTCTCTCTCTCTCTCTCTCTCTCTCTCTCTCTCTCTCTCCCCCACACTTCTCTCTCTTTCCTCCTATTTTCCTCTCTCCCTATCTCTTCATATTCCTTCTCACTACCTATCTCTCTATCTCCACCTATCTCTCTATATTTCCTTCTTCTTACCTATATATCTCTACTCCTCCAACATCATCTCATTTTCCATCCCTCTCTCCGCTTTCTCACATCCTCTTTCTTCCTTCCTCTCTCTCCCTTTCTCTCTAACCTCTCTCCCTCTCTCTCTTCACCCTCCAATTGTCTTACTACATTTATTAATCTCCTCTTCTCTCCCCTTTTCTTTGTGTCTCTCCTTCTTTCTCTTTATCTCACCCCCTAACATACACACTCTCTCTCCATCTCTCCATTGTCACTCCCTTTATCTCTCCACTTCTCACTCTGTATGCATTTCTTATTGCCTCCCTCTCTTTGCCTCCAACTCCATCTCTCTATCCCTCCCTCTCTCCTCCTCTCTCTCATCCTTCCACTCTCTCTCTCTCTCTCTCTCTCTCTCTCTCTCTCTCTCTCTCTCTATGTATTTCTTTGTACCTCTCTATATCCCCCCTATAATTCCATCTCTCTTTCCCTTCCGCTCTCCACTCTCTCACATCCTCTCTCTCACAACCTCTCTCTTCCTTCCTCTCTCTCCCTTTTTGTACAACCTCTCTCTCTCTCTCTCTATTCACCCTCCAACTCTGTTACTATATTCCTTCCTCTCTCCTTGTATACCCCCTTGATTGTATCTCTCCTTTTTCTCTTTATCTCACCCTCAAATATACACATTCTGTCTCCATTTCTCCCTTTTCACTCCCTTTCTCTTTCTACTTTTTACTATTTCCGTTTTCTTCTTTCCTCCCTCTCTCCCTATCCAAATACATCTCTCTATCCCTCACTCTCTCCTCCTCTCTCCCTCCCTCTCTCCTCCTCTCTCCCTCCCTCTCTCCTCCTCTCTCTCCTCCTTTCTCTCTCTCTCTCTCTCTCTCTCTCTCTCTCTCTACAATCCTCTCACAATATCCCTCCCTATCTCCTATCTCTCTCCCCATTCCATCTTAGTTTCTCCCTCTACCTCTCTTACTAATCTCCCTCTCTCTCTTCATTGGTGTTATCCTCTCTCCTCCATTTTATATGTATCTCTAACTTGTGAATCTGTAGTATCCCCAAATGGGAATGCACAACAGTGCCTACTGAAATAATGCACTTTTGGGAAATTTGTGGATAGAAACAAGTTTGCAGCCCGTAGATCCCTTAGATCAGTATATCTGTGGTCTAGACCCAAAATTAAAGCAAAAAAAATTCAAATTAGGTGTGGTAAACAGATCTCCCACCATCTAGTCTAGCTGAATAACACCCAACGAGAGGGGCTACAACTATGTACAACAAACAGATTCAGAAAATGCAGTTTTGGAAAGCATGAGTAGGAGGCCAGAAAATAATATCAACTTTGAATATACAGTAGAAAATTATATTTATATGGATTCTCTTACATTATACAATAGAATATAGAAGACAAGAAAGAAGGAAATATTCAGAAAAGAAGGCTACAACACCTGTATTTTCTGCAAAATGGCTTAACAACATTATTTTATGGAGCTAAAACAGTTGAATGTCACACTTCAGATATAGAGCAGATCTGTGTACAAAATATCAAATCCATTTCAGATCTATACACTAGAAAGGCTCTATTAGAAGATCCCCTTGGGGTTTTGATCAAATCATGCAATACAAAGAGTAGATCGGAGTTTAAAATAGCAGATATGTAATATTATTCAGAAATTTCTAAAGATGATTTTACATTAGAAAAAAATTAGATCTATAAATAACACGGCTCATCGTGCTAATCCATGGATCACCAATGTGAAAGGAAAATCCCAGCACCAGAGATCTCTCATCAAGAAGGGAATCAAAACACCCTGCAAAAACCTCCACTAAAAATAATGTAGTCCTGGAAGGGAAACTGTGTTGTAGCTTGATATACTGAGTTGGCCTGATTCCAAGATACAAATCTGAAGCTCAACCATCTAATGCACTCCTCGAGGAGGATAAAATAATCACTCACTGAGAAGAGGCACTAGTACGGTCTAGATCTGACTAGATCTAGACTCCACTTGCTGCAGCTTACAAAAGAAACCAAACCCTCACTAGATCTGCGTTGCAGTTGGAAGTATAGCTTAGAAAAATTCCTGATAGTGAATGAAATCAGCAAGACTCCTCCAAGAGAATCAATGGAAGAGGTGGAATCCCTGCAGAGGAACTCCTAAGTGCTAAGCAACACTATTCTCAGCTAAACAATATAGAATGGTATTTGTCTAAACAGACAAGATACTCATAAATATACACAATCAACGACCTTCTCTTGCTACCTTCCCATTCCTTTTATAAGATGAAAGCCTTGGCAAACCCTAAACCATCTTGATGAATTAGCTCCTTTCACATGAGGGGCCTCCATCTAGAACTGTGATGTCCCTTCATGAGGTACATTATATCTAGATAGAACTGTAGATTTGGTCAAGGTTGACCCAATCTCATAGCTCAACCCCTTTCACACCTACAAGTGATTTGTTTACATGGCCTAGATTTATCCTTGTCCATATGGGCATTGATTTATTCATTCTTTTGAGGAGTTTTACATGTCCTCCTTTATTCATTTATTCATGGAACAAAAAATGAGACAAAAATGTATATTCCTCTTAGATTAGGCTAAGTAGCACTATTATAGACTCCCCCTATCTCTCCACCTCTATCATTCTATGTCTTTATTGTTACCTTCCATATATATCTAGAGTTAATATATATCATGATATATTAATATATATCATGATATATTAATATATATCATCATGTTGGATCCCAATTGATATTTAACTTATTCTCTTTGTTGAAACACGGTAGCATGATGAATCTAGGGTGCCTCAGCTTGACGGTTTTACTCTTTGGTCTGGTTGGAATAAGAAATCATCCCGGAGGGGTTTTGGTTGTATAGCATACTATTTAAGGAAAAATTTCCCCTATCACATCTGACTTCATAAAATTGACCCTTTTAATTAATACATTTGGATCAAAATCTCTGATTCTACCACCAATAGGATCTTTCTTGAAATATTCTATTTCGCTCACGTCAAATATACATCGTATAAGAAGAACAACCTGGATAAGAATTATCTTTTCAATTTTTTAGAAAAATACATCTCCAACCTGAGAAATGATGGTAATATCCTTTTAGTGGGAGACTTTAATGCTAGAACTACTACTAACAAAGCCATTACATTAAGCAACAACTCTAACCCCGACCGCTTGTGGCTTGATGAAGATAATAACTTAGCTAATAAATTCAAGAGAAAATCAGAAGAAATTATCAAGAAATTATTCAGCATTGAGCTTCTCAAAATTTGAATTTCCAAAGACCTAATTATTTGTAGTAGTATTAACAAGTGGCCCCTCTCTGGTCAGATTACATGTTTCCATGCGTTGGCTAGCAGTTTCATGGATTTTGCAATTTCTGACATCCTCTTCCTCAACCATATTACAAACTTTGAGCTTCTTAATGGATTCGAGGCTGAATCTGACCACAAACCTCTGTCTCTATCCCTCAATATTGCTATGCATACCACCCACATGCAAGAGACCAATGAAAGAAAAGTAAAACCAACCTCTTATAAAGGGATTTAAAGAGGGATTTATGCCCCATGCATTATAATAATAACATTGATCAAATTTACTACCATTGTACTACTATCCTTTCCAACACCATTAGTAATTTTTCTATTGATATTTCGTTTAAGTAGTCTAATAGAACTTCCAATCCATGGTATCACAAAGATTTCCAAATTTCCACGAAACTGATCAGAGATGATCCTAATGAAGTAATTAAGCTAAAAAATATAAATATATACAAAAATTTCATCAAGAAGAAGAAAATATCATATACTAATAAAAAACGAGATTATATTCTCCACCTTTCTAACGTCGCACCTAAAAAAATTTGGTAGAATGTTCTTGTCTTTAAAACCAAAGGTAACCATTATGTCCCCTTAGAAAACTAATACAACTATCTTAAGAAGTTTTATGACTCTCTAGACAATATGGGCACCACCTTAATCACTCCAATTAAGGAGGATGTATTCTCTCTTGATGACAATGAGTCTAATATTAATAAGCTCACTAATGGGAAAGCTAAATATATTTAAGAACACCAAGATGAGATCCTTAAAATGGGAAGATCTATCATCATTCCTTATCTCCACAAGCTTCTCAATTTGGCTATAATGCATGGCTTCCCTCGTATTTGGATACAAATCCTTATTGTACCTATATTTAAAAATGGGGAAAAGAGTGTTCCATTTAACTACATGACCATTATGGTTAGCCATATCCTAGCCAAGCTTTATGGGCTCATTTTGGAGAATAATCATAGCCTTTGGCTTGAAAGTGAGGGAAAAAGTGCTAATGGACAAGCTGGGTTTATGACACATCACTCGACTATTGACCATCTAGTCAATATTAGAATCATTGTGGAGGAATATCGAAATAGTGCAGCCAATATCTTTTGTTTCTTTGTGGAATTTAGAAAAGCTTTCAACACTATTCCTTGAGATAAACTTTGGGAGAGTCTTAAAGAGATCATGGTCCTTCCTGAGCTGAGGATTTTTATGATCCGTCTCTCTGAGACCATCACTTCCAAGCTTAAGACCAATTAGGGGTGGTCTAAAGACATTAAATGCAATATTGGAGTTATAAAAGGGTGTCCCCTATCCCCTATCCTTTTTTCAATATACATCGATAAGCTAGAGGGGTGCTTCAAATCTCAGGGGTGAAAAGGAACCGAGCCTACTAGTGTTCTCATTACCCTTCTCCTCTACACCAATGATATCATTCTTCCTTCAAAAATCCATCACAAACTTGAGAAGAAGGTCCAGATTTCTCATAACTACTACTCCAATATGGGTATGACAGTTAATACCAACAATAATAAGGTCATGATCATTAAACACAAAAATATCACCCATGGTAGTTTATAACTAGTGCTTAGAGAAGGTTTCTTATTATAATTATTTTTTAATTGACTTCCCTCATCATCTCAACTCGAATTATAGCATTGAGAAAAGAATTATTGGGGGCTGGAAAGCTTATTTTAATCTTGAAAAGAATTATAAGTCAGTCGATAGTTACATTTGGAGTAAAATAGGTTCCTCTTTGAGACGCTTATCACCCATGTTGTCTTATACGGTTTTGAAGTTTTGGGTTGCAGTATATCCAGAGAGTCATGGAGGAATATTGAGATGATTCAAAAGAAATTCATAACTTTCATTATTAAGATCGAGGGAAATACTCCCTATCCTATCCTCTTGCTCGAATCTAGTTTGTCCGCTATTGAAATTACAACTATGTTTATATATCTGATGTATAAGAAGAAGCTTGACAACATGGAACCAAAAAGGCTCCCTAAAATTGCTTCTAATTGTAGTAAAAAACCTCACCTTTTCCTCAAGCGTGGGTGGCATAGGGATGTCCAGTAGCAGCTCTATTAGTTCCCTGTAATTTTAGCAGATTTGCAAGACTAAAGCTGCAGAGACAACATTATGAACCACTTTGGGATTCTACGATCTAGCCCTCTTGAATCTAGAGAGGGATCTCTCTATAAGTGAAAAGATTTATTTATCTTTAAGGCTTCTAGTATGATATTAGGCTAGTTACTAAGAATGAGGGTTTTGTTTGTTTTGGTTGGGCAAAGATATATGAAGGTGAAGGAAGTCTAAGTGAAGGGTGAAGGTGTATGAACGTGAAGGAATGATTCAGCTGATAAGATAGGCAAGAGGCAGCTTCAATCCATTGGGCCATGGAGTCATAATAGGATTTAATTAAAACAACGAGGTTCAAGAGTGGTCCATGGGGCAATTCATCTATGTCAAAGGATCTCTTTAAGTTGATTTTATGGAATGAAAACAATAATAAATGAAGATTTAAACATATGAAGAACAAAGAGCAGCCTAAGATCAAGTAAATACTTTGAAACTATCTTGATTTTGGCATGCACTTGAGAAAAAACATAAAATTAATCTAAGATCAGGTAAGTACTTTGAAACTAGCCTGCTTTTGATGCACTTTCAATAGAAAACATTTACAACACAAAAATAATAGCTTCAGATCAATTAAGGACTTTGAACCTATCCTGCTTTCAGCATATTCAAAGGGAAACTTTTCAAAGCAACTGTTGGAGAAGGAACTTGAGGATAGGGCTAACCATAGACTTCCCTAGCTGATTCTTTAATTAGAAAACTTATCAAGACAAAACTTAAGAGAAACAAAGAATAGTCTAAGATCAGGTAAGGACTTTGAACCTATCCTTCTTTTGACATACTCTTAGGGAAACTTTCAGACAACCTTTGGAGATAAAACTAGAGGACAGGGCTAACCATAGACTTCCATAGTTCAAATTTACTTAGCATAAATGAAAATAACATTCAAGAACAATATTTAAAGTTTAGATAGTAAGACGTGGGAACACCAGCATTTCTAACTGCTTGGACTATATTAAATCATTCTTAAATACAAAAGGGAGGGAAACATAAAGATAAAGCTTATCAGTGAGAGTAGGGTACTTGTGACAGTAAATCCTAGCTCTATATTTTTTGTTCTTTATCAGAGAAAGTGGACAGAATGGAAAAAAAAGAAAATAAAAATTTACAATAAGGAAAACATCACCATTGACATAAACCAGGATCCCATAAATCAACTTGTATTTCATGTTAAAACCAGTTACAGTCTTCAAGTCCAGTGGGTCTCTACAACTTCAAACTTATCATCCCAACTTAGGTATCTTCAATTACAAACAGAGCTTATAGCAGCTTCAGAAAACTATTTACATGCATCAGATTGGAAGTGACAAACCTTTATCTGATCTTCTATAGAAGTATTTATAGAGGAAATGAGGTGGTGGGATAAGAGAAAATATCTCTAGGCTCAATTAATACATTTAAATGCTTCTTGGCCTGAGGGGCTCAATGGAGAAGCTTTCTGATATTTCCTTTGTATTAATTGATATTTATTAAGTATTAAGCATGCTGGGGAGATTTTGTTGACTTAAAAACTCTTGAGGCGAGTTAGAGATAACTCTGGCTGTCTTTTAGGCAAAATATCACTGACTAAGGCAATAACTCTTCCTTCTTTGATTTCTTTGAGGCTGCACATGGCTTTTGGTAGCTGGAGAGGATTCAATTAGCCTCTGATGTGGCAGTGGAGGCTTCTCGGATTGATATATTTCATTGTTTTAACCTAAAACATTATTATTTTTCTTTTGATATGTGTTTTAGGCCTAATTTGTCTTAATTTTTGTCTTCAGGTCTTGATAGATGTCTTTAACTGTGTGGATTAGCCTTGTGATAGTCGAATTAATGCCTTAATCCCTCAAAACTGTGTTAAAACCTTTAATTCTTCATCTTAGCTACACTTTGTCGCTTGTTTATAGTGGCACAAATGATATTAGGCCATGGAGGTTTTCTAAGATTGAGGATCGTGCTCCAGGTGATTCAAACATGGATTTTAAACTTTGCAACTCCTTTTCCTTTGATTTTATGCCACAAAATCTTCATTCTGGGCATTTTTGTCGCTGGATTGTGCCTAGGGAGAACACAGAGCAAACATTATCCAAAACCCTACAAAAAAACACACAAATTTGTTATAAAATCCTGCAGAAATGGTTTACGAATGTGTCAGAGGTTTGGTGAAGGGGGATGGAGCTATGCGGAATGGAGGATTTTGTAGAAAAACGAAGAAAAACCCCTGATGGAAGCAAAAGTGGGTGCAGATGGAGTTTGGGCGCAAGAATGAATAAGGGCCATTATAATATAAGCCATCCGATCTTAACAGTCAACAACCAGGATTAAAAGTAAAAATAAAATTGTGGAGGACAGTGGTTTGGCGGAAAACCGGCAGCGAGTTTCGCGTAGCTCTGAGGCGGTTTTGAAATTTGTCCAAAAAAATGCGATATGGGTCTTTGCTTGACGCGTGTCTTTTTAAAACCGCTTATATCGCGTAAAAGTTGTGCACTATGGGATAGACTCCAAAATTACGCGATATGGGTTCTAGGCCATTGGGTTGGATGATCCATATCCAACAGTGCGGGTTGAGCGTGATAGATAAAAGCTGTGGGTTAAAATGTACACGGGGTCCAGGTGACGTCAGCAAAATTGGCACGCAGTAGAGGGGTAAAATAGACCATTTGATGGTTAAATTTCTTTGCAAAATGGTTAAAATTGGAAAAAGGGGCAGACATGAAAAAAATGCAGGGGAAAGGAACGGGCAGAATAGTGGAGCCTGATGGCTTTGATCTTGGTAGATCAACGGTCAGGATTGGTTTAAAACCATATTTGTCGGGAGATGACATAATATAGAATAGGTAAGGTTCTGAAGGATTTTGGCGGAGAAACGAGGGGAAGAGAGGGCTCACCTTTTATATAAGGGCATAAGGAAAGAATCAATGGGAGCTATCGTTTTTAAGGAGATCAATGTGGGAGATTGGATCACATCGAAAAAAAGGAAAGCAGCCAAAACACCAGGCCTTTTGATTTTGCAATGTGCGATCAAGCGCTGGTCGTCGGATCGGTCTGAGAGATCAACGGTCAAGATTGAATTGGCAGAAGGCATCTGTGAAAGGCGAAGGGGGCCTGTGATGAAGTGTGGGCCGTTCGATCAGCGGAAATGAATGGTGGAGATCTTATCAGAGGTTGGGATGGTGGTGGTTTATGTAAAAATAAGGGCGGGATGCAATGAAACGATGGCCATTGGATCTGGCAGAAATGGACGGTCAGGATTTAACCGCATTGGATAAAAAGAAAGAGGCAAAATCGCCAGGGCTTTTGAACTTGCGATATGCGATTAAGCGCTGGCCACTAGATTGGTTTGTGATATCAATGATCAGGGTTAAATCGTGGAAGAAATTAGCGGAAGGCAGAGGGAGGAATGCGATTGAATCTTAACCGTCGGTTCTTGTGGATTTCGACGGCTGAGATTTAAATCGGAGGGGTCGCATCGGGACATGAAAAAATGGGGCTTGCGATTTTGAACTGGGAAGAACTTGCGATTGCGATTAGCCGATGGAGTGAGAGCCGTCGATCTAAAAACTAGATCGACGGTGGAGATTTAACCATAAAGGAAAAAAGGTGGAACAACGAGTTTGGAATGGGAGCGATATGTACCGTTGGATCTGGGCTTTAATGGATTGGATCAACAGTGGAGAAATGATCGTAGGATCGCATCGGTGAGAGGCAATGAACCATAAAAATGCGTCAAATGAATAATTGCGATGCGATTTAAAACTCGCGATGCGACAAGCCGATGGCAGTTTATCTTGCAGAGATCAACAACCTAGGTTTGTTTTAAAACATATTAGCGAGTTTCATAAAAAACAAAAGGAAAAAGGGTTCGGGAAATTTTTTTAGTGTTTTAGCGCCCGACTGCGGGTTCTGGGTTATGTGAAGAAAGCGAGGGGATCAAAGGTTTTTAAAGGAAAAGGGATTATCGCATCGGAGATTTTTGAAAGTGAAAGGTAATAAAGAATAGAGAAACCCGATTGTGATTTTCACGATGGGGGCTTAACTCCAGGTCACAGCTCCAGGTCTTATGCGGAGAAAAGGAGCTGGAACTAAGGCTGAAAGGGGCTTAAGGCCTTATAGAAAAATGAAGGTTTTTAGGCCAAAATGAGGGTTTTTCAGAGGTTTTTTAGGGTTCTGATAAGGTTTAAAAAGGGGTTTTAAACCTTATCAAAGGGAATTTATGAAGGGAATGAAAGAAAAATGAGGGAAATGGAGGAATTTTATGAAGAAAAAGGGGATGAAAATGGTGTTATTAATGAATGGAAGGAGGGTAAAATGAAGGCAAAAATGGGTTTTGAGCAGTCTTTCTCCTTGCAAATAGTAGATTTCTCAGGATTATGAGGGAAACAACAGTGAAGTTTAACTCAAGGATTAAAAATATTCATGAGACTTTAAGAACTAACAATTTGGCATGAAATTGTTTCTTAAAGTCTTAAAACAAATCTAGCCACCATTTGATATGACAAATTTTTATATGTGGCTAACAGCGGCTCCAACCTTGGATGGCAGCTCCTTGGAGGTGTCAAGAATCTCAGAAAAATCTTCTCTGGAAGCTGATCAATGCCTCATCCATTAGGCTGGAACTTTCCTTCCATTGTTGATCTTCTTTTGATCTGACAATGTTGGCAACCATTAAAACAATGGAATTCTATCAAAACAAGCTTTCTACCTACCCAATCTTAATGATCTAACATTTTTTCTTCTTTCAGAATGCATTTGGATTGGCAAACTCTTTTTACAAACATTTTATTCTTTTGAAAGAATAAAACTAGTTTATTTCTACCCTTATTTCTCCATGAACTCAGATTAAGCAGTTGATTTCATAAGCTTCTCTACCTAACTACTATCTGTCAGGATTAGACTGTCGGACAAATTTTATTCTCTAGATTTCTAAGAGAAGAAATTTAAAATCAAACAAGCCAGGATTTAACGGTCTAACTTGTTGCTGATCTATGGCATAAAAAAAGGCTACTCATAGACTAAAATTGCAGAAAAGTAAAGCAAAATGGTGAAGGATTAAGATCTGAAAGTTTAAGAACATCCTTCTCTTTTCTTCAGCTTTGTTTTTTAGGCTTGTTTGAGCTATTTTTCTCTTTTTTCTCTGGTTCAAGTTTTAGGCATATTAGAACCAATTTGCTTCTATCTTTGGCTGAAGATTTGATTTGATTAGAGCCATTCTTCTTTTGAATTTCATAGGTTTAGATTTTGATCTTGTTTCAACCTATTTTCTTTTATCCTAATCTACCTAACTGATAAGCCAAGATTAAGCTGTTTGGCAAATCTATTTCACTAACCTATCAGCAGTAAATTGAAAACTAATTAGTCATGATTAGGCTGTATGACTAACTAGGAGTGTGTTTCTTAGGAGTGGCATTTGAGCTTGCACACTTTCAGATTTTTCTTCTCTTTTTGTTATGGGGATGTACCTTTCTTGTTTTTTACAATCTACCCTCTTTTCTATCTTTTATTGTTTTTGTATTTTTCTTTTTTCTTCAAGACAAAAATCAACAACTACCTAAATGCTCAAAACTGAGCTTTATTGACATTCCTATATAATCTATTCTAACTTGGAGTATTTACATTCTTATATGATACAAAAGTGCCAATTTAGGCAGTTGAGTAGTGACAAAAAGGAATAGAGAAACTGGCTACTAGTCAGGGGTATCCATAGTACATTTGGAAGATTAATCTTCAAAACCAAGGCTATTACAGAAGGTGACAAATTTTCATGCATTTGGCTCTTGCAAAGGATCCATGCTTGATAACTTGAGCAAATTGTGGCCTCCACACACTCTTCCAAAGAATCAACAAAGAAAAGATGAAGATTCTCTTCTTTTTGACCCTCCATGGTTGGTAGATTGTCTGCTTCCAAGACATCAAATTTTAAGATTGTATTTTTAGTATGTTCCTTGGAAGCATCATCATATTTAACCTACAAATCAAAAAGCAGTGAAATTTATTCTTTCTCTAAATGTATGCTTGTCTTTGATATAAATTCAGGTTATTTGAATGATATATTGACATCAGTGATGAGAGAAGTTTCTTCTTGAAAAGATGGTATATCCTCAGTGGGGTAGTCTTCTATTTGTTTTCCTCCCTCAAAGACTTGCTAGTATCTTTTCTTGTTTGGGACAGTTGGTCTGAATTTTTCTTGAATTGTATATTGTTTGCTTTCCCAAGGGTTTAGAGATGTACTAGCAACAAGGGCTAATCCACTAGCAAAACTGTTTTGGTCTTTAGGAACAAGGGTAAGTTGGAAGTCTTTAAATGATTTTAACAAATCCATGGCATCATCCTTATAGGCTCTAAGTCTGGGATGTTTAACCATGCATTCTTCATTCACTTTCCTAGTTACTACTTCTGCATTTCCATGAACTATTATCCTATGGGCTCCTGATTTCTTCAATAAGTGGAGCCCTAAAACAAATGCCTCATACTCTACTATGTTACTTGTGCATTGAAAGTTCAATTTATATGAATGGGCTTCAGAATAACTATTTTTTGTATCATAAAGCCATATTCTTGCACCTGCACTAATTTTAGTACATGACCCATCAAAGTTCATACTCCAAAGAGGACTAGTTTCAGTTTTATCATTAATTCTCTTACTATCCTATTTGTGTTGAGTGCCATTGGGTTGTTCTATGGAGTAGGCACCGTGTTGATGATTGTCTTGTTTAAATGAAGGTTTGGAAGGTAGCTGTTTGTTTAGTATTTGATCAATTTCCTCTTCTGTCAAAGGAGAGTTTTCCTTATAGATAGAAGTACAACAAACTTCGTTCTCTTCTTTTAACTGGTTTTGAGGATGGATGTCTTCTTGAGCCTCTTTTAGTCATTCTTCACTTGAGTTTGTAGGAAAAATTTGAGGCTTTTTTATTGTTTCCTGATCTGCTTTTGTTTTAAACAACTCATGATTGTTATGATGCTCAATTTGAATACAAAGTTCATGAGTTGTTTCTTCTACATTATCAGGATGCCACTCGTGTTGTATAATCTAAAACAAGTTATAACACAGAGGAAGGGTTCCTATATGTGTTGGTGCTTCCTCTATTTCAGGTTTTGTGTTTTCCAAATGGCTACTTGTTTCCTCAAAGTACTGCTCACTATTAGTATTTGCAATTTGATTGTGAAGATCTCCTAACAACATAGTACAAGATATGGGGAGGCAATCAGGAGTTTCTTGACAACCTTCTTCATCATCTACTATAAAGTCTTGATCATCATACATGTCTTGCTCATTGTCTAGGTCTTGTAGGGGTTGAGTTTTTTCTTGATCTGAAATAAGCATGTGCTGGTCTAGATCATCAATATTTAAATTAGCTTCATATCTTTCCATTCTCTTTCCAAGAATGTACATCATCTTTTCCATCATGATTAGTAGTTTTTATTCATTATTTTCTCTATAATGTTGTTCATCAAACATGTTTTGTAGTGGTGGAGTTTGTTTTTTATTTGAAACAAGCATGAGCTGCTCTAGATCATATATGCTTAAATTAGCCTCATACCTTTCTATTCTCTTTCCAAGCATGTACATCAATTTTTCCATCATGACCATATGTTTGTCTTCTGGGTCTATATCTAAATCCATGTTTGTAAATAAAAAAAGAGGTCACTGTATATTATCAGCCAGTTTAGAGTCTTCTACTAGTGGAGTCATTTGGTCTTTTGGGAGTTGTAGAGCATGGAGTCGCTAGGTGGAAAACAAAAAATTTAATTTCTTTTTTTTAGCTCTTGTGGAGTTAAAATGTTTTATTGTTCCACCACCATGTTTATTATGAATACCAATCTAAAGATATTATGGGTCTTTTGAGTTCTTTCAGTCCTATGGGTTCTAAGAGTGTCCTAAATCTGTTTCACAACTTAGCTAGGGTGATGAGACAAAGAGACTTTACTCTTATGGCTAAGCTAGCTGATTCCTTCAAGGTTTGATAAGCTCTTATGAGAATCCTAAGGGTTCCTTAGTTTTTCACTGACTAAAATAAGTCTTATCATGATTACCATTTTCTTTGGTAGTTCTTGAAGAGGGCTGCTTTTAGTCAAGAGGTTTTTTGAGGTCTTAAGGTTGTCTAAGATGAAATTTGACTTAGATTCCCCAGCAGAGTCGCCAGAAATGTTAGTTCCCTGTAATTTTAGCAGATTGGCAAGACTAAAGCTGCAAAGACAACATTATGAACCCCTTTGGGATTCTAGGGTCTAGCCCTCCTTAATCTAGAGAAGGATCTCTCTATAAGTGCAAATATTGATTTATCTTTAAGGCTTTTAGTATGATATTAGGCTAGTTATTAAGAACAAGGGTTTTGTTTGTTTTGGTTGGGAAAAGATATATGAAGGTGAAGGAAGTCTAAGTGAAGGGTGAAGGTGTATGAAAGTGAAGGAATGATTCAGATGATAAGATAGGAAAGAGGCAGCTTCAATCCATTGGGATATGGAGTCATAAAAGGATTTAATTGGAACATCAAGGTTCAAGAGTGCTCCATGGGGCAAGTCATCTATGTCAAAGGATCTCTTTAAGTTGATTTTACGGAATGAAAACAATAATAAATGAAGATTAAAACAAATGAAGAACAAAGAGCAGCCTAATATCAAGTAAGTACTTTGAAACTATCCTACTTTTGGCATGCACTTGAGAAAAACATAAAAGTAATGTAAGATTAGGTAAGTACTTTGAAACTAGCCTTCTTTTGATGCACTTTCAATAGAAAACATTTAAAACACAAAAATAATAGCTTAAGATCAAGTAAGGAATTTGAACCTATCCTGCTTTCAGCATATTCAAAGGGAAAATTTTCAAAGCAACTGTTGGAGAAGGAACTAGAGGACAGGGCTAACCATAGACTTCCCTAGTTGATTCTTTAATTAGAAAATTTTTCAAAACAACACTTAAGAGAAACAAAGAATAGTCTAAGATCAGATAAGGACTTTGAACCTATCCTTCTTTTGACATACTCTTAGGGAAACTTTCAGACAACCTTTGTAGATAAAACTAGAGGGCGGGGCTAACCATAGACTTCCCTAGTTCAAGTTTACTTAGCATAAATGAAAATAACATTCAAGAACAATGTTTAAAGTTTAGACAGTAAGACATGGGAACACCAGCATTCCTAACTTCTTGGAATATATTAAATCATTATTAAATACACAAAGGAGGAAAACATAAAGATAAAGCTTATCAGTGAGAGTAGGGTACTTGTGACAGTAAATCCTAGCTCTATATTTGTTGTTCTTTATCAGAGAAAGTGGACAGAATGGAAACAAAAGAAAATAACAATTTACAATAATAAAAACATCACCATTGACATAGACCACGATCCCATACATCAGCTTGTATTTGATGTTCAAACCAGTTACAATCTTCAAGTCCAATGAGTCTCTACAGCTTCAAACTTCTCATCCCAACTTAGGTATCTTGAATTACAAACAGAGCTTACAGCAGCTGTATAGACCATTCTATTGTTCTAGATTAGGCTTAATTTATTGTCAACCAAGGTAGGTAATCTTAGAGGCACGTGTCTAATGTTTATAAACCTAAAAGGATCTGTTTGCCTAAGTGAATGTTTATTGTAGCAAGTTCCAGCACTCTTTTTACAAGAGATTGATATGTGGTTCCTCACACACTTTAAACACTCGTGATTAAATCTGATCTGTTGTTATAAAAACAGAGTGTTACTAATTTCCTGATTTTTCAATCCTTTTACAAGGTTATAGTTCAAAAAAACTCTTTCAAATTAACACACTAAATCATACTAAAAATCGAATTCATTAAAACAGAGATCATACAAATGATTTTGAATTCAATACTCAACTAAACCCTCTTACAAGGACTTTTCATTAATTTAGTAGTTGAATTTTGCAATTATAACTATGAACCATGAAATAAAAATGATGAATGAAATCACAGGCACTCTTAATCAAAATCAGTGAACTTAAAGCATGAAATTTAAAAAAAATACTAAATCAGATTTGAATATTAAATCTAATGAAAATGTAAAGAAAAGTGTACCGACTTCGCATGGGGGCCCTTCCACGCTTGAAGGCACACTTGGGAAACTTCAAATGATGAAAACGCTAACTTAAAACACCATAAATGATAAAATCCCATTTCTGATTAAAATCTGGGAATGAGTTACATTAAAACAGAGTTCTGAAGCACGTACACAGTCTCAAGTTTTCTCTTACATCCCATAATATCACTAGCATCACTAGCCTATTACATGCTTCCATTCACTTATTTATCATAAATTACAATCAAAAGAGGCTATTTTCGTTCCTTATAATCCTAACTGATCTCCAAAACAATTAGAATTAGTTTGGAATTCCTAATCATAGGAAAAATATCAAGCTCATTCATTATGACTCAGATTTTTCTGTTAGATTGGCTGGGTTTGACCAGCGTTGACCGGATATTTAGGAACTTCAAATCTGATGCTGGATAGATTTTTCATCATCTGTGTACATTCTAGATCACGTCCTTGTCCTTAGTTTTGATCTACCTTCTATGCCACATGTCAGAACATAAACCATTTACAGGAAGTTATCACATACTGTAATTTTCTTGAAAATTTTCATTTTTTAACACAAAAATTCCATAAATTAATTTTAATGTAAAAATAACAATTATAATGCTATATTAATCAATTTTAATAAAATATAAGGGATTTATGGAAGAAAATAGTGGAAAATGATGGGATTTTAGGAGAAAAAGATAGCCATACAATAATACCAACATTTCCCCCAAACTCAATGATTTAGCATGTCCTCATGCTAACCTGATGTGATCCCTTTATGTTATGCTTGTCCTTGTGCTTCTGCTGCTTGTAGAAATAAAACTACATTCTTCTGGGCTTGAAACTCATGCTTCATGTTATTGTATTTTTCTTTGAAAGCCTTTTTTTGCGTGTACCATTTTGTTGCCCAATTACATATTTCAATTTGATTAGTTTTTTGTTTTTTGACTTTCCTGTTCAATTTCTCATTTTTCTATTGAATATTCTTGCTCTGGGCTCTTAACACTTCATTTTCTTTCTTTATGACTCTTTCTAACATATTTTCTTCCATAAGTTCCTCTTTTAACTCTTCGATTTGTTTCTTTAGCTTTCTGTATTTCTTGTCTGTAGGTACTGGCTCTTTTCTTTCTCCCTTGTTACATTCAGTTTCCATTTCTGCATCTTGTTTTGGCTGTGAATTAGCACTTCTCTCAATTTCCATTGGTGTATTTATATATTTCTCTAGTTGATCATCTTGTATTTTGTTTCTTTTTATCCTGCTTGATCTTCTTGTGTAAGTAGTGAAAATTTTGTCTTTTTCAATTTTGTAGGCATCTTCTTGCCTCATTCTCCTTGTTTTCACACTACTACTGGGCTGAGAAATAGTGCCTGATCTAAATTCAAGGGTTTCCTCATCAAATTCAACCATAAATTTTGTGTTTCATTATTTCTCTTGTTCATATTCTTTGGTTTTGATTTGATTGGCAATTAAAAATCCTTCCCATGTTATTCCTCTCTTTTGCAATTCAAATTCAATTAAAATTTTGATCAAACCAAAATGATACAAGCTTCTATCTTCATCACCCTTTTGTTTCTGGATGGTATTTGACATTTTAGTCAAACTCTGTGAAAGAAAGTGAGGCAAACTGATAGTGCATTGACACTTTAAGTGGAACAATATTTTTATGTTATACAAGTATACTATACTGTATCACCCTTCACATGTGACAAAATTTTGGAGAATGTATACCATTTCATCCCATGGATGGATTAACCAACTTCTAGGAACACCGTTTTTCCAATTGACAGAAGAAACTCTTGATCTAGACATAAACTGAGTCCACGCTTTTTCTCTAAACTGCTTGGTTTTGAAATATTTTTCCCCTTCTGGACTAATGTCTAATGACTGAGCTATTCTATCCTCTGATATTCTAAAAGAGAAATTTCCTATCAAAGCTTTTTCTCCATTAAATGAAAATGAAAACTGTTTTGTAACTTCTTCATTGTTTCCATTGAATTTCTCTAGAAAAGGTAACCATTATTTTTCCCTCAAAATTTTAACACAGTCTTCATGGTATTTTGAGCTATCAAATTTCTCAGGCTCTGCTCTATTTTTCGTTTTTAGAAAAATCTCTATTTTAACCCTTTTTTATTATACTCTGTGAAACAAAAATTTAACCAAGTTTTTTCAACTTGTTACATTTTTTGTTGCGATCCACTGAGCTGACCTTAAGTTTCTGAACCGACTTCTTCAAATGTCTGAGCTGGTCGTAAATTTCTGAGCTTACTTCAATTTATGGGCGGAAGTCAAAATTCTGGATAACCCCTCACTCCTAGACATTCTCCCTTTTTTTCAACACCTATTATCTCGACCTTTCTATTTTAAAACTCAGAGCCCAAATGTTAGCCGACTTTTATGAACTCAGAGTTTCATAAAATGAAAACTTAGCACCCGACCTTGATTTTGCGTGTTATCATGAGATAAGATTGTTATGATGATGGCGCAGAGAATAGGGTTTTATTATGAAATACAATAGTCTTATTTACAGAGTCTGAAGACCTATCATAGAGAGTTCAAATCATAGATACAGAGGAATGATAGTGGTTTGCAGAAAACACAATCATAGTAACAGAGTATACAAGTCGTGCTGACAGAGAAATGAAATCATTGGAAAATACACTCATAAGAAGATATGGACCTCTTTTATAACTTATCGAATAAACATTCGATAGCTCATAAACTATATATATGCACCCTGGCCTTTCAATTAAATCCATATATGCGCCCAGACCTTTCAATTAAATCCAAGGTTAAACCATGCATCAAACGTTCTCCAGTCATAAACCTTGGGCGTTATATTAAGAATGGGTCCCACCAATTAATGCACCTCTTCACTCAACGACCCCCAGCTCGTCGCGTTGCAAACCCTAATCGAATGATCACCAATGAATATCACGTTGTTAAAGCATCTGAGAATTAATGCTCCAAATATGTGCAAAATTAGTGGTATTAAAATACCACTACCTCCTTACGTGTCAACAACAAACATATATCGCGTTTTTTTAATAAAACTTAAATACAAATTTTCAACTATGCGATACTACCAGTTTTATATTTCAAACCCGCTTTTACTTTATCACTCAATATTCCGCTCCTTATTCTCATGGTTCCGCACCATTCCACTTCTGCACCAGTCTAATTCTGATTTCGCTTCTCATTTCAAAAAATGTCTTATCCATTCTGAAGGCCCGTTGGTACTTTATTGGCAGAGGTCTATTTGAAACAATGCTGAATGTATGAGGGTATCGGTAGGAATGGTTAAAATGGATAATATGGGTAGGAATGGGTAGGAATAGGAATGGGTATTATGAAAATAGAAGTGTTCGTATAGAAATAGGCAGAGTGGTAATAGATATGAACGTATAGAAATAGGCAGAGTGGTAATAGATATGAACATATAGAAATAGGCAGAGGGATATGGGCATGAAACCATTAGGCAATAAGATAGCTTATGGTTTCATAGGTTAGAATGCTTAGAATGGATTGATATAGGTTATGAAATTGATAATAAGAAAACACAATTATTTATTTAACACTAAAATAATATAGGAATTTAAATGCTAAAAACAAAAATCTTTCAATACATTACACTTGCTGGCTGATAAAATCCTGATTTTTCTTTTTTGCAGGTGTAACTGATTTGCAGGTGTAACAGGTGTGACTGATATGATTATCTTTGTAACTGATCCTTTTCCTCTAAAACAGGTCCCTTTGAAAATGAGTATAAACAGGTTCCTTGAAATCTGAAGAGTCATGTTTGTGAAGCTTCTATTCATCTTTGGTGTTGATGCAGCCTTGTTTAGAATTCTGATAGGCAACCTTTGAAAATTGCTGAAGTAGCCTTGTGTACCTTTGATGTAGTATTTGAATAGGTCCCTTTGCTATTTTTAGTATTGAAATAGCCTTTGAACAGGTCCCTATGCATAATCATGTTGAAACAGGTCCCACTGCATATTTTGTTGCTTGAACAGGTCCCTTTACTGATTAGAACAAAACAACTCTTATTCAAACAAATTCCTTGAAAATTTGAGAATGAGGAGATGAGATAGGGAAAAACAATTGTTTCTTGTCCCCCACTAATTCTTTGACTTGTCCTCAAGTCATTAATGAAATTATGAAAAACAGGAAATAACTAGAACAGTGAATTCTTACCAGCCAAATGATTGGTTTTCCAGTAATAATTCGAGTTTAGAGTGTGCCAGTGTCTGGTTTTCACATATAACTATATATATATATATATAACTATATATATATATATATAGATACATATATATATATATATATATATATATATATATATATATATTTTATATATTTTTATTTTCTATGTTTTATTTTTTATTTTTTATTTTTTTAAAGAAATTGAAATGATTAAGGTAGAGTATCTCAACCTCCTTTTGCTAACATACAGTTTGAATAAAATCTTCTTTGAGGATGGGCTTATTATAGAGTTTCAACCTATGTCTATTGACAATAAAAGTGTTGCTTTATCCATCAATTGTAGTAAGTTTGACTGATCCGTTTTCAAATACTTGAACTATTTCACATGGGCCCATCAAATGTGTTGTGAACTTGGCTTTATGATCTCTGAATTTGGAATCAAAGAGTAAAGCCCAGTCACCTTATTTAAACTCTTTCTTCTTTATGTGTGAGTCATGACACTGCCTCCTTTGTTTCTGCATTAGGATTGTTCTCTCCTCTGCCTACTTCCTCATTTCATCTAACTGGTTCAATTGCATAATTCTCTCTTCTTTTGCTTCATTAAGATCAATGCCTAAATCTGCAGCCATTTTATAAGTATGTATTTGAAATTAAATAGGAAGCATTACCTCTTTTCCATACACCAGCTAATATGGTGTAAATCTTGTAGTATCTTTCCACGTGATTCTGTAAGCCCAGAGAGCATCCTTGAGCTTTTCCTCCGAGTTCTTTCTGTTCATTGCCATTGTTTTAGTGATAATTCCTTCCAAAGTTTTATTTGTAGATTCCACTTACCCATTGCCCTCTGGATGGTAAGGTGTACTTCTCCTGTGCTTGATTTTATATTTTTCTTTGATGTCTTGAACCAACCTTGAAGTAAAATGAGTACCTTGGTCTGTTACTATCTCTCTAGGCACTCCATACCTTACAAAAATTTCTTCAAAAAGGAAATTTACCACTATTTGTTCAGTTTTCCAGACAAGTGCTTTTGCTTCAGCCCATTTAGTCATGTAGTCAGTACATAATAAGATGTACTTTTTACCCTTTGAAGGTGGATTGATAGGTCCTATAAAATCTAGAGCCCATTTTTCAAATGGCTCTAAATGTACTTGAGGCTGAAGTGGCATCTCATCTGAAGCAGTTGGTCTACCCATTCATTGGAAACTGTCACAAATTCTCACATACCTCTTGGAATTATTAAAAATTGATGGCCAATAATAGCCAAGACTGAGGATCTTGAATGTTGTCCTTTTAGCTGCAAAATTCCCACCACAAGGTTCATCATGGAAATATTTTAAAACATCAATTATTTCATCATTTCTTACACATATTCTAATAATCATATCATAACTAGTGTAAAATAAATCTCCATTAACATGAATATCTGGCAATTTGCTTGATGAGTCTTTTCTTCTCCTTTGTAGTAAAATATGGAGGTGTCTTTCCTATGGAGAGATAATTAGTTAAATCAGCATACCATGGATCCACTATTGAAATTGAAAATAAATTTTCATTGGGAAAATAATCTTCAACTAGAACAACCTCACCTGGATTGTGGAGTCTAGAAAGAAAATCTGCCACCTGGTTCTCTTTACCTGGTCTATCCAACACTGTAATATTAAATTCCTATAGCAATAACAACCATCTGGTAACTCTGCCATTAGTTATTGGTTTGTTCATTAAGTACTTAATGGCAGAGTGGTCAGTATGGATAAAAACCTCATAACCAGTTATATAATGTCGAAATTTATTCGCAGCATGTATGATTGAAAGCATTTCTTTTTCAGTATCTGTGTAGTTAAGTTCTGCAGGTGTCATATTTTTACTAATAAAATAGATGGCATAATTCAAAGACTCTTCTTTTTTTCCTAATGAGGCACCTACTGCAGTATTAGATGCATAAGTAAAGATATGAAAGGGTAGGGTCCAATTAGGTCCTTTTAAAACTGGTGTGGTTGATAACTTTTCTTTGAGTGTTTCAAAAGCTTTTTGACAATTTTCATTCCAGTTGAAATGCACATATTTTGCAAGAAGCTTAAATAGAGGTAAAGATATCTTACTAAAGTGTTCAAAAAACCTTCTATAATAGATTTCATACACAAGAAAGCTTCTTACCTCTTTTTGAGTCTTCAGAATTGGAAAATTGACAATGATTTAGATTTTTGATGGATCTACTTTAATGCCTTCTGAAGAAATATAATGACCCAATACTATCCCTTCATTTAGCATCATAAAACACTTTTCATTAATCAAGGATAAATTGGCTTCAATACATCTCTTCAAAAATTTCTCAATATTTTCTAATGAATGCTCAAATGAATTACCATACACTGAAAAATCATCCATATAAACTTCAACACACTCATGAACTAGGTCAGCAAAAATAGCTAATACATCTCTCTGAAATGTAGCTGGAGCATTACAGAGTCCAAATGGTAAAACATTGTAGGCATAAGTGCCCCAGGGACAAGTAAAAGTGGTTTTGTCTTGGTCCTCTAAGGCTATCCTAATCTGGTTATAGCCACTGAAACCATCAAGAAAAGAAAATGATGATTTCGAGCTAATGTATCCAAAACTTGGTCATTAAATGGTAGTGGAAAATAATCTTTGAGGGTTGCTTTGTTCAATTGTCTATATTCAACACAAATCCTCCACTTACCATTTTTCTTGGGCACTACTACCAATGGAGATACCCACTGACTGTTAGAGATGGGATAAATAAAATTGAATTTCAGTAGGTTTTGTAATTCATCTCTAACAATATCCTGAAGGATGGGATTCATTCTTCTCTGTGGTTGCCTCACTGGTCTTACATTACTATCTGTGTAAATATGGTGAGTGCATGTTTCTGGGTGGATTCCCTACATATCGGTGTAGTCCCAAGCAAATGCCTTTTGATATTTTCTCAATAATGGAATCAATTTTTCTTCCTGAGATAAGTCTAGGTGTGTGCCAATATTCAATGTTTTTCCTGGACTAATCTCTATAATCTTACTCTGTGTGTTTGTGATAGATTGAATGGGAAAAATGTTTTCAAATAATGTTTGAAAAGAATGAATGGTACATGTTTCTTGAAAAATTTGTGCTAAAAGTTGATCTGCAGCATTGTATTGTTCATTTCTTAATTCTTCAGAAATATCAGGTTGAGAAAGGAACAATTCTACCAAATCATCATTATTATGTTATTGAAAATCATAGATTTGATTGATGCTGAAAAAGATTGAACTTCTTCTTTATCATTGTATTTGTCATCAAGCCATAAGTTGTTTGCTACTGCTGGTGATTGTGCTGATGGGTAAAGAGTAAGTTGTTTTCTTTCAGTTCCTCATGAAATAATCATATTACCTTATCTACACCCTATGAATGCATCAGTAGTTGCTAACCATGGTCTACCAAGGATGAAAGGGTGTCCTCATAAATTAGATTTTGGCTGAAGGACTAAAAATTCAATTGGATACTCCCAAGAGTGCAGTGAAACAATTATGTCCTCCAAAATCCCTTCAGGAATGACTTTAGACCTATCAACTAGTTCTAGGACAATTGGTGTGTATTGCATGTTGGGAAAAATACTGAGAGGGGGGGTGAATCAGTATTTACAGCATATTCAAAACTTTTCTTTTCTTTACTTCAAAACCCATACGCTACTTTCCTGAAGCAGACTCGCATATATACGCGGATACTCTTTATTAAAATCGCGTATACACAGATAACTAATTATGTCATTAATTCTTCAATTAAACCATTCCATCATTTATTCATCAGATATTCAATAAACAGTAAACATGTGCAGTAAGAATAGAATAAACCATCACACAAAGCATCACACATGAACACCAGGATTTTTAGGTGGAAACCCAAGTCGGGAGAAAACCACCGTTGCAGTTGCTCAGCCTTCAATATTTTATTATAGAGAAAACATCTTACAACATATGTGCTGGCACAGACTCTACCAGCACGCAGGCACCCACCTGCGCTCGTTTACCAGCCTCTCCTGGAACGGAGCTACGACCCCCTGACTCGTTTACCAGCCTCTCTTGGAAGGGAGCTACGACCCCCTGATCTCGTTTACCAGCCTCACATGGAAGGGAGCTACGACCCCCTGACTGAAGGCTACAACCCTCAGCACCTCTATGGACCACGTTTCATCAATTTTCACACTGGATCCAACAACTTCAATAGAACACAACTTGCAGGCCATGTTTCATCATATTTTCAAACTGGACCCTCTCCATACATTTAAGCACGGTCAAACATCAACAACGAATGTCTAAAACAGAGCAGATCAGATCAGATATTTCATACCCCATGCTTCAGCAAACCCTAGTTTGCATACGCGCTTTCCTTTCACTGATGCCGCATATATACGCGCTTCCGTCCACATCAACCAGCGTATACCTATGTATTAATTTCATTGTGCATACGCGCTTTATCTTCAGCGAAGCCACGTATATACGCGCTTCCACTGATCAGGAGCTCAGGACCAAGTGTTGTAAAATGGTCAAAAATGAAGGTGCTCAGAACTGGTTTGAACCTAAATGACCGGATAGAGATCGTCTTCCTAATTCCAACGCCGCGAACGGCACTCAAATCTGACTCCGTATGAGGAAGATATTTAGTTTTAAAGATCCGCCAATTTCAATTAAAAATGCCAAATTTGACTTTGGGAAAAAAATTTATTTTTATTAAAAAAAAGAATATTCCACAGAATATTCTGGGAATATTTCGTGGAATATTCCACAGAATATTCTGCGGAATATTTCGCTTGTGGCCAGTAACAAAGCGCCACGTGGCTAGCCCGGAGGCTGCCACGTGGGCCCCCAAAGCGGATTGAAATGGCATTTCAAAAATTTATGTATGGACTCAGTCGGATTCGAACGCGGGTGCGCGCGTTAACAGCCAAGCGCTTTAACCATTGGACCATGGTTTGTTTGTTGTTTATATATTGCAACGCGCACATATTTAATGTTGGTATTGTATTGGGCGGGTCCCAAAAGGGGGCCAGCCCCTAAGGGCCAGCCCCCTCCGCATGGAACCACAGCCCGAGAACTTATGGTCTATTTCATCGGCGCACAATTGTTGGGGTTTGGTCACGTTGGACCGGTGGGTGGAGCGGAAAGATATTAAATATTATGGTTATATAAACGGTTAAAAACTTACCATATGCCATTTAAAACGCAAACAGGTTCAAACAAACAGCGACAAAGTGGGTCACGTGGACCTTATCCTCTAGCCCCACAGTTGGCGGTAGATTCAGCGGAGGTGCTATTTTTAGCGCCGAGCACTAATTTTTCGGACTGATCTGGCGTTGACTCCAGTTTTAGCTAGGGTTTGTTTAGTGTAACTGGCAATTGGGAGTAAATGGCCATAACTTTGGCTAGGAAAGTCCGTTTTGGACAAAAAAAATTTTGATTTTGGCTCTCTTCGACCTTTTGAAGCCATGGGCACAGGTTTCACAGCCATCTGAGGTCTTTTGCAGGTGATTTTGCTTCGTGGAAGTTCCAGGATCCACTAGGGCCAAATCAGTTTGGGAGCTGCATTGGGAATTGTGCACCCAGTGAATGTGGAATGAAGGTCATTCCTGAAATTTTTCAGCATTCTGAATCCATTTCTACAGCTCGTTTTTCCTTTTGAGGCATTCTTCTCACTGTTTAGCTTCAAGGAAGCTTTCAGGGCCACTAGGGCCATTTCAGTGATGGAGCTGTTTGGGGGCTATGTTCATCCATTTTTGATGATTCAAAAGCCTATTTATGCTATTTTCGACCTTCTGAGTCTAATGGAAGAGGTTTCAGAATCAATTGAGGTCATCTTCACCTCGAAATTCTCCATGCAAGTCTAAAGGGCCACCAGGGCCAATTGGGGAAAGTACTGTATCAGGTACAATTTCACTGTTTAGTGTTTGGGAAATAGCATGTTTAGCTAATTCCTATCTTCTGATTCTGTATTTACAGTCAGATCTGTCTTTCGAGACACTCCTATTCTTGTATTATCCTTTGTAGCATTTTTAATACAAGAGGACAAGCCTAGTTTGAGAGGCTTGGTCCAGCAGATGTAGCCCAGAGGGGGGGTGAACTGCTTTATCATTTGATGTCTTTATTTGCTGAAGATGATATGCTAAACAAAACTGATATAAAGTGTAAAACATCAAATATACATAACTTGCATACACACATAATCACCTACTCAGCTGCAGAAAGTTATTTGTGTTATTCCGCAAGACATCAAACTTCAAGTATGTGTATGTCAAAGACTTCTAAGTGTTTACTTCATTATTTCTTTAGGCAGAGCCTGTAGAGGGCCAGGTAGCCTCTGGAACTCATCCTCTCTTTAGAGGTGACATGTCCGGTGAATTCCCCTACAGTCTATCTCTGTATAAGAAATAAGAAGTTTTCACTAGTTTCAGAGGTCACTTGGAGTGTATAGCTCACATTAGAAATTATGGGAAATGGATACCTTGCACCCTTAAACAAGTACATTCCATTTTTAGATCATCCACTGTGACGAACTAGCGTATAGATCTTTAACCATTTCAGAGCTACATACTTCTTCAGATCAGACATTCAGTTCAGATTCAACCCTTTACTTCAAACAGATGTTCGCCTCATTACAGATCTAAGCATTCCATAAACAGATCTAGCAGATACAAATATATTCCAGATCTAGATTCCCTTCTTCATCAGTTCTTCTTTGGAGCATCATACATTCAGATCTATCATTCAACTATAACCCTTTCCATTCAAATATAATTCAGAGAGAAGTATTCATTCAAGTTCAGACATCTAGCTCCCACACTCATCATTTACACAATGAAATTATTCTCCTTATATAGGTTTATCCTTTTTCAATACCACGGGCCAAAATAATACCATGAGCCTTCAATACCACGGGCCCCTTTTTCAATACCATGAGCCAAAACAATACCATGAGCCCAAAACTACATTACTTTCGATGGTATTCCTGGACGGGGTCATTTAGACGAATCATTACCCAATACAATGAATCCATACCATGGTGGTTACCCCTGGATTTGCACTTTATGAGTGCTTTTTCCCATACGTGACTTGGAACGTTGTTTCCCGCGTGCATACGCGACTTCCCTTAGACAGATCCGTGTATTCCTTAAGACATACTCTTTTCATCAAGATCTAGCACATGCTGAATTCCTTTCTTCATTGCCTTTTGTACACACTGTAGATACATCATATCTTCATCTTTAAACAGGTTCATCAAGACATTCTATCAAGAACAACTTCATCAAGTAAGTTGCCATCATCTTCATCAGGTGGGTTGCCATTCAAGAACAACTCTCTACATCATATTGTTCAACAAACATCATATCACATCAGATTTACATCATTTACCAAGTCCATCAAGTCAAGAATAGCTTCATCAGGTGGATTGCCATCAAGGACAACACAAGTCAACAATCGCATGTCTTCATCTTCATTCAGTGGGTTGCCATCAAGGACAACACTCTGCATCATATTGCCAACAATCTCCCCCTTTGGACTTGATGGCAACCACGATGGTGTTTGGTTACCACAACAGATAGGTACATTAAGAATACAATGACACCATGTCACTCTCTCCATTTTTGACACCATTCTTTCTCTTCATTCAAACACCATGCCACTCTCCCCCTTTTACATCAAGGGCAAAGGGCGGATCAAATACCAACATACTCTCCCCCTTTTCTCCTCATGTGGAAGAAGCGTTCTGCAGATCTGATATATACTGAAATGACCAAGCTCCCCCTGTGTTCAAAACATATTTTTCAATAAAGTACATGACTCTATGAACTTCCTATCACCAAAGACTCATACTTACATCAAAGATTCAACCAAGTGGATTTACATATGAGACTCAAATACCCAACCAAGTGGTTTTACACATTTCAATTCAACTACCCAACCAAGTAGGTTTACAAAATTTGACTCAGCTACCCAACCAAGTGGGTTTACAAATTTGACAAGTCCTTCCATGATATGACTTTTAAGACCAACACAGGCAAAATATCAAGAAAAGTATATTTAAGACATGTAAATACATATGTTATTATATAAATAGCATAATATACCTGAATCTACATTTATAAACTTGCTATATAATGAAACCACATAGTTCCATACATCTGAACATACCAACAATCATCAAAGCATCTTCTCAACACATGAAAATAAATTGTGACTGGGGCTACAGACCCACTGGCATTATCGAATGCAAAAGCAATAGCTATGAGTACAACTAACGAAGGCATTTAAACGAAAATTTGTCATCAATGAACATAGTTTTCTGTGCAGGAACTCGCGTATATACGCGACTGTGTTTCATGAAACCCGCGTATCCACTGCCATATTCTAAATTTATGCAGATTTGTTCTTTTGACTGGCAGAGAACACTCCCAGCTTCTGTCTTAGATACTCAAACACTTCCCTGGGCAGAGGTTTGGTAAAGATATCAGCAACTTGTTCTTTGGAGGGAACATACTCCAACTTCACTGTTTGCTCGAGCACTTGTTCACGTAAGAAGTGATACTTGATGGGAATGTGCTTAGTCTTTGAATGCATAACAGGATTCTTTGAAATACTGATGGCACTTGTATTGTCACACTTAATGGGGACAGGAGGTGTATATTTGATTTGAAAATCTTGTAAGGTTTACATCATCGAAAGGAGTTGAGTGCAACAAGATGCGGCAGCCACATATTCTGCTTCTGCTGTAGATAAGGCAATAGAATTTTGCTTCTTGCTGAACCAAGATACTAACCGGGGTCCCATATAGAATGCACCACCACTAGTGCTTTTCCGATCATCAACATTTCTAGCCCAATCTGCATCAGTGTAAGCATGAAAAGTGAGATCAGCATTCTTTGGATACCATAGTCCAAAGTCTTGAGTTCCTTGTAGATATTTGAATATTCTTTTGACAGCCTGAAGGTGAGACTCTTTTGGATTAGCTTGGAATCGTCCAACAATCCCAACTGCATGCATAATGTCTGGTCTAGTCCCAGTGAGATAAAGTAGACTCCCTATCATTGATCTGTATTCTGGTTGATTCACCGTGGGAGAATCATCATGAGAACTGAGATTGCATCCGGTTATCATTGGTGTACTTACAGGTTTGCATTCTTCCATGCCATACTTCTTCAGAATTTGCTTAAGATATTTTACTTGTGATAGGAATATACCATCTGTAGTTTGATGCACTTGCAAGCCAAGAAAGAATGTTAGTTCCCCAAGTAAGGACATTTCAAATTCATGCCTTGACTTAATTTTGGCTAAAGTTCTTATTGCTCCCAAAAATGATATCATCAACATATACAACTGCAATCAATAGTTTATCATTTTCAACTTTTGTGTATATGATTCTTTTCTCTCCAATACAGACCATTTAAAATCACACTTCAGTGGAAAACATTGTCAAAACTGATAATACCAAACCACTGGAGCTTGTTTGGGATATCTCAGGCCTTTTAGTCAAAACAAGATTGCATCATTTATACAGAAACCTTCTGGTTGTTCTATATATACTTCTTCTTCTAGATCACCATTAAGAAAAGCAGATTTAACATCCATTTGATAAACTTTGATTTGTTGATAACTTTAAAAGGCAAGAAACATTCTTATGGCTTCAAGTCTAGCTACAGGAGCAAAAGTTTCTTTAAAGTCTATACCTTCTTATTGAGTATACCCTTTGCAAACCAATCTAGCTTTGTTTCTTACAACATCCCCATTCTCATTTAACTTGTTCTTGAAAATCCATTTAGTTCCAATGACATTTTTATCATGTGGTCTTGGTACCAATTCCCAAGTGTCATTCTTTTCAATTTGACCAAGCTCTTCATCCATGGCTTGCCTCCAACATTCATCTCTGCTAGCTTGATTGACATTGAGTGGTTCAATTGTGGATAGAAGTGCCATATGACTAGAAGATCCCACAAGAGTTCTCCTTGTTCGTACACCTGATTCCTTGTCTCCCAAGATTTGAGATTCAGGATGATTCTTTTGAAAATATCTAGATGGAGCTTTTTCAGATAGATCAGTTTCAGGTTCATCATTGGATTCACTATCTATATCAAATGTAGAAGGCCATAAGTCATCATCATCTTCTTTTGTTGTTTGTTTTTCTTCTTTAGGAGCTACAGGAGACTCATCAATAACAACATCAATACATTCAACAATCTTTTGAAGCCTTTCATTATAACATTTGTATGCTTTTCTTGAAGATGAGTAACCAAGGAAAATTCCTTTATCTGATCTAGGTTCGAACTTGCCAAGCTTTTCATCATTATTTTTGATAAAGCATTTTCTTCCAAAAACTCTAAAATGCTTTACGGAGGGAGATTTACCATACCAGAGTTCATATGGAGTTTTATCACTGTTTACTCGAACATGAGTTTTGTTGAGAATGTTTGCTGGTGTATGTGTTGCTTCTCCCCAGAAAGTGTGAGGTATTCCAGAATCATCAATCATAGCTCTAGCCATTTTTTGAATCGTTCTATTCATTCTTTCTGCTACGCAATTTTGTTGTGGAGTGCCAGCTACAGAGAATTATCTTTTTATGCCATGTTGTTCACAAAATTCAAGGAATTCATTTGATGTATATTCTCCTCCAAGATCAGATCTGAGACACTTGATTTTTAGATCCAATTCATTTTCAGCCAGTGCTTTGAAGCTTAGAAATTTTTCAAATGCTTCATCTTTGTGTTTAATGAACCCGATCCAACACATTCTAGAGTAATCATCAATGAATAAGATATAGTATTCTTCCCCATGTGGTGTCTTCTTTCTCACAGGTCCACATATGTCAGTATGAATGAGTTCAAGAGGCTTACTTGATGATCCTTCTTTGGCATTAAACCGTACTCTAGTCTGCTTACCGAATTGACAAGATTTGCATATGATACTTTCTGGTGGATTAATATTGGGAAGATCATGAACAGCTTGAAGTCTGCTTGCTTTTTTGATTTGAGAGAAGCTCAGATGCCCCAGCCTTCTATGCCATAGCCAATTTTCTGAAGATTTGCTCAGGTAACATTGATCTTTGTAGCCCTTTAGTATATACAGGTTGCTTGGATTTCTTTTCCCTTTTATAATAATTTTACATGTATCAAGATCACGAACCACACATTCTTTTGAACTAAAAACAACTTTTGTTCCTTGATCACACATTTGACTTACACTTAACAGGTTATGCCTCAATCCATCCACATACATGACATCTTTAGCCTTCACCTTTTCCTTTAGAAATACTGACCCTTTTTCTTTAATTATAGCAGGAGTATCATTTCCAAAAGTAACTTTCTTTTCCTTTTCTAGAGCATTATATGAAAGAAGTTTTCTTTTGTCACCTGTCATGTGTCTTGAACACCCACTATCGATGTACCATTGATTTTCTTCACCTTCTGCAAATAATTCTATCCCACAATTTTCAACCGGCGGTTCTTTCTTTTTCCACACTTTAGAGCTTGAGGGAACATGTTCTTTTGGTTGGATCTTGTTCCTGCATTCAGATTCTTCATGGCCAAAGTTATTGCAATAAGTACATTCAACTTCACTTTGAAGAGGAGAAAAATTGTTATAGGTATTATTCTTTGGTTCAGTATCCAACCTTTTCTTTCTTGCTTCTCTTGTCATGATGGTTTTATATGCAACACATTGAATAGCTTTATGACCAAAATTGTGACAAGTGAAACATTGCCGATTGAAGTAGAAATTTCTGCGATCATGGAATCTTCTATTTGAATTTACCTATTGGTTGTAGTGTCTTTGAAAGCTATCCCTGTTAGTGTTCCTTGAATTGAGATGGTCCTGCTTTCCCTGTAGAGATCCTTTATTCCCTTGCTGAGTGGCTGAATGTAGTAAACCACCTGTAACTGCTTTTAAATAGTTTGGTGCTGAAGTTTGAGAAGATTCTCTGGTATATCCAAGACCTGTCTTTATAAGAGGAGAACGTTGTACCTTGATAATCTCATCTAAGGTTTCAGATCCTTTAGCAAATTTAAGATTCAAGGTCTTTGCTTTCTCAACTTCTTTTCTTTGACTTACCACTTCACATTCTAGTTTTTCAATATGTTTCTTTGCTTCTTCAAGCTGCTTTTCAATGGTCTCTCTGATTATCTTTTGTTCTTCTAAGAGAATTTTATAATCTTCTAAGCGTAGTTTGAGTTGATTTTTTTCTTCAAGAAAATCATTTTCCTCTAGAGCATCCATAAAGTATCATTTTCTTCTTTTTGTTCAAATGCCATGAGAAGTCTAAGATCTTCTTCACATTCTTCCTCACTATCAGATGACCCATCACTGTCTTCATTAGTATAGTAAATTTTCTTAGAGCTAGATCGGTTCTTATTCCTTCTTACTACTTCTTTTCCTTTATAAGGACATTTTGCGTACTGTATTCAGAATTTTCTATAAAACATTTGAAAGCTTACCTTTGAATCTTTAGGTTCTAGTTGGAGTTTTTATACTGAGAAATTAGCTTCTTCATCGGATGTGCATTGGGATTCTTTGACCTTCATTTTCTTTTCTATCTTATGAGATACCTTAAAACGGCTTATGCAGTTTGAGAAGGACCTCCTTGTCTCTGACTAAAAATACATTAGAGAATACCATGTAATTTATAGTAAAGTTTGAGATCTTGCCTTTCTTCAATAAACGGAAGACTTTGAAAGTCAAATTTTGAAGTTAAAGATCTTAAGACTTTTTCCACGAGAGTAGTATCGGTTATGGTTTCACCCAAACTTCTCATACGATTTACAATATCATCTAGACGTAAAAAGAAACTGGCAATACTCTCATCACTATGCATCCTTAAATTTTCATATTCAATTCTGAGAGTTTGGAGTTTGGCACTTTTTACCTTTGTATCTTCTTCATAGCTTAGAATGATTTTGTCCCATATTTCTTTTGCTGAATTTAGCTGCATCACTTTAACAAATTCTGATTCAGACAGGCTTCCTAATAAAACATTGACTGCTTTGGCATTGATTTCATATTTCTTCCTTTCTGCTGCATCAGTAGGAATAGTTGCCGGATACCGATAACCTTCTTCCACGATTGCCCTTCTGATTTCCATCACTGCAGGATATTCTTTGTTCCGTGTACCGAATATTAGATTGCTTCCATTGAATAGAGGTGTCTTTATAGACATCACTCCTTCTTGACTTCCCATTGCGACAGATCTTCTTCAAGCGATCAAGCTTCTGCAGAAGAACCTGCTCTGATACCAATTGTTGGGAAAAATACTGAGAGGGGGGGTGAATCAGTATTTACAACATATTCAAAACTTTTTACTTTTCTTTACTTCAAAACCCATACGCTACTTTCCTGAAGAAGACTCGCGTATATACGCAGATACCCTTTATTAAACTCGCGTATACACAGAGAACTAATTATGTCATTAATTATTCACTTAAACCATTCCATCATTTATTCATCAGATATTCAATAAAAAGTAAACATGTGCAGTAAGAACAGAATAAACCATCACACAAAGCATCACACATGAACACCAGGATTTTTAGGTGGAAACCCAAGTCGGGAGAAAACCACCGCTGCAGTTGCTCAGCCTTCAATGTTTTATTATAGAGAAAACATCTTACAACATATGTGCTGGCGCAGACTTGACCAGCACGCAGGCACCCACCTGCGCTCGTTTACCAGCCTCTCCTGGAAGGGAGCTCCAACCCCCTGACTCGTTTACCAGCCTCTCCTGGGAGGGAGCTACGACCCCCTGATCTCGTTTACCAGCCTCACCTGGAAGGGAGCTACAACCCCCTGACTGAAGGCTACAACCCTCAGCACCTCTATGGACCACGTTTCATCAATTTTCACACTGGATCCAAAGCTTCCTTTATATTTTATTATAGAGAAAACATCTTACAACATATGTGCTGGCGCAGACTTGACCAGCACGCAGGCACCCACCTGCGCTCGTTTACCAGCCTCTCCCGGAAGGGAGCTACGACCCCCTGACTCGTTTACCAGCCTCTCCTGGAAGGGAGCTACGACCCCCCGATCTCGTTTACCAGCCTCACCTGGAAGGGAGCTACAACCCCCTGACTGAAGGCTACAACCCTCAGCACCACCTTGGACCACGTTTCATCAATTTTCACACTGGATCCAACAACTTCAATAGAACTCAACTTGCAGGCCACATTTCATCATATTTTCAGACTGGACCCTCTCCATACATTTAAGCATAGTCAAACATCAACAACAGATAGCTAAAACAGAGCAGATCAGATCAGAGATTTCATACCCCATGCTTCAGCAAACCCTAGTTTTCATACGCGCTTTCCTTTCACTGATGTCGCGTATATACGCGCTTCCATCCACATCAACCAGCGTATACCTCTGTATTAATTTCACTGCGCATACGCGCATTATCTTCAGCGAAGCCGCGTATATACGCGCTTCCACTGCGACGAACTAGCGTATAGATCTTTAACCATTTCAGAGCTGCATACTTCTTCAGATCAAACATTCAGTTCAGATTCAACCCTTTACTTCAGACAGATGTTCGCCTCATTATAGATCTAAGCATTCCATAAATAGATCTAGCAGATACAAATATATTCCAGATCTAGATTCCCTTCTTCATCATTTCTTCATTAGAGCATCATACATTCAGATATATCATTCAACTATAACCCTTTCCATTCAGATATAATTCAGAGAGAAGTATTCATTCAAGTTCAGACATCTAGCTCCCACACTCATCATTTTCACAATGAAATTCTTCTCCTTATATAGGTTTATCCTTTTTCAATACCACGGGCCCCTTTTTCAATACCATGAGCCAAAACAATACCATGAGCCCAAAATTACATTACTTCCGATGGTATTCCTGGACGGGGTCATTTAGACGAATCATTACCCAATACAATGGATCCATACCATGGTGGTTACCCCTGGATTTGCACTTTATGAGTGCTTTTTCCCATACGCGACTTGGAACGTTGTTTCCCGCGTGCATACGCGACTTCCCTTAGATAGATCCGCGTATTCCTTGAGACATACTCTTTTCATCAAGATCTAGCACATGCTGAATTCCTTTCTTCATTGCCTTCTGTACACACTGTAGATACATCATATCTTCATCTTTAAACAGGTTCATCAAGACATTCTATCAAGCACAACTTCATCAAGTAAGTTGCCATCATCTTCATCAGGTGGGTTGCCATTCAAGAACAATTCTCTACATCATATTGTTCAACAAACATCATATCACATCAGATTTACATGATTTACCAAGTCCATCAAGTCAAGAATAGCTTCATCAGGTGGATTGCCATCAAGGACAACACAAGTCAACAGTCGCATGTCTTCATCTTCATTCAGTGGGTTGCCATCAAGGACAACACTCTGCATCATATTGCCAACATTGCAAGTTTGTGAGCTATAGTGTTTTCATTGTTTCAAGGGTCATCAAATTTATTGCAGCCCCAAGGTCAATCAAAGTGTTTGGAATAGGTATGTTGTTAATGATTGTAGTGACTATGGGAATACCAGGATCAACATAGTTTTCCATTGAAATGGTGTTTGTCATAAGGTCGGCTAGATGTCCAATAACATGAATAGTTTGTGGGTCAAGTGTTTTCTTTGTAGGCTTCCTGAGGCATAATTATTTGATTGTTTTAGTATATATCAGAATGTCTTTTATGCTTGAAGTAGTGGAATTTTCATATAGACATTATTTAGCTCATCTAAAACATCAAACTGAGGTAAAGACATGGGGATTTTTGCTTAGATTAATCTATCCGGAAAAGGTGGTGGATGCATTGGTTGCATTTGTTTGTTTTGGATGTCATCATTTTGTTTCTTTTGAATTGGATTTTCATCTTCATTCTCTTTGTTTTCTTTTTGTTTTTCAGCTACTGAAGGTTCTTTTTGAAGTTATCCTACTAGACCTAAGCTCAATGTTTTGTAAAGGTAGAATGGGGTAAGAGTTTCCCTCATCTACACTGTAGGATGGTCTATCTGCTCTATTATTTGGATTAGGTACAGGTTGAGCAGGTATTTGAGTAGGTCTAGGAGGCTGGTTAGATGGAAGTTGTAACTGAGATGGATTTATTGGTGGAGGAGAAGGAAATGTTTGTTGAGTGTTTTGAGGTTGTTGGACAACTTGTTGCTGAGGATATTGCTGATATGTTTGAGGATACTGCTGATATGGCTGAGGATATTGTTGGTATGGTTGAGGATATTGTTGGTATCGTTGAGGATATTGCTGAAATGGTATCCATTGTTTTGTGGGTAAGTTTGTTGTTTCCAAGGCATGGGAACCTTTTAGGAATTCTGAACATACATCTAATCTTGTGTAGGAAATTGCAAATTTTGATTTGGAAACATATCTGGAGGTGGAGGTCATGGTTGCCATGGTCCCTTACTGCCCAAGAAATACAAATTCTCCATATCTGTGTTGGCTTCCAAATTACAATTCTGAAAAATCTTTATTTAAGAGCAATGAAAGATATCATGATTTTCAGTGCAAAAGGCACAAAATTGAATATTTTGAACATTTTCTAAAGGGCAGTCTTTCAAAGTATGTTTCTTCTGGCAATTTGGACAAAAGATAGCCATTAATTGATCTTCTTATTCCTGTATTTTCTTTGCTTTTAAAGTGTATATTTGGTTTCCTAAGGTAATTAACAGGTCTGTTTTGAATTCTTCTAATAAGTTTCCTATTTCAGCCCTTGTGACACTAGCTGAAGCAGATTTAGTGGCTTTGGATGATATGGTTCTTTTTCAGTTCCTAGCTCTGCTCCTAGAATACTTTTCACACAAATCAACGATCTCATCAAAAGGTAGGGTAGAAATATCACCTTTGCCCATCAAATTAAGATCATCTAAGTATTCTTCTCGGATGCCCTTCAAAAATATTGTTCAGATAAGATCAAGAGACATGGTTCTATGTTTTGATTTTTGTAGATTGTAAACAAATTGTTCCAAATATTCCTCTAAGCCCTCATCCTCTTGTTGATTCATTCTAAATATATCATCTTTAGAATCTCTTGATCTACAATAAGGTTGGTATTTATTTAAGAATATTTTTCTCATGCCATCCCAATCAGTTATTGCATGTTCGCCAAGTCCCATGAAGCACCTATGTTCTGATGCTTTTAGTGTTGCTGGAAAGATTCTAAGCCTATGGGCATAATCTGTATAACCATATGTTCGGCATACTATGTCAAATTCAAACAGGAATGAATCTGGGTCTTCTGAAGCCATGCCATAAAAGTTTGGTAGTACAAATGGAGGTATGTTTTTCATTTTTATTTCCTCATCATTGTTTTCTCCTGGTTCTTGAATAGGAAATTTAAAGGTTGACTCTTCATCTTCTCTTGGTGGTGGATTTCGATCTTGATCTTGCCTTTGTTTCTGTTCAGCTTCTCTTTGTCTTCTTATTTCTTCTTGTTGTCTCTCATATTCTCTAAGTTGTTCAAGAGTGGGTCCTCTTTTTGATCCTCCTCCTTCCTCAATCATTTTGATAGGTTCTTCTATTGATTTAATGTCTTGTTTAGTGTCACTTATTTCAAAGAAATGTTGTTCTGGTTATTTTTCTCCTTCTTGCTATTTTTAAAAATCAGTAGGTTCAAGGAGAGGTTGTTGGGTTGTTTTGCTACTCTCTCTTGTTATAGAGGATTCAGGGAGATGTTTCTTCTTTGCTTCGTATGCCAATAAAATTTGTCTTTCAATGAGTGTGAGTCTCTGCCCTGATTTTTGTTTGTCCTCTAATTCTTGTACAGTGACTTTCCCGGCTGGAGTTGTGTGTTCAATCCTCTCTAAAGGGTCTACTCCTAGTGGTGGATTAGATATTGGATGGGGGGTTTTTATGAATCTACCTTTATCATCTCTAGGTCTAGACATAAGTAACCATGACTTCTAAAATGTATAATTAAAACTAAATCTGTGTTTTTTTTTTTTTTTTAAATCCTCCAGTTGCGCCTCCTCGGCAACAACGCCAAAATGTATATATCAATCTACTGTTCTAGATTAGGCTCAATTTATTATCAACCAAGGTAGGTAATCTTAGAGGCATGTGTTTAATGTTTATAGACCTAAAAGGATATGTTTTCATAAGTGAATGTTTATTGTAGCAAGTTCCAACACTCGTTTTACAAGAGATTGATATGTGGTTCCTCACACACTTTAAGCACTCATGTGATTAAATCTGATATGTTGTTCTAAAAACATAGTTTTACTAATTTTCTGAGTTTTCAATCCTTTTACAAGGTTATAGTTCACAAAAACTCTTTCAATGTAACACACTAAAGCATACTAAAAATCGAATTCATTAAAACAAAGATCACATAAATGATTTTGAATTCAACACTCAACTAAACCCTCTTACAAGGACTGTTCATTAATTTAGTAATTGAATTCTGCAATTATAACTATGAACCATGAAATAAAAATGATGAATGAAATCACAAGCACTCTTAATCAAAACCAATTAACTTAAAGCATTAAATTTAAACAAAATACTAAATCATATCTAAATATTAAATCTAATGAAAATGTAAAGAAAATTGTACCGACTTCACATGGGGGCCCTTCCATGCTTGAAGGCACACTTGGGAAAATTCAAATGATGAAAACGCTAACTTAAAACACCATAAATGATAAAATTCTGTCTCTAATTAAAATCTAGGAATGAGTTACATTAAAACAGAGTTCTGAAACATGTACACAGTCTCATGTTTTCTCTTACATCCCATAATATCACTAGAATCATTAGCCTATTACATGCTTCCATTCACTTATTTATCATAAATTACAATCAAAAGAGGCTATTTTCATTCCTTCTAATCCCAAATGATCTTCAAAACAAATCGAATTAGTTTGGAATTCCTAATAATAGGCAAAATATCAAGCTCATTCATTATGACTCAGATTTTTCTGCTAGATTGGCTGGGTTTGACCAGCGTTGACCGGATATTTAGGAACTTCAAATCTGATGTTGGATAGATTTTTCATCATCTGTGAACATTCCAGATCACGTCCTTGTCCTTCGTTTTGATCTACCTGCCATGCCAAGTGTCTAACATTAACCATTTATAGAAAGTTATCACATCTTGTAATTTTCTTGAAAAATTTCAATTTTTAACACAAAAATTCCATAAATTAATTTTAATGTAAAAATAACAATTATAATGGTATATTAATAAATTTTAATAAACTATAAGGGATTTATAGAAGAAAATAGTGGAAAATGATGAGATTTTACGCGAAACGGATAGCCATAAAATAATACCAACATCAGCTTTAGAAAACTATTTACATGCATCAGATAGGCAGTGACCAACCTTTATCTCATCTTCTACAGAATTATTTATAGAGGAAATGAGGAAGTGGGACAAGAGAAAAGATCTCTAGGCTCAATTAATAATGTTTAATGCTTCTCGGCCTTTGAGGGGCTCAATGGAGAAGCTTTATGATATTTCCTCTGTATCAATTGATATTTATTAAGTATTAGGCATGCTGGGCATATTTTGTTGACTTGAAAACTCTTGAGGCAAGTTAGCAATAACTCTAGCTGTCTTTTAGGAAAAATATCACTGATCGAGCAATAACTCTGCCTTCTTTGATTTCTTTGAGGCTGCAAGTGGCTTTTGGTAGTTGGAGAGGATTCAATTAGCCTCTGATGTGGCAGTGGAGGCTTCTCGGATTGATAGATTTCATTTTTTTAACCTAAAACACTGTTAATTTGATTTTGATATGTGTTTTATACCTAATTTCACTTAATATCTGTCTTCAGTTCTTGATACATGTCTTTAACTGTGTGGATTAGGCTTGTGATAGTTGAATTAATGCCCTAATCCCTCAAAATTGTGTTAAAACCTTTAATTCTTCATCTCTGCTACACTTTGTCACTTGTTTACAGTGGCACAAATGACATTAGGCCATGGAGGTTTTCTGAGATTGAGGATCATGCTCCAGGTGATTCAAACATGGATTTTAAACTCTGCAACTCCTTTTCCTTTGATTTTATGCCACAGAATCATCATTCTAGGCATTTGCGTCGCTGGATTGTGCCTGGGGAGAACACAGAGCAAACATTATCCAAAACTCTGCAAAAAAACACACAAACTTGTTATAAAATCCTGCGGATATGGTTTAAGACTGCGTCAGAGGTTTGGTGAAGGGGGATGGAGGTATGTGGAATGGAGGATTTTGCAGAAAAACGAAGAAAAACTCCTGGTGGAAGCAAAAGTGGGTGCAGATGGAGTTTGGGTGCAAGAATGAATAAGAGCCATTATAATATAAGTTGTCCGATTTTAACAATAAATGGCCAGGATTAGAAGTAAAAATAACATTGTGGAGGACAATGGTTTGGCAGAAAAATGGTAGTGGTTTTCACGTAGCTCTGAGGCAGTTTTGAAATTTGTCCAAAAAAATGTGATATGGGTCTTCGCTTGACATGTGTCTTTTTAAAACTGCTTATATTGCGTAAAAGTTGCGCACTGTGGGATGAGATCAAAAATTACGCAATATGGGTTCTAGGCTATTGGATTGGATGGTCCATATCCAATGGTGCGGGTTGAGCACGATAGATAAAAGCTGTGGGTTAAAATGTACACCGGGTCCAGGTGACGTCGGCAAAATTGGCGCGCAGTAGAGGGGTAAAATAGACCATCTGATGGTTAGATTTCTTTGAAAAATGGTTAAAATTTGAAAAAGGGGCAGAAATGAAAAAAATGAAGGGGAAAGGAATGGGTGGAATGGTGGAGCTGGATGGCCTTGATCTTGGTAGGTCAATGGTTAGGATTGGCTTAAAACCATATTTGTCGAGAGATGAAATAATATAGAATAGGTAAGGTTTTGAAGGATTTTGGCAGAGAAACGAGGGGAAGAGAGGGCCCAAATTTTATATAAGGGCGGAAAGAAAGAATCAATGGGAGCTGTCGGTTTCAAGGAGATCAATGGAGGAGATTGGATCGCATCGGAAAAAAGGAAAGCGGCCAAAACACCAGGTCTTTTGATTTTGCGATGCGCGATCAAGCGCTAGCCATTGGATCGGTCTGAGAGATCAACGGTTAGGATTGAATCAGCGGAAGGAATCTGTGAAAGGCGAAGGGGGCCTGCGATGAAGCGTAGGCCATTCGATCAGGGAAAATGAACGGTGGAGATCTTATCGGAGGTTGGGATGGTGGCAGTTTATGAAAAAATAAGGGTGAGATGCAATGCAACGATGACCGTTGGATTTGGCGGAAATGGACGGTCAGGATTTAATCATATTAGAGACAAAGAGAGAGGCGAAAGCACCAGGGCTTTTGAACTTGCGATATGTGATTAAGCACTGGCCATTGGATTGGTTTGAGAGATCAACGGTTAGAATTAAATTGCAGAAGACATTAGCTAAAGGCAAAGGGAGGAGCATGATTGAATCTCAATTGTCGATTCTTGTGGATTTCAACGGCTGAGATTTAAATCATACGGATCACATCGGGACAGGAAAAGAAGGGGCTTGCGATTTTTCCCTGGGAAGAACTTGTGATTCCGATTAGTCGATGGAGCAAGAGCCATCGATCTAAAAACTAGATCGACGGTGCAGATTTAACCATAAAGGCAAAAAGGTAGAATGATGAGTTTGGAATGAGAGCGATATGTACCGTTGGATCTGGGCTTTAATGGATTGGATCAACGATGGAGAAATGATCGTAGGATCACATCGGCAGGAGGAAATGAACCATAAAAATGCGTCAAACGAATATTTCCGATTCGATTTAAAACTCACGATGCAAAGAGATGATGGTCGTTTATCTTGCAGAGATCGACAGCCCAGGTTTGTTTTAAAACATATCGGCGGGTTTCATAAAAAACAAAAGGAAAAAGGGTTCGGGAAAGGTTTTTTAGTGTTTTAGCGCCCGACTGCGGGCTTTGGATTATGTGAAGAAAGCGATGGGATCAGGGGTTTTTAAAGGAAAAGGGCTTATCACATCGGATATTTTTGAAAGTGAAGGGTAATAAAAAATAGAGAAACCCGATTGCGATTTGCGCGATGGGGGCGTAACTCTGGGTCACAGCTCCGGGTCTTATGCGGAGAAAAGGAGCTGGGACTAAGGCTGAAAGGGGCTTAAGTCCTCATAGAAAAATGAAGGTTTTTAGGCCAAAATGAGGGATTTTCAGAGGTTTGTTAGGGTTCTGATAAGGTTAAAAAAAGGGTTTTTAACCTTATCAAAGGGAATTTATGAAGGGAGTGAAAGAAAAATGAGGGAAATGGAGGAATTTTATGAAGAAAAAGGGGATGAAGATGGTGTTATTAATGAATGGAAGGAGGGTAAATTGAAGGCGAAAATGGGTTTTTGAGCAGTCTTTCACCTTGCAAACAACAGATTTCTCAGGATTATGAGGGAAACAACAGTGAAGATTAACTCAAGGATTAAAAATATTCCTAAGTCTTTAAGAACCAATAATTTGGCATGAAATTGTTTCTTGAAGTCTTAAAACAAATCTAGCCACCATTTGATATGACAAATTTTTATAAGTGGCTAACAGGCTCAACCATTGGGGAATTAAGGAGGAGCTCAGTATCGAAAGCAAAGATAATATCAAAAATACTATTACCTCCAAGTTTAAGGACAAGTTGTGGGAGGATCAGGAGATGGAGGGTAGAAGGAAGCTAAGATATTGTAAGGAAGTGATCAACCCTACCATTGATAATCAAAATGATCTCTCTGTGTTGTCCACGAGCAATAAGAAAAAAAATGAACATCTTTAAGTTAAGAAATACTTCCCATGAACTTCGGAATGAGATCGAGCGGTGGTCTATTCCCAAGACCACTTGATATTTAGCCCCTGGTATTTTACCCATGTTATGTATATAGTGGTATTCTATTTTTTAGGTTTTTTTTAATATAAAGAGAATTATGGAGAAAACATTGAAAGAAGTTTTATTTAATTACCATACCTTTAGTTCATTTATATTTTTATTTATTTACCATAGGTCTTTTTTGAGTGTTCCTAAACCCTTTTATATTTTAAATTTATATTGTGTTTATCCATAATAATAATCAGATTGATTTTTAAATGACTAGAAAGGTTAAATATTATATGTTAAACATTAAGTTTAATTTTAAAACATTACACATTTAATTTTACATTTTTTTTGGAACACCTATACACTACGAAACAACATCTAAATAAAAAAAATATTAATCAACTCTTAACTCCAATATTAACTTCATATTACACTATATATTAGTCATGGTAATTCCTAAAGATTACATACATGATATAATTTGATATATATATTATTCAACTCAAATATCATATCTAAGGTTTAACAATTCATTTGATTTGACTCTTTCCATGCCACAAACCATTCAGGATTTTCTTTTGACATGACTATGGTTCAGATATGGTTTTATTGCTTGTATTACATGACATCCGAGGCAGATCCTACCTCACAAACCATTTCATTAAAACTCTAATTTTGGTACCACTATTGTTTTCACTCATTAATAGGAATCACCTGCATGTGATAACACTTGTTCGTCAACTAGTCGGGGATCCATCTGGGTTGTCCTTTCTTGATCCACAAGATCGGTGGTGGTGTATATGGGGTGGGATGGCTAGGGTAACCACCCAATCGACCCTTAAGATTTGTCTTTCATTGTTTCCAGAGCTTCGGTTTGCCTCCAGCTCTGCAACCTTTCCTTGTCAAACTGTAATGGCACTCATAGGGTCCTCCTCCAGTTCATCATGCCCTTAATGGAGACTTACCCATTGTTTCTCCTAACGCCAAGGTGAGATTCCTTTAACACGTTCCTCGGAATTGATGGCATCTGTTCATTTTAGGTTTACGAGTTCAAGATTTTGTGCTTTAGTTTGTATCTCAGTACAAAAATTTTCGTTTTTCTTTTGAAATGGATTGGGGTTCAACATTCACCGAATGTCTGACTTTGTATACTACAGGTATCACCTACAGGTTCACGGAAGTGCTCTTTCTGAGAACACAAAGTCTTGAGAACTTCCTCTAGCCCCGCCTCCACGTAAAAACCAAGGACTCTAATGTGCATATTTTTTTTACACTATTGTGTTTAAGATAAATTATTGCATCGTGGCCAATGACTTCATTCTCTCCTATTGTATTGTTGATAGGTTGGTGGCTTGACCCTAGCCGATAGTGTGAGCTCCTTGGGTTCCACCTCTGGCACTTTTCCGTCATGGTATGTACCATTTACATCTTGGAAAAGGGTCTTAAGGTTAATCTCCTACGTTGTTGTTGAATTCAGACTGCTCTCCATCTCTGCACATTAACTTTTGGTGAGGGTTTTACTCTCTGTCACACCATAATCTTGTTTCTTTATGTCTACATTTGAGGGTTTGAGTGAAGCTTACCACTTAATTTTTTGTTCCATCCAAAACCTACCTTGCATTTTATCCAGAAATGGTTTAGAGTAGTCTCGTTTTACAGTTAATCTATCCTTAGTTATTTATGTAATAGAACATTGAGCCCGTAAATTGGATTTTGACAATGTTTAATAAAGTACTATTTACTAGTTCTGGTAAATGCCAAATTTAATTAATTATTCCACTACAATTGGGCTTTCTAGACTAATTTTACATTCTCTGTCAGTTTTTTGAATTTATCAATATTTCATTCAATTCCTTTTTTCTAGTCTCAGGTCTGTTTAATTATTTCCTTCTTACTACATATGTTAAAAAATTACATTTTGCTATTATGTTGTTGGAAATTGTTTCCCTGTATAAATCTCATGGGTTACCCACATGCATGGGTACTCCCGCTCTGTTTCATTTCTATTTGGGGATTTTTCACCCTTTGGGACGGTAACCCTAATGCCTACATTGGGATCTAGGTTCCAAACCCTCAGGTGTAGCCATGGAGCTTATTGATATAATATGTTTATATTTTCTGCCCCATGGGTGGTGCTATGTGAATGCTTTATTTTCGAGTTCTGCAATATTGTATGCGTGGAAAGATTTGTGGTTACCGTAATCTTAACAGTAGTAGAAATACTTTATATCTTCTATTCTACAGAGTTTACTAGACTGTAAATGTAGTTTCTCATGATGTGTTATAAATATAATTTTTTTCTCTTGTCCTACTTAGAGTAACACCTTTGTAGATATTTCCTGATAATGTATGTGCATACTTGCTTTCTTCAGGGATACATGTAAATTCAAACTTAAGCAGTTTTCACATAGTTTGACACTATTAAATTATTCTAGCACACGCTTTCAAATTCAAATATGTAATAAATAACAGTAATTGTAAATATTTGCTACTTTGAAAAAAAATAAACATAAACCATAACTCTAAGATACAATAGTACCTAATTCTTGGTAAATTTATTCTGAAGTCTGATGGTCCTCCCAACCTTGAGCGAGGCGATTATGTCCTCAGCTCCCCTTGCTCCTCGCCAGGGTCTAGGTGTTTTCAATGAGACAAGTTTAGACCTCAGGATTATCATCAAGTCTCTTTCTTCTTTTAGGTGTTAACCGAGCTCCACTGGTCTCTCTAATAGATTTGGATTACTCATGGCAAAATTTTGTTTCTTCACCCTTCCTCCCTTCTGCATAGAACCCCATTCCTTCCGAGGATTTTTCCCTAAATCTTTTCTTTGGAATGGTAACTATGAGAAGTGTCTCCACGTTTTTACCCTGGTACCTTGGAAACATTTACCAATGAGTTACTTCTTTCTTTTACTTACAATAAATTATTCATTAAATCTTTTTGAAAATAACAAAGATAATTTATTGAAATATTTTTAACGAATACTCTATTCGTTACTCTTTAAAAATGTATCATGTTTAAACAAACACAGAAAAGTGTTGAGGAGGTAAATCCCCTCTCATGAAAGAGGCAATCCCTACCAGCTCCAACAGGGTCTAGCAACAAACAAACAATGCTATGACGCAAGCTCCTAGTTACGAATGGAAAAAAGACTAGGAATAGCCTACCTGGATTCCAACGCTATGATCTGAAGAAGAAGTGTCCCCGTCCTTCAGCCCTGGCAGATCACAATCCTTCCACGATCTCCGCGGATGAACACCCGCACATAGAAGAAACGAACAGATACAAGCATAGGAACCAGCATACGTAACTAAACATCGGTCAGAAAAGATATTACTCGCATTAACATGATGGAAAACGGAGTGGAACCATAATCATAGTCATCTATTAAATAATAAACGAATAGAGGTTACAACCAAGTTCTGACGTCGCAGCCTCCTTCGAACGGGTCTCCGGTCGTCCACGTCTCGCAAAGCTCGCCAAGGAAAGGGAAAACCTCTCCAGAGTCTCGTAACAATGGTCTCCTTACTTGAATGGGCCTTAAGGGAAAGAAGGGATTCTTTACAGCACAAAGGCACTTGGGAATAGGGAGATGCAAAGCTTCAGCACTTCAAGACTAGCTTGCTATGGATTTGAGCAGGCTTTTATAGATGGGGAAGGAGGGAGTTGGGATCCCTATTATTATGGGATTGGCCCTATCAACAAGGAAGGTTCCATGGAAGGTGGCAAAACCACTTCCCTTCCATAGAACTCCCGCAGCCAAACCTCCCAACTCAAGATAGGCAATGGTTTGTGAGTTTGTTTGAACTCAACTTCCGCTATCCATATTTAAAAAACAGTCCCTAAAATGGGTGGTGCGATTGCTGCTCTATGACAGAGCGCCAAGTGGCGCGACCTCTTTGCAGGATTTTCCTCATTGGCGCGAGTACTTAACTGCTCGCCCGCGCCAATGCAAAAAGGGATGTTTTTCATGATTTTTGCAAGGAGATGTCTCAAGGGAAAATAAAGCTCATGCTTAGAGGGATGCATTGATGATGTTTTCAAGGCATGACAATATTCACAGGTCACGAAATGGGTCCTCCATTGTGCGGGACGGGGAATGGTAGGGACGGTGACAAATTATTGTGTAACAGATGCCCCCTAAAGTATGAGGCCCGAGAGAGAGAGGGGTGAAATGCTTTACGAGAACATGTTCAACTGAAGGCCCGCCGTCGGAAAACCTGCGCAGAAAGATACAACCGATATCTCAAGTACATGATGTATAAGTGGTATGGACGCAGCCATCCGAAACAGAGTATGCTATAATCCGGATCCAGGGCATGGGCGCAGCCATCCAACTAAGATCAAATAAATAGACTCAGGTATGGTCGCAGCCATCCAATCAGTGAGTCATGTACATAATGATAATAATCCACAATCGCAGCCTGGATTACAACAGACACAATCCAGGGTCTTGCGCTCCATATCGACCCAACAAAGTACAAGTTCGTGCATGTGAATATGTGAGCTGAAGTCGAACATGCAAGAACATCGTCGGATTACCAGCCAATGATGAAAGCTGTTAACCGACGCGAGAGAAACCACCAATAATGACAATGGTCCTCAAGGTACTACAGGTACAATCTACGGCGTGCGAATAAATGAGTTGACGTCGAACACTCGCAGAATCACTCGATCGGAGGCCAATGATGTAAACCTCTCGTCGAATGCGACGAACCTGCCATTGAGGCATGCAGGCTCCAAGGTACCATAAGGAGTCTCTAGACCAACTTCCTGGATAATGAGTTGATGTCGACAGGAAGTGACCTCGATCGAAGGTGGGCCATAATGATTCCCACATCATCGACACGAGACAGAGGAACATGATGTTTTTGTTGTGAATCAGGATCGTATGAGAAACAGAGGAAGGTTGATATTTGCATAGGCCAACTTCTCTTGAACACATGAACGACACGACAATGGACTTGGCAGTATTTGACATCAACGGATCAGAGGTCATGGCGACGAGGCAGTGAACAGATGAGAGGTCAAAAGAGATTACCCAAACCCACGGAGGCAAAGTGAAGCAACGAGATGAGATGTCCCCAACCCGACACTAATGCAGACAAGTGCCATGTTCAAGAGCGACATACTGCCGATGACAACGACGATGGTTCCATTTTTCCCCCACCATTTCTGGCGAGTACCCCAATTATTTTTGATAACAAGCTTGAAGGGGATAGCATATGCTTGCAATATAAGTCCGCCCTTCGGGCGAATCCATCCTAGTGCATTTAACGAGTCCTAGGAAGGAGGAACTCGGAGAACATCATTTCGACTAGATCCGATGTCATCAGGGTTTAACGAGTCTGACAAAGGAAGAACTCGGCGTCTTTTCATGTTTAGAGAGTTTGAAAAGACAGCGGAAAAGAAAACTCCACAGGTCCCTTTTCGTAAATAGTTCCCCACATCCGAAAAGGTAGAAAACAATATCCGGGAAAACCTCCTAGTCGCGATAGGCTAGGGTATTCCTTTTTCGTAATCAATCCATCCCAGCCCGAAAAAGGGTTAAACTTATACCGGGTGAATGTCGATTCGTGTCCATTTTAACGAGATCGAAACGACAAGGGCCTCGGCAATCTTTTCATATTTAGAGAGTCAGAAAAGAGCTGAAAGATGACTCCAGAGTGACTTTTTCGTGTATTTACCGAGTCCGAAAAAGTATAAAATACAACTCGTCTCCATCATTTAAGTCACAAAAACCTGTCGCTGCACATACCAAGTAAGCGTAAAATCCATTTTCGACATAACATATGCAAATATTTGATAAAAATAACTTTTTAAAACTCATTTAACGTCGAAAAAGTTATAAATATGTCAAATTGGTAAAAACAAAATTACTTTTACTATTTACCTTGGTAGAAAGCAACAATGGTCCATTTGGAGCAGAAATTTTCGTCGACGATTGCGACCAATCCAGGCAACCATTCAGCTTCTCGTCTGTCACAGGTAAAAGGCGCTCCCATGCTCTACATTTTCATTCATTTTTTAATGATTTTCCCTTAAAAATTAGTTCTGTGAGGCCACTCTTAAAAATTTAGGGCTGCGCCCATTGGCGCGGGTATCGGGCACGGACCCGCGCCAATGAGCTCTTTTTTATAAAGGGCTCGCGCCACATGGCGCGACTGTTCGCAAAACAGCCGCGCCAGCGGCCGAACCTTAAATTCCGCCCAAAATTTCGACATGTGGACCAAATTGCTTGGAATTTTAAGCTCACCAAAGATCTAACCAGGGGTTTTTGACCATGTGAATGCAGATAAACACTCAAAATAGCAATCGAATGGAAGGAACGAGAGCACAGAGAAGAGGATGAACAGGCCATGCAAAGCCAAGCTTGCATGAATGCACTTAGAGACTGTGGATTGAAAAAGTTCTTCCTCACGCCATGTTTACGAGCTCAGCCCGAGCTCCTCCAATATCTAATCAGCATCTGGGATGAAAATGAACAGGTGTTCAGGCTACGAGACCAGGTGTTAGAATTAGAGGTCACTGATGTTTATTTCATCACTGGATTGTCCCGCAGGGGTCCAATCCCTGTACTAACCGGAAGCAGACCATCTGGGGAAAAGATGGAAGAAGTAATGGCACGGGTGTGCCGAGGGGCACAGACAGGATCAGGAAGTAAGAAGGTAGACATCCATACCATCCCTGATCTAGCACTGAGAGTAGTTCTCCATACCATTACGCGGGCTGCTGGATCGCAGGCACCGCACGAGGCTACAAAGGCCCAACTCTTGCTGGCCTCAGAATGCATGGGTCCCCGACTGTATGATTGGGCAACAGCTGTAACGATTAACATGAAAAGGCAGCTCACCAAGTGCAAACAGGCGAAACTGAAACAGTTCGGCTACGGTTCCATCTTGGTATCGTTCATTCTGGAACGCATACCAATCTTCCAGGGCCAAGGGGCCGCAGTGGCGAGTCCGATACCACGAGAGCCGAGAATGGCTCGCTGGGCAGCACTGATGCCCAGATCTGGAGGTGGCCAACAGATGTCCTGGAGGCTAGAGTTCTTTAGGTGGCTACGGCGCCAGCTGATCGTCGTGGAAGATTGGCCCTATTCGGGAACTGACTTTACAGGGGACCCAGATCTCCCACTACCAGAAGGAGACGACTGGGATGAAGAGCTGGGTAAGACCTCATATTTTTGATTTTATGTTTATATGTTTTTTTGTAAATACACATTCGTCTTAACACAATTATATATGCATGCAGATGTAGGACCTGAGAGACCAGCCGGGATGTCCCCAATCTCCCAGAGGACACAACTCGCCCCTGAGATCCAGGGGGAAGGCACCGGAGGAGAGGAACTGATCCAGAACCTCGAGGGGATTGCCCATGGGATTCCAGACTATGCCCGGCTAGCAGACGTACCGATGGCATACCAGCGCCACACGGTGGGAGTTCCGAATCGGATCCACCGAATCCTGAGGCGCCTAGTGCGTGCAGTGACGTGCTATCATGAGCACCATGCGGATTAGTCCTTAGGATTTATACTACACCTATTTTTTGAGAGACATAGCGTTTCCGGATGTATTAAGACGACTATGTATATTTTTTTGAGTTTTATGTGACACACTCTATGTAAACATTTCGATATCTATATATATACATATCTATTTCTGGATGAGTCTTCTTTACATGTGATGATGATTTATAAATTGCGCAAATGCCTGTCTAATACCAAATTTGCTACTGCATCTGTTAATGTATTCAAATGTCTGGGTATATGATGATATGTAATGTAGTCAAAATTCCTTTCCAGTAATCGAATACGCAAATACAGACGTAAGATGGACGGGTTTCTTACCGAATAGTGTCCATTCAGCTGTAACACTACAAGTTGTGAATCTAGGTACACGAGCAATTCACGGATACCAAGGTTTACTGCCTCGGTTAATAATTCCAACACGGCACTATATTCCGCGATATTGTTCGTGGTACGCCCTAAACACACACCTTGCAGGTCAATCAACTCACCAGCAGGATCGTAGATTACCCAGGCTGCGGAAGACAGATTCCTGGTACTGCGGGAGGCACCATCCGCGAAACCAACAAATGGATGAATAGACATCTGCACAACCAGGAAGACCCGATCAGCAGAAATATGTTTACAAAGCACACCACACTATGCACACAAATGATAATCACACACCTATGTACACACACCACACCAAGAAATCATTTCAGGCATAGTACTTTTTAAGGTACAACCCATTCCTGGGCTGCGCCAATGGAACTCCTTCGTAGTCTATAAGCTCGTAGGCCCCATTTTTCAAAACACGCTTTACTATATAGGGCCCGTGCCACATCGGCTGGAGCTTACCGGCTCCAAGCTTATCATGTGCCTGATCATACAAGAGGACGAGGTCTCCTTCGATGAAAGAACGGGGAGAAACAGATTGATCAAAATGAGTTTTGACCCTCTTCTTTTGTGCTTCGATGATCAAAGCAGCTAGACGACGGGTTTCATCCAACCGTTTGAGATACAGAAGACGTTCTTCCTTAGCAGAAGTATCCGGTAAAAGCTCCACAGCTAATTTTAGCGAAGGAATCTCACATTCAACCGGCAGAGTAGCTTCCAGACCGTACACCAATTGGAATGGTGTGAATCCGGTTGCACTCTTAGCAGATGTTCGGTATGCCCAGAGAGCTGAGAACAGTTGGAGATGCCAATTTGATTTATGAATCCCAACTGTTCGCTGAAGCATAGTGACCAAAACCTTGTTCACCGCTTCAACCTGACCATTCGCTTGAGGGTAGTATGGTGTTGAGCTGTCGTGACGCAAGCCCAACGCTGAAGTCAGCTCCGCCATCATGTAATCGCGGAAATGAGTACCGTGATCAGTGACGATAGCTTGAGGAACCCCGAATCGTGCAATAACATGGTTGAATAAAAAAGAAGCAGTCGTTCTTCCGTCAGCAGCTAGTGTAGGCATCGCCTCGGCCCACTTAGTGAAGTAGTCGACGGCGACAATGATATACGCATGCCCCCCGGCCGAGTGAGGGTTACACGTCGTAAAATCCACGCCCCATTTCGCAAAAGGGCCAACGGTAATAACGGGATGCAATGGCAACGGCGGCGCGCGCATCTTGCGCTGAAAAATCTGGCATGGATGACATTTTCGGACTGCAGTGATACAATCTTTGAATATGGAAGGCCAAAAATAACCTGCCCGCAGAATCTTTTGGGCAGTAGCATACCCGGACATATGTCCGCCACAGGCGCCACTGTGACAGTCATTTAAGACTTTCTCAGCCTCTTCCAAGGTAAGGCATCGTCGGAGCACCGAATCGACTCCAATGTGATATAAGGTATCTCCTACTATACGGTAGGGTTGGGACTGGTGCCGAATCCGACGGCGGACAGTTTTATCCAACTCAGACCGAAATGTCGCGGTCTGAAGATACACTATGATGTCACCGTACCAAGGATCACGAGTATCGATAAGAAACAACATTTCGTCCGGTATATGATCTTCTGAGTGTGAGGGAACAGAGTCTGTAGGGAGAGAACATATCAAATCCGCGAAAACCAGTGATTTAGTTGACTTGGCAGTGGTGAACTCCAAGTCAAACTCCTGCAGGATCAGGATCCATTTGGAGTACTTGCCCCCTAGTAATTGTCTAGAAAGAATGTACGTCATAGGGTTGCAGTCTGAAACCACCGTTATCATGCGCAAAAGGATGTAATGGTGAAAGCATTGTACGGTGTGTACTGCTGCTAATGCCAGCTTCTCGACATGTGCATAACGCGTTTCCAAGTCGAGAAGGTTCCGAGACAGGTAATAAACAACATGTTCATCACCGTCATCGTCATCCTGCACCAAGAGCATGGCGATGGTGCTAAATGCGGCGGCTAGATACAAAGTAAAGTCGCGGTGGTGTCCGTGAGGACGAAGCAACTAGAGTATCGACGAGCAATGTCTACCTTTCAAAGGATTCCTGAGCAATTTCGTCCCAGTGAAAGGGAACGTTCTGCTTTAACAAACGAGTGAATCCTTTGGCCACCTCGGCATAATTCGGGATAAAGCGCCAAAGAAAATTCGCTTTCCCTTGCAGACTCTGTAACTGATACAGGGAGGAGGGTGATGGGAGATTTACGATGGCCTCGACCTTTAGAGGGTCAAGGCGAATCCCGTCTTTCGAGACTATAAAGCCTAAAAGACGGCCAGAATCAACGCAGAAGACGCACTTATGAGGATTGAGCCTGATATTGTAGCGTCTGCAACGAAGAAATATCTGGCGAAGATGCTCAGGATGGTCCTCTCGCTTACCCGAATGGGCAGGCAAGTCGTCCAGATAAGGCTGGACAATATGGCGAATATCATGAAAAGCGTATGACATCGCACGCTGAAACGTGGCGCCAGCGTTCTTTAAGCCGAACGGGAGTTTTTTGTATGCGAAAGTGCCCCATGGACAGATGAATGTGGTCTTATGTTGATCCTCAGGTGCAATATTGATCTGGTTGTAACCTGAGAAACTGTCCATTAAGGAATAGATCTCACTCCCAGCACAATCGTCGATGATCTGGTCAATAAACGGAGTGGGATAATTATCCTTAGGACAGGCGTGATTGATATCGTGATAATCCACACAGACTCGAATTGTACCCTGCTTTTTATCAACAGGGACGATATTGGACACCCATTCTGTAAGGGGGATAGGATAAATAAAACCCGCGTTCAGAAGTTTTTCAACTTCTGCCTTGATAGCGGTGGCTTTCCGAGGATGCATGGGACGTAAGCGTTGGCGCACGGGTTTCGCACCTGGGTAGGTTGGAATCTCGTGCATGACAATACTCGGATCAATTCCCGGCATTTCCTCGTAAGACCATGCGAAAACATCTCTGAATTCTTTGAAAAGCTCAGTATAGACTTGAATCTCGTCGGGAGAACAAGTCACACCCACATGAATGTTCTCAACAATCCCCGGTTTAACAGAGATGTTGATTGGAACAGTTTGAGTAATGTTACTCAGATTACCCTCCGAAAAGACCTCGTGCATCAAGATCGGTGTTTGAAGAGGAGGGGAAGGAATCTGAGTAGCATAGCGCTCCAGACAATCAGTCATTGCCCCCAAGCTGGGCATAAACGAGGAGCGATGATGTCCATCGCCCCAGGGCAGCTCCTCAAGAGACATGGTTTCAATGATAGCCTCATCTGAAGGAAAAGTCTCTCTAAGAGGATCAGGTGAATCAGCCTGACCAAGCCAGGGGGATTGTGAGTAGACGTCAAGAGCCATGCTCATCGGAGCATGCTGAGGAGGTGGAGGGTCCGATGCGGCAACAATCTCACAGTAGCTGATCTCTACCGGCGTTAAAGGCATGGATTCTCCAAACTCATATACCTGCTCAGGTGTAGGAATAAGCCAGGGGTCATCAGTCCTGGACAACATGTTGACTTGAGTGGTATTCGGTGGTGGTGCGGGGAATATACCCATGAGGACTGGGTCTTTGAAAAGACCAGGTCCTATGCTGTCTGGGGGATTCGGAATTTGATCCACGTATGGCACGTTGTTCTCAGAGCTAGAGGTGAAAAATGACAACTGATCTACCGTGACAATCTTTCCCTCGTGAGGGAACTTAATGAATCGAAAGACGGTAGACGGCACGCAGAGCATGGCATGGGTCCAGCTGTGGCCAAGAAGTATATTGTAGTTGAGTTTAGCGTCAACCACTTCCACTTCCACGTTGACAGTTTTTCCTTGTAATGTGATCGCAAGACTCTCGAGAACGCCCAGGGGTTTAGATTCTCGACCATCAAATGCCTCAATGGCATTGGGAGATGATGACAAGGCTGGAGAGCCGATGGCCTTCCAGCAAGCGGAGGACATAACGCAGGTAGATGCACCCTCATCTACGACGGCCCTATGAATGTTCAGACCGTTAATCCCGACTTGAATAACCAAAGCGATTTGATGTGGAAGCCGGGGAGTGAAATTCTCCAGATCGAAGGTGAGAAGACTCGGGTCGGCGGGATCAATGCCCCCGATCGCAGACAGTAAAGCCTTCCGTTGTGAAGGACAAATTTGAAGAACCTCAAGTGCAGACATGGCACATGGCGCCTGTGCCAGATCCTCAACAATACTGTAATGTTGAGCGGCACGAGCATTTGGATTATAAGAGGATCTCCGAAGAACACCCTTGGGAGGTGGCTTCACAACGGGTTCGAGAGTCGGCTTCTCGATTTCCAATGGACCGGAGGTAGGTGGGGGAGGCGGCCCATCCGCAACTGCCTTCCCGGGCGCCTGCCGCGATTCATTGTAGTCCTTCGACCGCGTAGCGATAGTGATAGGTGCATTAGTCTTCATCATGAAAACTTGAGACCCAAACGGTGCAGATGGTGACGCCTGTTCGACCATCTGGGTCTGCTGAGATGGAAATGGCTCTTTTAAAACAGCCGGAGTCCCTTTTGAGCCTTTAAGAAGTTGACTAACTTCGGACCGTCGTGGACAATCCTTAGTGTAATGGTCACCTTCACAGATGAGGCAAGGGAATTTCAGCTTACGTTGGGAGCCATCCTCAGTTCCAGATTTGGATTCCGGCTTCGGGGCATCAGATTTTGATTTTCCTTTGCCCTTCTTCTTCCCCTTGGAGGATTTGTCCGCAGGATTAGCCTGGACGGCATTCACCTCCGCGGTTTTAACAGAATCGGATGAGGCGGGATTAGCAGAGGTATTGTTGGAAGAATTAGCCTTCTACTTCCCATTCGAAGACTTCTTCAAATTTTGAGAGACAGAACCAATGACACCATCCACCGAAGGGGTAGGCAGAGCCTTAGTGGTTCCGGGCCGTGGAGCATCAGTCAAGATGTCATAAAGCGTGCTAGACTGCGAATAGACAAGATCCAGGTACTGGGCACGCGCAATAGCTTGTTCCTCCGTCACACACGCTCCCATCGCAATATCCTGAGAGATTTTATTCACAAAGGAGGTGGTGAACCAGTGGGTCAAAATCTGATCAGGTATGTGAAACTTGATCAGTCGACGACGGCGCCACCACTCATGTATGTGATCCGAGATGTGAGTGGCCGTGTCCTGCTTCAGAGAAGTCAGGATGTGCGTCCCGGCCTCATATCGGACCGGTAACTGGAAATGCCTGAGGAAAGCCATGGATAACGAGTTGAAATCTTAAAAATACCACGGGATAGTTCTGTGTACCATTTAGCAGCAGCTCCTGTTAACGTACGCTGGAAAAGACGCAAACGAATCGAATCATCGACCCAAGAGTTAGACGAACAACAGAGGTGGTACGTCATCACATGCGCCTGGGGGTCTTCGCCAGCTTTGCCCTCAAACTTGGGACAATATCCTGGTATCTTGGTGGGAACCGGAGGCCAATATGGATTATGTGAAATCGGATCATTGGTCAACTTTGAAACGTCCGGCAGGTCCAAGGTAGCCAGGAACGGCAATGGAGGGTTAACTCCCATGCCAGCCCCAGGATAAGGTCCGGTACCCATGCTCCACGATGGTTGTGAATATCCCTGCCCCCACGGGTTCTGTCCCGCAGGATTCTGACCGTAGGGGGCATAATTCGTATAGCCAGACTGATTTGGATTCTGGTAACCATAGTGCGGGGCTTGATAACCAGGGTTCGGGCCCTGATTAGGCGTCTGCCCTGTATAAGCAGCGTTTGGATTTGGCTGCTGAGCGTAGGTAGAACCGGGTGGAGGAGGATAATACTGAGAGCCTCCGGGGTGGTTATAGTTCGGTTGAGACTGACCATGAGGATAATAACCACTCTGAGGATGAGTAGGCTGCTGATAAGTGGAACCCTGCGGAGCCTGGTACGTAGGGCGCAGCTGTTGATTTGGCTGCGGCATTGAATGAACAGGCTGTTGAGCAGAGTGAACGGAATGAGAGGGCTGCCCCGAATGAACAGGTTGACCCGGATAAATAGGCGGCGCTGGTTGCGCAGGTTGACCTGGTTGTAAGTGGGCCCCAGGTTGTACCGGATGGGCCGGCTGGCCTGGAGGCGGGACACCAGGTTGCACCGGATGAGACGGTTGGCCTGGTGGTGGAACAGGACCAGGTGCTTGCTGGAAACCAGTTTGACCTGAAGCAGAACCATAGGGTGGTCCTGGCTGATATGCAACGTTAGAAACAACAGGATACTGCGGTTGCATCGGTAAAGAAGGCTGGATTTGCCCCCCAGGACCATAGGCCGGTCCCGGTTGATACCCCGGCTGAGGCTGAGCAGGTTGACCAGAAGGGCTATAACATGGTCCTTGCGGATTGTACAATGGCCCTCGTCGGCCCGATTTTGGATGGGCCGTCCCCGTGGGTCGGCTGCATAGCCGTGTTGGTCACAGTTGGCCTTGGAAAGGCCGTCTCACGGTTATGAGCTCCTCGGTTGTACGAAACCCGAGCATACGCGTAAGCCCAGAGTGGGGGATGTACAAATGTCCCCATGCTCATCAAGCTGACCCGGGAAACCATACACGGGAGTGCCGTCCTGTGCATAGTGCGAAAAGAAAGATCGGTAAGGATCTTGGGGAAGCTGTCCAGCTCCGGCGTTCGGTTGATGTAAAAACAACCGATACTCCTCCGGAGAGATATTCTCCGGTATAGCAGTAGCTAGATAAACATCTTCGGGAGTTGGCCCAGCCCTGGTGGCTGAGATAACAGCAGAAGAGGCAGCTACACAAACAGTGGGCCGCACGGGAACAAAAGTGACGGGCGTCGAAGGAGACACCCCGGGTGTAGTGGCAGCTGGCCTCGAAGCAGGAGATGATATTCCCATAGAGGCAGCAGCCCAGCGACCCACCTAGATCTGTATCCCTGTGGCAAAGAAGGACTGGCTGACGACGTGGTAGCCAGCTCAGAGTCGCCTCCCTCAAACAATCTACGAGGGATGCGCTGATAGTCATCAGACACCGGAATTTCCTCACCAGAATCACTCATGGTTGATCCCGCCGTTAAATCACGTAGAAGACGGCGAGGACTAGGAGGAAAAACAGCAGCAACAAACGGTGAACCTGATGTAAGAGAAAGGAAATCAGCTCCTAATCTCAATTCAGACACAGGGTCCGAAAAGGGCCAATTGAACTCAACTGGTCCTCCAAAGGGTTGCTCGACGAGAACCGGTCCCCCGTCAGGAAACTCGGAAACAACAGGCTGCTGTGGTTCAACAGAAGGCTGAGAAGCTTCTGAAGAATCGTCCGTGTAAGGACTACCAGTAGACGAAACCGAAGGTTCCGCCACTGTGGCAAGAAAAAAGAGCAAACACACACACGGGCTGAAAACGAGTTAAAACACATGATCAAACAATCAACAAGCAATGTCTAAACAGGTGTGTAATCGTGGGCGATTAATTTTACCACATTGGAAAGTAAGAAATTCTACCGTTTCATATTTTAAGAGTCGAGAAACGATAAAAAGATGACTCTATCTCTTTCAGAGTTGACACAAGCGTGAAAGGACAAGCGCTTGACGGTCTTTTCAAGTTTTAGGGAGTCAGAAAAGACCAAATGACTGCTCAGGAAAAACTAGGCACAAAGGGTGTACCAAATATCCGTGAACTGCAATATACACCTTGGTTTCAATAATGAAACAAAAATCGACCAAGGACTTTCCGTACGTGCAGGTAGTCTCCCCGAATGCTGTGTTCGGTGTATCACGGGTATAGGGCGGCAGACTCGGCTTCCTGTGGATAAAGGATTGAAAACCTATAGGGGTCTCCCTTTATATACGCGACGGTACGGGGAGCACAAGTCCGTACTAGCGCTGTCTAAAGCCAACAGGCGAACGACAGCTGCTAGGTTTAACGACGTCGGAACACGTCTCTAGCCTAGACCTTCTAAATATGTTTCGTTAAGTTCCAATGTTGCCTTAGGTTAATTGAATAAATTTTACAGTTGATCTTCAATTAAGTTTCAATTTCCAGGCCCTATCGTATGTAGTGTCTCGAAAGACTCCTAAATGAAAGCTATATGCCACAGTGCAACATTTCGTTCGATGAAAACTAGTTAAATAAGAGTTGAGAGCTTTTATGCAAACGAAATGAACGGAATACAAACAACAATGACTCTAATGCAACTAATGCAATTGAAAGCTTTTCATTCAAAACACTAATCACTAGCGATATGGAAAAGATCACAATTTGCACTAATTAACAAAAACAAAAGAGATTTTTTTTATTTTCAATGTTTAATGGCTAATGTGCACTGAAAACAAAAGGAACAATTTGAGAAACGATATCCAAGAGAGCGAAACACACAAAATTCACTCAACAATGCAAACAATCAGATCCCCAAATCGACCAAAGTCTCTCAAAGCAGAGAAAAGACTCAAAAGCTTCCGATGGACCGTGTGATCTAGGTCCAAAGCAAGGCAAACGATTTTCGAATGAAGGAAGGAACAATCACCCAAAAAACGCAACAAAACAATCAAAGACTGTTAAGAGAGCGTGGAGAATCAATCAACAAGTTGACAGGACAATCAAGACACCTAAACTCCCAAGGAGGGCTCGATACACTAAGCCACTAGATGTCCTAGGGCTCGAAACGTGAAATCGGTAGATAGAAGCAAACAACCAAAGGACAGAGGTGAATTCCAGTCAAACAAGACTCCAACACACTCAGGCAGTCAGGAAATCAAGAAGAAAAGCACTAGTCAAATCCAGAGAGCTCAAAAATGAAGAAACTCAAAAAACTCACAGGGGTGGCGCGACTGTGAGTGTGAAACTAGCGCCAGAAGCCAATTGGCGCGGGCTAGACAAAGGCAACGTGCGCCAATTGGCGCGACTGTCGGGTTAAAAACCGCGCCAGTCGAGTTTCTCAGCAAAAATTAAAAAACAAGCTACTCCAGAAGCAGACCAATGCAAGCTAAGCAAACCAAGAAGCTAAAACAATGAAAGAATCCAACCCAGAAGGTTCATCAAGCAAGGAAAAACAATCAAAGCGAAACAACATAAACGAGACAATGAAAACCGGACGATCCCCAGTATGGTCGCCAATTTGTTGAGGAGGTAAATCCCCTCTGCGGACAGAGGCGATCCCTACTAGCCCAGCAGGGGTCTAGCAACAAACAAACAATGCTATGACGCAAGCTCCTAGTTACGAATGAAAGACTAGGAATAGAAGCCTACCTGGATTCCAACGCTATAATCCGAAGAAGAAGTGTCCCCGTCCTTCAGCCCTGGCAGATCACAATCCTTCCACGATCTCCGCGGATGAACACCTGCACATAGAAGAAACGAACAGATACAAGCATAGGAACCAGCATACGTAACTAAACATCGGTCAGAAAAGACATTAATCGCATTAACATGATGGAAAACGGAGTGGAACCATAATCATAGTCATCTATTAAATAATAAACGAATAGAGGTTACAACCAAGTTCTGACGTCACAGCCTCCTTCGAACGGGTCTCCGGTCGTCCACGTCTCGCAAAGCTCGCCAGGGAAAGGGAAAACCTCTCCAGAGTCTCGTAACAATGGTCTCCTCACTTGAGTTGGCCTTAAGGGAAAGAAGGGATTCTTTACAGCACAAAGGCTCTTGGGAATAGGGAGATGCAAAGCTTCAGCACTTCAAGACTAGCTTGCCATGGATTTGAGTAGGCTTTTATAGATGGGGAAGGAGGGAGTTGGGATCCCTATTATTATGGGATTGGCCCTATCAACAAGGAAGGTTCCATGGGAGGTGGCAAAACCACTTCCCTTCCATAGAACTCCCGCAGCCAAACCTCCCAACTCAAGATAGGTAATGGTTTCTGAGTTTTTGGAGTTTGCTCAAAATGCTCAACCAACTTCCGCCATCTTTATTTAAAAAACAGTCCCTAAATGGGGTGGCGCGACTACTTCTCTATGACAGAGTGCCAGTTGGCGTGACCTCTTCGTAGGATTTTCCCCATTGGCGCGAGTACTGAACTGTCTGCCCGCGCCAATGCAAAAAGGGATGTTTTTCATTATTTTTGCAAGGAGATGTCTTAAGGGAAATTAAAGCTCATGCTTAGAGGAATGCATTGATGATGTTTTCAAGGCATGACAATGTTCACAGGTCACAAAATGGGTCCTCCATTGTGCGGAACGGGGAATGGTAGGGACGGTGACAATTAATAACAAAAAAGTATTTAAGTTCATAGTTAACATTAAATAAGGTGTTACATCTTCCCCCACTGAAGCAAACACCGTCATTAGTGTTATTTAATCAAGATGAACAACTCTGGATAATCTTGTTGGATAATATGTTCGTCCTCCCAAGTAGCCTCCTCCAAGCCAAAGTGCTTCTGCTGCACTTTAACTTGGGGGATGACTCACCTCCTGAGCAGTATTTCTCTCCACTCTAGAATATGTAGTGGTTCTACCAAGAACTCGTCTTCTGGTTCTACTTGCAGATCAAAATTGTTACCATTAGTTGAAATTAGAAATTTTACTTTTGTCACAATTGTAATACATTGTTAAATTACATGGATACCCTCCCATTGTATCACATGTTTGGGGTCATGTACATAAAATTTCAGTAATGATACATGAAACATGTTATGTACCAATATATGGCTTGGTAGAGCCAGTCGCTATGCCACTAGTCCTATCCTTTCCAAAACTTCGAATGGCCCACAATATCTGGGGGTCAACTTAGCAAAAGTGTTCCACCATAATGTGCTTTTCTTCGGTTTCTCACATACACGTGGTCCCCTACCATGAATTCCCAGAAATTCATTTTATTTTCAACATACACTTTTTTCCTGTCTTGAGAAGCCTTCAAATTATACCTGGTTTTCTTTACCTCTCACTCCATTTCTTCTAACATGTCTGCCACAAGCATAATTTTATTTTCTAGAATGTTCTAGTTCAAAGGAGTCCAGAATTGTCTTCCGTAAAATGCCTCAAAGGGGCTCATCTTAAGGGATTCCCCATATCCATTGTTGTAAGAAAACTCGACTAAATGAAGATACTCCTCCCACTTTGCTGGTTGTTGCATTACATACATGTGCAACATGTCTTCCAGAATGTGTTTCACCCCTTATGTTTTCCCATTCGTTTGCTTATGATAAGCAGTACTAAATTGTATTTGTGTCTGAAAGCCACTAAATAACATCTTCGAGAATTCCGAAGTGAATTTCACATCGCGATCTGAAATCTCAACTCGGGGTATACCATGAAATCTAAAAATTTCTCTCATAAAGATATCAGAAATTTGTACCATCTTATAAGTAGACAGGACGGGAATAAAATGTGCCACCTTATTGAGTCTATCCACTACCACCATAATCAAATAGTTATGCCTTCTACTCTTTGGTAACCCATTGATGAAGTGAAGGGAGATGACCTCCCACTTCCATTTTGGTACAAGAATAGGCTGAAGCAATCTTGTGGGATGCTTATGTTAACCCTTAATTTGTTGACATTATAGAAACTTAGTCAAATACTTAGCAATGTCCTTTCGCATTAAAGGCTAGGAATAATCCTTTCTAATTGTAGTTAACATGTTTTGGTATCCCAGATGTCCAACATAAGAACTCTGGTGATATTCACCTAGAATAATATTTTTCAAATTGTTTTGATTTGGAATATATATTCTCTTCCGGTAAACCAAAAACTGCTTATCATTGAGTTCAAATTCATACTGCTTCCCTTGCTCTTTGTTTTCTTTTTCCTGCTGCCATAGAAACTGGTATTTAGGGTCCTTGATACCTGCTTCCAATACCTGTTCTTGGAAATTGAATTCAATTTGATTAAAGTCGAGTTCATAGATGCCATGAAGTTTCCTTCTTAGTGCATCTACCACCCGGTTCTCTCTACCCTTTACATGCTAAATGTCAAAATATAACTCACTTAGGAAAGCATTCCACCTAGCTTCGCGTGCATTCAGATTAGCTTGTTTAAAATAGCTAGTTAGATTTTTGTGGTTAGTTCTCAGTACCAACCTTTTTCCCAACCGGTAATATCTCCATAATCGTAATGCATGTACCATTGCAGTAAGTTTCAAATCATAGGCTGAATACCTTTTTTCATGTTCCTTCAGCTTTCTAGATTCATAAGCTATGAATCTCCCTTCTTGAGTCAAAATTTCTCTTACACCCTCCTTATCAACATTTATACAGACCTTAAATTATTTACTCAACTCTGCTACCCCGAGAACGAGAGAAGTAGTTAACAACTCCTTCAATAACTCAAAACTGTTTTGACATTACTGAGTCCACTTAAAGACTCATCCCCTTCGCTGCAAGGAGGTGATGGGAAAGACTATTTTATAGATTCCATTGATAAATTATCGATAATAACCAACAAAACCCATAAATGAATGTATGTCTGCTATGTTCTTTGGTACCTTCCATTCCATGATGGTCTTTCTCTTTTTAGGGTCCACCGCAATCCCTTCAGCGGAAATCACATGCCCCAAATATTGAATCTATTCTTTAAAAAGGTCAAACTTACTAAACTTAACATAGAGCTAATGTTCCCTTAACATCTTCAACACAATGCATAGATGCTCCTTGTGCTTTTCCATATCCTTGGAGTAAATTAATATGTCATTAATAAAAACCAAAATGAATTTATCCAAGTGTGGGTGAAAAATTCCATGCATTAAGCTCATAAAGGTAGATAGTGCGTTGGTTAAACCAAAAGGTAACACCACACATTCATAATGGCCATACTGGTACATAATGCTTTTTTTCTTCTATCTCTATCTCTCATTCGGATCTGGTGGTAACCTGACCTTAAGTCAATCTTCGAAAACACTCTATCTCCTTTGACTTGGTAAAAAAAGTCATCTATTTGTGGTAAGGGATATTTATTTTTAACATTCAAATCATTGAGCTATTAGTATTCCATGCACATGCACATAGTGCCATATTTCTTTCTCATGAATAACACCGATGCTCCCCATGGGGACACACTTCGCCGAATGTAGCCTTTGTCCATCAATTCCTGTAGCTGCATTTTTACCTATGTTAGTTCTGGTACACTCATTCTGTAAGGAGTTCGGGACATAGATGCCACCCCGTGTATTATCTCTATAGTAAAGTATATGTCCCTTTTTTGTGGCAGCCCTGATATTTCCTAAGGAAATACATCCTGGAATTCTTGCACAATAGGAATGTTTTCCAACATAAGGGTCTTATCCTTGGAATTGGTGAATCCCACTTGAATGGCATAGAGTTGACATCCTTTCCTTATGCATTTACTTAATTGATATGTTGTAATAGGCCGTAACTTCAATGATTTTTTAATGCCTTGCAGTTCTTGTCTTGTTCCATCCTTTGATTTAAAATGGATAACCTTGTCGTTACAGTCCACTAGTGACCAATGTCTATCGAGCCAATCCATTCCAAATAATATTTCATAATATCTCACAGGTAGAATTTTTAGTTCCACAGTAATGTGTTGATTTCCAACACTCAACTCAAAATCTCGTACTTTAGCGTTCACCCACCTTCTTTCCCCTGTAGCCAGCTGAACTAACCAAGGATTCTTAAATTTTTGGTTCTGCAATTTATAGCTTTCAACTATATGAGGGTGTATATAGCTCAAACTATCTCCGGTATCAACTAAAACATAAACATATTGGGTTTGTATCTTACCTTATAAATCTATCATTGTTGGCTGGAATTGATGGACAAAGGCTACATTCGGCGAAGTGTGTCCCCATGGGGAGCATCGGTGCTATTCATGAGAAAAAAATATGGCACTATGTGCATGTGCATGGAATACTGATAGCTCAATGATTTGAATGTTAAAAATAAAGGTGCGGGACTTAATATTTTGGAATTCACCCTGTAATTCCACCTTTTATTTCTTCAACTCTTGTTTTTCTAGAATATTTCTAGATTCAACCTCATTGCAAGTACGACTCTTATTACTTCGTGGCGTTATACTGCCTTCTCGATTATCATGTGGGGCTTGCTATTGTTCTCCTTCCTCTTGAGTGTTTCTCTTGGGACTTGGTTTCGAATTGGGATGATTCTTTCAATCCAATAGAATTTTTAAAATACTTTCCTGTTCTCTCATCAATCTTTCATTGTCACCCCAAACTTTGAGCATATATCTTTGGAGTTGTTGCATTGTTTCAAGCAATATGTTTTTTTGTTGTTGCTGGTCTACCAACATTCTTCTTGTTTGTTGGTGCTAGTCTATGATTAGCTGCACCCAAATTTCGGGATTGACCTCAGGGTTGGTCATAGGATGGGTTTCTCCCACATTTCTGGGTGTATGGTGGCTAGATCCCCTCCTCACGATAGTTTGGTGCAAATATGTTCCTGTACTTTGCACAAAGCCAACATTTAAACTTTATGAAAGAAAGACAAAATCAAAATGAGGACCTATCATGTTATTTTTTTGGCCCACCTGGCCCTAGCATGTAACCACATTCTCATACCACATGTAACGACTGTAGACTACTAAACAACATCTAAATATAAAAAAATATTAATCAACTGTTAACTAGAGTATTAAATTCACATTACACTATAGATTAGTCAGGATAATTCCTAAAGATTACATACATGATATAATTTGATACGTAGATTATTCAACTCAGATATCATATCTAAGGTTTGACAATGCATTTGATCTCAATCTTGCCACACCACGAACCGGTTGGGATTTTGTTCTCACATGAATATGGTTCAGATATGGTATTATTTTTTGTATTACTTGACATCTGAGGTAGATCCTATTGCACAAACCATTTAATTAAAAATCTGATTTCAGTACCACTATTGTTCTGACTCATTAATAGCAATCCCTTGCATGTGGTAACACTTGTTTATCAATCATTTGTGTTTCCATCTGGGCCATCCTTGCCTGATCTATGAGATCGACGGTGGTGCATGAGGGGTGGGATGGTTAGGGTAACCACCCACTCCACCCTTCAGATTTGTCTTTCATTGTTTTCGCCACTTCAGTCTGGATGCAGATTTGCAACCTTTCCTTGTCAAACTACAGTGATGCTCATAGGGTCGTGCTCCGGTTCATCATGTCGTTAATGGAGAATTACCCTTTGTTTCTCCCTATGCTGAGGTGAGCTTCCTTTAACCCGTTCCTCGAAATCCATGGCATATGTTTGTTTTCAGTTTATAGGTCCAAGCTTTTGTGCTTTACTTTGTCTCTGAGTACACAATTTTTTATTTTTATTTTGAAATGGATTGGGATTTAGCTTTCAACAAATGTATCCCTTTTTATCCTGTAGGTATCACCTATAGGTTCACGAAAGTGCTTTGTCCAAGAACACGAAGTCTCCAGAACTTCCTCTGGCCCCACCTCAAGGTAAAAAATAGGGACTCTAATGTGCATATTTTGTTTACAATACTATTTTTAGGATAAATTCTTGCATCATGGCCAATGACTTCGTTCTCTCTTGTTGTATTGTTGACAGGCTGGTGGCCTGGCCCTATTCGATAGCATGAGCTCCTTGGGTTCCACCTCTCGCACTTCGCCTTGATGGTATGTACCATTTAACTCTTGGCAGAGGGTTTTAAGGTTAAGCTCTTACGCTGCTGTTGAATTCGGCATGCTCTCCATCTGTGCGTGTTAATGTTTGGCGAGGGTTTTAGTCTCTATCACGATGTAATCATGTTTCTTTATGTGTATGGTTGAGGGTTTGAGTGAAGCTCTCCCTCTAATATTTTGTTACGTCTGAAACCTACATTGCATTTTATCGAGAAATGGTTTAGAGTAGTCTCTTTTTGTAGTCAATATGTCCTTAGTTATTTATTTAATAGAACGTTGAGCCCAGATCTTGGCTTTCGACAATGTTTAATGAAATACTATTTACCGATTCTAGTAAATTCCGAATGTAATTACTTATTCTGCAAAAATTGAGCTTTTTTGAGTAATTTTACATTATCTGTGAGTTTTTAGAGTTTATGAATATTGCATTTAGTTACTTTTTTCTCATCTCTTGACTCTTTAATTATTTCCTTCTTACTGCATATGTTAAACAATTACATTTTTCTATTGCGTTCTTAGAAATTTTTTCCATGTATAACTTTCAGGGTTTATCCACATACATGGGTAATCCATCTTTGTTTCATTTCTATTTGGGGCTTTTTTACCCTTTGGGACAGGAACCCTAACCAAGACACTAGGATCTAGATTCTAAACCCTCAGGCGTAGCCATGGAGCTTACTAATATAATATTTTTATATTCCTCCCCGCCCTCCATGGGTGGTGTTATGTGAATGCTTTATTTTTGAATTCTAAAATACTGTATGCATGTAAATATTTGTGGTTACCATAATCTTAAGAGTAGTGGAAATACTTTCTATTTTCTGTTCTACAAAGTTTGTAGACTGTAAATGCACTTTCTCATTATGTGCTATAAATAGGAGTTTTTGGTCTTATCCTACTTAAAGTAACCCCTCTGTACTCATTTCCTAATAATGTATGTGCATACTTGTTTTCTTGAGAGATACATATAAATTAAAACTTAAGAAATTTTCAAATAGTCTCACCCTATTAAATTCTTGTAGGAGACGCTTTCAAATTCAAATATGTAATAAATAAAAGTAAATGAAATTATTTCCTACTTTGAAAAAAAATAAACATAAACTAGAACTCTAAGATACAACAATTCCTAATTCCAAGTAAATTTCTTCTGAAGTGTGATGGTCCTCCCAAGCGTGAGCGAGGTGATTACATGCTCAGCTCCCCACTTGCCCCTCACAAGGGTCTAGGTGTTTTCAATGAGATAAGAAGTTTAGAGCTTAGGATTATAATCGAGACTCTTTATTCTTTTGGGTGTTAACTGAGCTCCACTAGTCTCTCTACGAGCTCTACTCATGGCAAACATTCTTTTGGGTAATAATTGAGCTCCACTAGTCTCGTTACGAGCTCTACTCATGGAAAAATCTTGTTGCTTCACCCTTCCTCCCTTGTGTAGAGAACCCTATTCCTTCCGAGGATTTTTCCCTAAGTCCTTTTTTGGAATGGTAACTCGGATAATTGTCTCCACCCTTTTACCCTATGATCTTGGAAACATTTTACCCTTGTATCTTGGAAAAATTTACCAATTAGTTACTTCTTTATTTTACTTAAGATAAATTATTCATTACCTCTTTTTGAAAATACCAAAATAATTTATTGAAATATTCTTAACCAATACTCTATTAGTTACTCTTTCAAAGTGTATCATGACAAGTATTTCATTTCAGAGTATTAAACAAGGTGTTACATGTTTAGATGTTAATAATATCAATGGTAAAGTGGTTAAAAATCTTGTTATATTGTAAATATTAATTTTTATGTGTTTATTAATAAAATTTAAATATTGCTTGAAAATTATTATATCAATTTATATGGTAAAATGTTTCTTAATTTATTGCTCATGGTGATTATGATAATAACGTCCACTGAGACCAATCTTTGGTCTATCGGACCTAAAGAAAAGAGTTATTTAATTTGAATTAAGATTTTATTCCTATGCTAAAAAAAGAGAACCTTCTCGAGCTCACTATAATTTTGACATCTTAAAAGGCTCGGAAGGTGAGTATTGCAACAAAGATTATGAAATTGAGCTCTAATGTGGTTTTACAAGGAACACTCTAAGAGGAAGTAATTTTCATCCTTGATGTTCATATTCTCATGGAGATGGCAGATCCTTTCTATCCATGGTGTTTTAGGAACTTTCCAACGACCTGTTTCACTATGGAGTTCATCAGAGCTCATTCTAATCTTTTCTATATTAATTTTATTTTTTGAGCTAGTTAAAAGAGAGAGATACTTTTGATCTTGTGGGGTTGATGACCTCCTTCTAATACCTTAACTTTCTTTTAGCTGCTAGATCTTTCTCACACCACATTTTTTCTTTGAACTCAGAACTAACAATTTTTGTAACGTTATTGATGTTTTACAATGCAACATTCTCGTCGATGTCCCAATGGTTTAACAAGGTTGTGGTATCTTTATACCAACCTCGTTTAAGCCTTAGGTGGTTTTGCTGGAATTTAAAGCTAGCTTAGGAAGCCTATGGTCTCCTATGCTATTGAGCTTGTGCTTGTACAAAAGAAGCCTACTCATAGTTATAGTTAGGCTCTCAATAGGGGAAATACCAAGTCTTATTATTTGTATATTAATTTATTTCTATTATTTATATATTATATATTTTAATGCGATTTTCAAGAGTCAAACTTAGATTCTTTCTCGTGTCCCATAGGACCTCATTTCTCTTAAGAGAAGTAACCATCGTCATCACCATCATATAACATTTTTTTTTATACTAAATAAAAAAATATTAAAAAATCAAATTCAAATTAAATAAATTTATTTTGAAATTGGAGATTGCTTTTAGGAGTTATAGATCATCCATGGTATTGGCTCATGGCATTATAACAAAGCCTAGCTAACAATATATATGATAAAGTGGGTGTGAATATGGATGGTTTAAAATATTGTTATATTGTAAATGTTTATCTAATGATAGATGGTTTTTCTGATGTATAGATATTGATGATATTGGCCCATGGTATTATAACAAAACCTATTTACAATTTAATACTATATATGGTAAAGTAGTTGTGAATAAACAATATTTATGTAGTCCAATCTAACATTTAGTTATAAATTTAAAAAAAATCTCCAAATTAAAATTAAAAAAAAACATATTTAGTAAAAATAATCAACTAACCATTATTAGTATTGATATTTGTGAAATATATTTCTAGAAGGCATGTTAAAATGATAAAAAAAATTAAGAATATTTGTAGAAAGATTGAAATTATAAGAATAAAGTGAAATTCAAAAACAAATAATTATAAGGAAAGTAGTTAATAATTATAATGAAAATGTAGTATGATAGACTTTTTATGTAAAAAAATAGTTATTGGAATAAAATAATAAAATTAGAAAATTGCTACATTTAAATAAAAAAAAATTAAATTTAAAAAAAAAAATTAAAAAATTGCTCAAGTAACCAAAATAATATTTTAATGAGATGTCAAAAATAAATAATAATAAATAATATATTTAGGTCAAATTAAACTAGTTAAGATTAATAATAAATTAAATTAAAAGATTTGGGAAAAAATAATAATTTAATAATATTTTTAATATTTTATTTAATATAAATAAATTAAATTAAAAGATTTGGTAAGAAATAGTAATTTAATAATATTTTTAATGTTTTATTTAATATAAATAGATCAAATTGATATTAATAAAAATGTAAATAAGTGTTGTTTGATAAGTTGGAAGCCTACCTCAAAGACGTACACCACCTTATTTTTGTTGATAGCTCCACTCGGCATTATGTGGTGAATGGCAGTTAGGCCAAGCACCAACATCAGAAGCCAAGAGTCAAAGAGGAGGTCCATGCCATGAGCAATTCACAGGAAGCCGACAGTCTGAGCCCCATTGTTTCGATCTTGAGGATTAGCGTGGATGACAGAGATGCAACCCCCCTCTGGTACTTAATTCACAGGTCTTTTCGTGGTAGTTTCCAGTTTTTGTTTTTATGACTTTCACTCAGCAAGTGAGAACTATAGTTTTTTTTCCAGTTTTAGAATTCTTGGGCTTCTTACTTTAGTCACAAAATGTTATCTCGTCTCTTCACTCATTTATATGTCCCCGGTTTCCCTTTCTCTCAGTGTGAGATAAATGTTATGTTTGAGCTCTGAACTCTGATCTGCAACCAAGAAACTTTTTTGTATAATATTTTTCTCTACTTAATGTTAATAGTTCCTCCAAATTAAAAAAAAAAAATTTAAATAACCTTGTGGAGTACCCTAGGACAATTGGCTTGGGTTGTTCCAAAGCTTCGGGAAGGGTACAATTACTTATAATTTTTTGAATTTTTTTAAGTTACTTTGTTTTTAGTTTAAGGTTATGTGCTATAGCTTTGGTAGCAATATAAAGGTGGAGTATCTATAGGTACTTTATGTGTGCATGCTTATTTGTCTAGAGCAAATGTAGTTCTCCGAGGGAGCTTACGATGTGGTCTTGGTAGAAGGAGTGGTAACTGGGGCAAGTGGATACTTATTTCCTTTAGAGGTTATTTATAGGTAAGTTTTTTCTTTTTGCTGAATCATTGATAATGTTTTATTATTGAGTTTTATTTATTTTAATTTCAGGGACTTTATTCTTAAGGAACTAGCCAAGAAGCTTTAGCTTTAGCACTTTGAGTGCTAGGTGAAGGAAGTCTATTTGTTTAATTGTAGTGGTATTTTTCGGGTGTGACTCTCTAAGGTTGGTTGTGGCACCATTTCTCCACAAGGGTAGGGAATTTTTAGAGCTTTTAGAAGGTGGTTAAGGAACTAGTACCATTGGGAATTGCCACCTTTCTCTTTTATCCAATACAAGGGAAAAAATTTGAGCCTTGGTGGGTATCCCATCTTGGTAGTTTTTTTTCACTAATTGACATGTTGAGGAGGTGTTTTAGGCCCATAGGGGGATTAAGCCCCATGGTAGGGTAGAGGGAGTCGATGTGCAAGGGGAAGTGGGAGATGGTGAGGGGGTTGTGAGAGCTGAATTTGGGGGAGAATCACCTGAGAGAGTGGGCCAGCCACCATTTATGGAATCTTTTGACAGTATGAGACAACAACATATGTGTGACCAAGATGAAGTAATGAGAAAATTGAATGATTTGGAGCATAAAAAAATGCTTATGATTGATAGATTGAGTTCCCTTAGAAGGATTCAGAAGCACCACTTAGATGATATTGAGGCACTCCTAAGGCTTCAAGACTTTCGATCCAATGAAGTTCATTGTCTTCTAATAGCTCCTGGTGTAAGACATGCACAAAATTTACCTCAAGTTCCATAATGAGGAATGGTTGTATTTGTGAGTAGACATGCACAAAAGTTTCCTCAAGTTCCTTGATGATGGTTGCTAGTAGGTTTTTTCTCCTTGTTTTTGGGGTTATATGTTCTTTTTTTTAATGCCCAATAAGAGTTCCATGATGATTTTTGCTAGTAGGTTTGTTCTCCTTATTTTGGGGGCTATAATTTAAAAACAATTTTTATGCCCAATAAATGTTCATATTTTATCCTTAGTTTTTGTATTTCTCTCATCAATAACAAATGTGGTAGGATTGAGGTTGGGAGAGCATGGGTTATCATGTGCATCCAATGTAACATTTTGAAGAATTAATAGAAAATATTGGTGGAAAAAAATGCTCACATTTAATGGCTATATAGTTTTGTGGACTCTTCATTTTGATTTGTTGGAGTCAATTATGAGTTTTTTTAGATGTTATTAGAAATGAGTTAGGTGTTCTGATTTGGAATTTTTTCCTGAAATACGTGGTAATTGTTTCGGAAAAATTTTAGTTTTTGTTTTTCAAAATGGGTTTTTGACTAGGTATATTGATTCAAAACTTATGATTCCAATAAATTGTTGGATATTTTATGTAATTTAAACATAGGAAAGTCTTCTAAACATTAAAATAAATAGACTTTTGGAAATAGTTTTTATTTGTGTACATACATTTAAGCATATTTTGAGAGAGGTACTACATAGTCCCATTTTAAGGCCTATGGAAAATTTTGGAAATAGTTATGTTGAATTGGACTATCTAATCCATTTCTTTTCAATTTGTTGATGTAGTGATTGGCTATTTCATGAATTAGGCTTGAAAATTTTCAAGAAATACAATAGCATTGTTTGAATAGTTTTTTTATGGTAAAAATGGATTCACCACCTTAGAGAATTTTTTGGGCACCCAAAATTTTCTCATCCACTTTTTCAAAATCGTACTAATTTCCATTATTTTCTAGATTCTACGATAAAATTATATGCATTGGGATCTATGTCATTTTACATGGAATAGTCAGCTATGTGACAATGAATTAAATGAGAAAATGGGTGTGTACCCCAAGAATAATTCTTCTAGGGCACACTTGACTTCATGGATATATCATCTCACACACGGATATACATTAGGATCTATGTCATTTTACACATCATATTGCAATATGTCTCAATGTATTGGACAACGATAAAGATTCCACAACATAGGCTAGTATCCCAAAGAACTTCTTGTTAGGGTACACTTGGGGCTCATTACATATTCTTTCACAAGTAGAGATACATACATTAGGCTCTATGTTTCTTTACATGGAATTATATTGAGTTGAAAATAATTATATTATTTTGTATTAATGGAGAAAAGGTTACACAAGTTCTAACGTATCTCCTTAGTTTAGGATTTGTTCCTAGAGTTTAGGGGTTTGGTTGCAACTTCGTGATTTCTAGTAATGTACTTAATGATGTAATCTTTCATTCATGAATGTAGAGTGTATGAGAGTGATCTCATAGTTTTGAGTGTAGTTTCTAGGTGCACTACTCACCTGTGAGCTACAACTCCTTCTTTTCAATTCTGTGCATATTTTATCCTGGTATCAGAGCTCAGATTGGGTGAGCTTGATATTTTATCACCTTTGTGGCGAGCTTTCCTTTTTGGCAGAATCACCTTCGTGGATAAAAATGCCTTTGTGGCCGTGTGTACACGAGAGCTGTGTGCTCACAGAGCCTTGTGCTCGGCTGAGCAGGTGGACTGCAGTAACACCTCGCTCACGGACTCAGATGTTTTTTTTTTAATTTCTGAGCAAAAGGGGGTTGGCGTGCTTTTCGCGCTGACAGTCGCGCTAGGAAACGCAACTAACGTGTCTGTTCGGCTCATAATTGCGGCACCGTGCCAAAATACCAGATTGGCGCGGAATCGCACGAAAAAATTGCACCAGGGAATTTTCCTTGCATCGATTTCATCTGGGCGCGGATTTTTCGCTTAGGAAGGCGCCATCTCACCTTCAAGGAGATCCGCGGGAAGCCTCATCTTCGCTGGATGATTTGAGAGAGGTGCAAATCAGAGAAGTTGCGGATCTATCCGGGAGAGGCAGATCAGATCAGCTTTGATCGGATCAGTTTTTGGCTGTATGGAAAACAACGTATTTGCTCATTGGAGAAATATTGATTTTGCATATTTTTCAGATATTGCTGGATCTTAATCGAAGATACAGTAGGTGGATCAGGAGAAGCAACAGAGAAGTGGCAGATCGGGTGACAAGATCTGACAGGTATTCATTTTTTTTCTGAATTAGTTGGGTAGATTCATTTATTTGTAGATTAGTTCAGAATGAGTAATACTATGGAATCTTATCTCCACAAGTTTTGCAAACTCAATGGATCTAACTTCACGAATTGGAAGTTTAAGATTCAGACCTTGCTTGAGGGTGCGAATGCATGGTAGATAGTTACAGGTGATGAGAAAAGGCTAAATTCAAATACAGGGGCAAATACGTAGGAGCAAGAATGGGATAAGTGAGAAAACAAGGCGAAATTTTTGCTGAATATGTCCATCAAGGACAACATTATCCCACATATCAGAGACTGTAAAATGTCCGCGGAGATCTGGACGACCATCAAAAGTCTGTATTAGACCCAGAACACAAGTCGAATTATGGCACTCAAAAGCAAGTTGTTTTCAATGAAGATGGACGAAACTGAGACTGCTTCTGCATTCATTGCACGAATCAAAGATGCGAAAGATGAATTGGGGGACATCGGGGAGAAGGTGTCTGACTCTGATCTCATCACAATCACACTGAACGGGATGAGAGATGAATTTCAAATGTTCATCACTGGATTGGCGGCAAGGGAGAAAGCGCCTACATTTGAAGATCTGACAGGGATCTTGCTACAAGAAGAGGAGCGGCAACAAAATTTGAAACCTCAGAGCGATGATCTTGCTCTGATGGCAAAACGCCGATCATTCAAAGGGAGGCAGCCACAGCAGCAATCACAGTCGCAACTGCAACAGAGAGGAGGTACATCGCAGAAGAGTCCATACAAAGGTATGTCTGTAAATCATCCTGTAACGAAATGTTATTATTGTGGAAAGAAGGGTCATATACAGAATGAATGCTTTAAGAAGCAAGCAAATGATGCAAAGAAAAAGTTCGCTATAGCAAAGCACAGAGGATATTTTGTTGAAGAAGATATTGAAGAAGATGAAGATTTCAATCACGAATTTCGACTGTTCACAGCTAACTGTGCCCTTTCAGCATCCAATGAGGATGACATCTGCTCTGTTGATTTCGATGCATCATCCCACATGACAGGTAAAAAGTAATTTTTTGAAAATCTTGAAGAAAGTACATATGGATCAAAAATTTATTTAGGAGATGATAGTGGATACGAGATTAGAGGCTATGGGGATATTCCAGTAAAGTTACCAAATGGTGAAATCAGTCATCTTAAAAATGTGTTATATGTACCTGGAATTAAGAAAAATCTGATATCTGTATCCATGATAACTAATCAAGATATGCAAGTCGAGTTCTTCAAGACTCATTGTGTTCTAAAGAATTGCAGGAAAGAAATTGTTGCAACAAGCGTGCGCGTAGGAAGCCTATACAGATTGGATGTAAAGAGTATACCACAGTGAGCCATGGTTGTAGGAGGGTTGATAGCCGAATAGCTCTGGCATCAGAGATTCAGTCATTTGAATTTGCAAGACCTCATGTTATTGCAGAGAAAAGGTATGTTCGAGGGACTCCCTGTTTTTCATAATACTTAGTTAAATTGTGATGGATGTGCCTTAGGTAAGATGCATAGAGAACAGTTTCTTATTCATGATAGAAGGAAGGAAACATATATTTTAGAACTAGTGCACACTAATATATGCAAACCTATGCAGACAAGGTCGCTAGGTGGAGCATATTACTTTCTGTTATTTACTGATGACTGCACTAGATATTCATGGGTTTATTTTCTGAGTAAAAAGAGTCAGAATTTCTAGTACTTTATAGAATTTAAAACCTTGGTGGAAAAATAGTTTGGAAAAAGTATAAAAGTTCTCTGATCTGATCAAGGGGGAGAATACAAGTTAAGGGAATTCATGAAATTCTGCAAATCTCACGGGATTGTTCAGCAGTTTACAGTGCCACACACACCACAGTAGAATGGAGTGGTAGAGCACAAGAACAGAACCTTAGTGGAGTGCGCAAGGAGCATGTTACAAGGTAAGGGTCTATCTAATAGTTTTTGGGCAGAGGCTATTAATACTGTTGTATATTTAAACAACAGAAGTCCTACAAGGTATCTTGGCTTCAAAACTCCTTTTGAAGCTCTATATGGACTCAAAACAACAGTAAATCATCTAAGAGTATTTGGGTCAAAAACATTTGCCCATATACCCAAAGCTGATAGGAAGAAATTAGACCCTAAAGCTATTAAATGCATCTTTGTTGGTTATGGCACAAAATTTAAAGCATATAAGTTGTTCAATCCTCAGTCTCGTAAGATATTTGCAAGAAGGGATGTAGTGTTTCATGAACAGGTTCAAGAAGGGAAAGATGACAGTGATGATGATTGGCACATTCCATTGTTGATGGATGAAAGTAGCGAGGATGAAAGAGAGCAGGAGCAGAAAGAAGAGAAGAAAGAAGAATAGGAAGAAGGTAATAATGCAAGCCCAATTAGATCTGAAGAAAAAAAAATTGAGGTAAGTCCCCTACCAAGGAGATCATGTAGGAAGACTCAAAAACCATTAAGATTGAAAGACTATGCTTTGATGTCAAATATTTTGAACATTGTAGAGCCCACTAATTACAAAGAATCTAGTCAATTTGAGGAATGGAGGGCTGCAATGAATGAAGAGATAGAATCTATTCTTAGAAATAACACTTGGGATTTAGTTGAACTGCCTAAGAATAAAACACCTATAGGATGTAAATGGTTGTTTAAACAAAAAATGAATGCAGATGGAAGTATTGAAAAACTAAAAGCTAGGCTCGTTGCAAAGGGGTACTCACAGCAAGAAGGCATAGATTTTGATGATACCTTTGCACCTGTAGCAAAGTTAAACACTATCAGAATGCTTATCTCTCTAGCAACTAAACATAATTGGGAGCTACACCAGCTTGATGTCAAATTTGCATTTTTAAATGGTGAATTAAAAGAGGAAATTTACTTAGTACAACGAGAAGGGTTTGTAAAGCAAGGGCAGGAACATCTTGTTTGTAGATTGAAAAAGGCGCTATATGGCTTAAATCAAGAACCTAGGTCTTGGTACGAAAAGGTTGATTCTTTCTTTTTAGAGCATGTTTTTCATAGGAGTTTAAATGACCCAAATTTGTACAGCAAGTACAATAAGCAGGGCCAGATTATTTTGATTTCTTTGTATGTAGATGACATGATTATAACAGGAAATGCAGATAATTTAATCAAAGAAATCAAAAGGCAAATGGCACACGTTTTTGAAATGAAGGATCTCTGAAGTCTCCATTACTGTTTGGGATTAGAAGTATGGAGAGATACTGGGAAAAATTTTCCTACCCAAGGGAAGTATGCTAGAAATCTGTTGGAAAAATTGGGCATGGATCAACATAGGTCAGCAGCGACACCTTTGCAGCAGAATTTGAAGTTGTGAAGCCACGATGGCACTAAGGAGGTGGATGCCACTATGTACAGACAACTGGTTAGGAGTTTGATATATCTCACAACAACCAGACCAGACTTGGCATACTCTGTTAGTGTGTTGAGCCAATTCATGTCAAAACCGCTTGAAAGTCACTAGGTAGCAGCAAAAAGCGTGTTGAGGTATCTTTGTGGTACTGTTAATTATGGAATTTTATACACTGACACATCTGATGTCATTCTAGCAGGTTTTTCAGATTTAGACTACTGGGCAGGTAACCTGGATGATCGAAGGTCTATCACAGGTTACGCATTCAACATAGGATCCTGGGTCATAGCATGGAGCAGCAAGAAGCAAAGTAATGTAGCACTGTCTTCATGTGAAGCTGAGTATCAAGCATTGTGTGCAGCAACGTGTGAAGCGATCTGGTTGAGAAGGCTTCTCAATGATGCGGGAGAAGAATAGAAGAACTCTACTTCCATCAAAAGCGAAAACCAGAGCACTATTAAATTAGCATAAAATCCAGTGCTTCATAAAAACACTGAACACTTAGTTCCATTTTGTCAAAGAGAAACTAAAGTCAAAAGAAATTATTGTTGAATATTGTAAAACTTGTGACAATGTGGCTGATATTTTTACAAAGCCTCTTGCACCTATGAAGTTTGAATTGTTTAGAAGGATGCTAGGAGTTCAGGACAATCCTTTCTCCATTAAGGGGGGGAGTTGAAAATAATTATATTATTTTGTATTAATGGAGAAAATGTTACACAAGTTGTAATGTATCTCCTTATTTTAGGATTTGTTCCTAGAGTTTAGGGGTTTGGTTGCAACTTCCTCATTTCTAGTAATGTACTTAATGATGTAATCTTTCATTCATGAATGTAGAGCATACGAGAGTGATCTCTCAGTTTTAAGTGTATTCTCCAGGTGTAGTACTCACCTGTGAGCTACAACTCCTTTTCAATTCTATGCATATTTTATCTTATTGGTGTAAGTGTCAATATCTTAAAAAACAGTAGAGATTCCACATCATGGATATGTAAGTCAACGAGTATTATTGGAGAACACACCTCTCACATGCAGTGGTTATAGAGTTTTATTCACCATTCATTTTGAGTTGTTGGAGTCAATTATGAGGTTTTTATATGTTACTATAAATCAGTTAGGTGTTATGTTTTGGAGTTTTGGCTTGAAAGAGGTGGCAATTTTTTTGGCCAAGTTTTTGTTCTTTAAAATGGTTTTTTCACTAGGTATATGGATTGAAAACTTATGATTCCAATAAATTCTTGGACACTCTATGTAATTTAAACATAGGAAAGTCTTCCAAAAATTAAAATAAATAGAGTGATGGAAATAGTTATGTTCAATTGGACTACCTAATCAATTAGTTTTCAATTTATTAATGTACTTATTGGCTATTTGACTACATATTCATTAGAGCCTCATTTATTATGCCCATATAGCTAGTTGTCATTATTTTAAGCTAGTGTAGATTTTCAAGTGATGGAAAGTGTGCCACATCAAAGTAACTCAAAAGAATCTTCAAATATTGTGTGTTGAACATCCAAAATTTTTTATGATCTAATAGTTTCTATATTGGCAATGGATTCTACATTGGTTTTGGTTTTGGGGACAACAATAACCCATATATTTATAGCTTAGACTCTTCACAGTCAAAATTTTATTTTGATTTAGATTATGCTACAAGTATCTCAAAACTCCAATGTTGGGAAGGCTAGGAAGGCCACTGAAAGATATTTTTATGTCAATAACAAATTGATTATTTTCACAAATGTCCCCACCTGCTTATTAGTAATTATTGAGTCATCATATCCAATACATTACTTAGCATTTGTGTTTTATTTTATGAATATTATGGGTGATAATAATTATTCTCAAAGAAACTTTATTCATTATTCACCCAGTATATATTTTATTTTGTTTTACATGTGTATTTTTTTTTGTGGTGAATAACATTGTAATTGATGAATTTATTTATTTATCTTTCTTCTCATATTTAATACTGTATTAATTATTCTTTAGATAGTTTTTCCATTATTTCATTTTCAGTTAGTTATTAGTTTCTTTGAGATTCGATTAATTATATTATATTTACTATTATTAATTTTAAAATAATATATTAAGTATTATTTTTAATTCTTTAGATTTTTATTTTAAGTGTGCAATGAGTATAAAATACTAGGTTATAATTTTCTTTTTAATTATAATTTTAATATTAATAAGGTGTAATTAAAAAAAAAAACTATTTAGTAGTTCTTGTATTAATAAATCAAATCGATATTATTAACATGATTTTAATGAGTAAAACTAATTATAACCCATTTCAATAAAATTTCATATCCAAATGTAATATATGTGTTTTCAATCAACGAATTTTGTTCTAATTTTTTTTGTTTATCCATATTGTTAATAAATAAGCAATTCTAAATTTAATACCCATAGAAACAACTAACATAAATATGCTAAATTATTTTGTAACATAAATTTTGTTACAATTTAGAAAATATAATTATAAGTAATCAGAACTTAAATAATAACACATGCAATAAGGAATTGATAGAAAATCCACTCACACAATTCTCAACTTCAGATGATTAAAAATAAAGGTTCTGAATTTCAGTCATACAACTTTTTTTCTGGAACGGCCTACATAGGGTTTTAGTTGATTTTAGTTCAATGGCGTCTGCTCGTTTTGATTTTACTAAGATGTATTGCGTCTGCTCTTTAAAAAATATCGCAATGCTGATCTGTATAATAGGTGCAGACATAATCTGCATGTGTTTTTAAAAAGCCACGCATTCAGTTATATGCTGAAATGGAGTTTGAGATCTGTAATATTCTTAACGTTTTTTCTTTTCTGCTTTATTGATAATTATAATTATTAAATTATTTCATTAAATTAACTATGAGAAGCTATGGTATAGGCCCCATGGTATTGTAACAAAGTTCATTTACTAGTCAATACTATCCATAGTAAAATGGTGGTGAACGGTGAATATGTTTATTTAAAATAAGTTTTTATGTGATTATTGATTAATTTAAATATTAATACTTAATTATTATTTTAATTTATATGGTAAAATTGATATTATAATTTTATTTATTTTAACTATTAACTATTAACTATTATTTGATACAACAATTAAATGTTTATACAATATGTTGTACCATACACAACCCAAGAACTTGTGCAAAATTTTATGAGGAGATTTCTTGTTCATGTACATCTATGTTTCCTTAAACTTTGATGAAGCCTTATTTAAAGTGAGAGGGGGGTGAATCAATTTAATACATTCATGGATATTTAAAAACTTTTCATTCAACTCATTTATAGTGGCATTTCATAAGCATCTTAATACATAATGGATCAACAAACATAATGTGTGGTGAGCAAGTAATTAAACACATTAAACCATTACATCAACACTTAATCATCAAGCACATAGACACAAGATATAAGTGGAAAACCACATAGACACTAGATATAAGTGGAAAACGATAAAGGGAGAAAACCACAACTTATTACTGTTGTGGTGCAAAGGCAAGCTCCAACTCCCTCTCAAAACTGATTTTGTGTAGGTTCCGACCTATAGGAGGCTACTACCCCAAATTCAACAAGCTACACCTTGAAAGGAAGCTCCAACTCCCATTTGTTTTTTTCATCCTACAACCCACAACAACCCACACTAGGCTCCTACCTCAACCAAGTACAAGTAGACATCTATCAAGCTACAACTTGATATGGAAGCACCAACTCCCTCATACTACAATACAATCATATGCTCATTTACTTGGATATGACCTTTGTTTTTCTCCTTCTTCAATGTTGCCCTTCGAGCCTTTAGATTTTCTTCATATGAGTTGTGGATCTCCACACCATCTTTATTTACTCTCTCTCATTCTTCCAATCTCTAACCTCTTATTGCATATTACAATCACATCATTTATAGAGATCATTTCATGGTTAGTTTGCATTCTATATGGGAATATGAAGTGGAAATGCATGACTCTTTCCTTCCACCCACTCATTTCCTCACTCAACATATTCATGATTATATACACTCATTTTAGTATTAAATTGGAGTTTTGCTTTGCCTTGGAGACTTTCCTTCACATCACAAACAATATAAAATAATTAATACCTTTAGAGTTACAATTAAATTTTTCACTCAACCCTTTCAACTTCTTATATTTCTTGTGTGTTTGTCCTCTTCTATTTGTTGTCCCTTTCTTTTTTATCTTTATGAAGTTATATTTGCAACTATGCTACAACATTACTATCTTAGCGTGACTTGACCCTTGCCTTTATGTTTTACATTACCTCTGCCTATTGCATATATTACCTGCAACGTTCTATGCACTTCTCTCCTCCTTGCTCTGTGTTGGGTTACTTACCCAAGTCTCCTTTTACCCACGTTCAGTATTTCTTATCAAATTGCCACAACTACATAACACCTCTGCATGAGTGTCGGTGAGTCCATTCTCTTACGTTTAGCTTTTTGCTTAACTCACTCTTGTAACTGCGTACAACACTATTTTGCATGGGGTCGGGTCATTTTACTTACACAAGCCTTTTCTTGTTGTTTTTAGACTTTCCTTTATTACCCAATTCTTTTCTTCTGCGTTCAGCCTTTCCATTTAACTCACAGTTGCAGCTGCATCACACTGTTTTGCAGTTAGAGTCGGGTCTTACTTGAGTTTACTCCCATTTAGAGTTTTCTTTATACACCCATTTAAACATAAACACAAAAAAATTACATACATGCAAAAATTCTTTACTGGAGGGTCCCACAACACTTTCCACCAATCATAGGTGATTGCACTTCCCACTTTATAAGATTCATTTTCCCCGCAACTTGGAACTTTGTTCACTTTAAAATTTAACTTAGTGGTTAACCTCTATTTTGTGTGATTTGCGATATTGCATCGTGCCAACATATGTCCCTTCTCCACTTCGCATCGCACACAAAATAACTTACCTTGTGATGGCCTTAACTCTAAAATGCTAAAATTTTCGATTTTCGATTTTGATCTCCGGCTTTAGTCTTCGTTGAATCCAACGATCCTTGCTTGTCTCCTTTTTGATCCACTTTGCATTGCAAGGTAAATAACTTAAATTGTGAAGTCTTAACCGTGAACACTATAACATGTGATGTGCAATATCTTCAAGGTTGCAATGTGATTGTCACCGTTGATCTGCACCAGATCTATGGTCCTCGCTACTTCTTGCAAATTCGATTGTCCTTTGATCCTCATTGTTTCTTGCAAATATGATTGCCTTCTACTCTGTGCTTAATGAAATATTTTATTCAACACAAGATTCGTGAAAGATCTACGGCCCTCCTTTGTTATTGTGTTTGTTATTCACTCTGAAGTGGGATTATCATGTTTGTTGCACGTTCACGACTCTGCCAAGCATGTTCACGATTCTTCCTTTGTTGTTTTGTTGCCTTTGCTCCTTTGCTGCCTTAACTTACTTTGATTTCTTTTCCTTTTTGTTCCCTTTGCTACCATCTTCTTCTGAGTTTATACTTTGTTTCTCTAGGGTGGTGTATAATAGTTGTTGAGAGAGCACTTTTAAAATTATTGAGATTGCATGAATGGAGGGCATGTCACAATAGAATGTTCTGTACTTATATCCCTTACTGCTTGATAGAGGTGATATGTGCTAGACTTTGATGTACTCGTGTCATAATACTATGATCTTGAGGACCTATACCATACCATATTGGGTAGATATTTACCAACTTCATAGCTCTAGCTCTTCTGTGAAAACTTTTATGGGTTGCTCTCCCCTTGGAATGATGGTTTATTGTCTGATACTCACTATAACTTGTCTAATGCATTGTTTTTATTCCTCATATTGCAGCCTTTGCTGGTGTATTTCCATCATCATTTTTTTGTTTTGTTGTTTTTTTTTTTTTTTGTGATCATATCAAAGAGTATTATCTAGAGACACTACCCCTAGTTTGTCTCTTAGATATTCGAACGCTTCTTTAGTAAGAGGTTTTTTGAATATGTGTGTTGTTTATTCCTTTGTTGGTACATACTCAATCTTTAGTATTTTCTCTTCTACTTATTCTCTGAGGCAATGGTACTTTATTGAGATGTGCTCGGTTTTCGAATGAAGTAATGGATATTTTGATATACTTATTGCACTTGTATTGTCACATTTGATAGAAGTAGGTTCAATGTTGCTTAGCTTCATGTCTTGGAGAGTTTGTTTCGTCCACATTACTTGTGTTCAACAAGATGTTGCTACTATGTATTCCTCTTCTGATGTAGATAGAGAGACAAATGTTTGCTTCCTGCTTAACCATCGCACCAGAATTTCTCCCAAATAAAATCTTCCTCCACTTATGCCTTTCCTGTCATCCACAGAGCTGGCCCAATCTACATCTGTATATGTTGTCAATGTGAAGTCTTTGCCTTTTGGATACCATAGGCCATAATGTGCAGTTATTTGCAAGTATCTGAATATCCTCTTGATTTCTAGCAAGTGATTTTGTTTTGGTGTTGCTTGATATCTTGCCACAAGTCCTATTGGCAACATATTATGTGGTCTAGAGGTAGTTAGGTATAGCAGACTTCCCATCATATATCTATAAAGTCTTTGATCTACATCTGCGGATCCATCATCACCATCTAACTTGCATCGAGTGATCATAGGAGTTGACACAAGTTTGCAGTCTTCCATTCAGAAACTTTTCAATATGTCTCTTAAGTATTTTTCTTGTGAAATGAATATGCCTTTGTTCTTTTGTATAATTTTAAGTCCTAGATAGAAGGTAAGCTCTCCAATCATAGACATCTCAAATTCTGACTTCATCTCTTTTGCAAATCCTTTTACTAACTCATCCTTGTTGCTACCAATCATGATGTCATCTACATATACTACTACAATTAAGAGTTCATTTTCATGAGCCTTTATATACAGATTGTTGTCTACTACTCCCTTCTTGAAACCTTGTTTTTGAAATTACTTTTCAAGCCTAGAATACCATGCATGTGGTGCTTGTTTAAGACCATATAGGGATTTCTTTAATCTTCACACATAGTCATGTTTATGTGCTAAGGAAAATCCTTCAGGTTGTTCCATGCAAACTTATTCCTCTAGATATCCATTCAAGAAGGTAGAATTCACATCCATTTGATATACCTTGAAATCATGATAGCAGGCAAAAGCCAAAAACATTCTAATTGCTTCCATTCTTGCTACAGGGGAAAAAGTTTCATCATAGTCAAGTCCTTCGATTTGAGAGTATCCCTTACATAGAAGTCTGGCTTTATTTCTAATTACGTGACCTTGTTCATTCATCTTATTCTTGAATATCCACTTTGTGCCAATGAAATTTTTCCCAGTAGGTTTTGGCATTAACTCTGAGGTATTGTTCTTCTAAATTTGATCTAATTCTTCATTCATAGCATTTAACCAATTTTTGTCTTTGTTGGCTTCATCAAAATTCTTCGATTATATCTATGACAGCATGACTAGGTACACTTCATCGATCTGTTCAACTCATTGTCTTCTATTTGGACTCCTACATTCTTATATCCAATGATTTGATCTTCACGATGATTCTTCTAAGTGTGCCTCGAGGATCCTTTTGAGTTTATTTTTGTATCTCTTGTTGTCTTAATTTGTTCTTTATTTTCTTGATTCTCATATTGATGATCATCTCGAGGATTGGCGCAGTTTGTGCTTCTAGTCCTATCTCGTAGATCTTCGTCGAATCTCATATCAATGGCTTCCATAATTTTATGCAGTATTTTATTATAGCACCTGTATCCCTTACTCTTGGATGAATATCCCAAAATATTCCTGCATTAGCTCTTGCATCACACTTTCCCAATTTTTCATCATTATTATTTATGAAATATGTTTTGCTAAAGACTCTAAAGAGCTTTATTGATGTCAGTTTCCCATGCCATAATTCATATGGAGTCTTGTCACAATTTGGTCTGAGATGAGATTTGTTGACAATATGAATAGTTGTATGTATTGCTTCTGCCCAGTAGGTTTGGGGAATGTTTGTTTCTTGCATCATTGCTCTGGAAATATGTTGTACTGATCTGTTTTGTCTCTCTCCCACTCTAGTTTTTTGAGGTGTACCTGCAACTGTAAATTGTTTCTTTATCCCACATTCATTTCATAGGTCTGCAAAATCATCGTCTGTGAATTCACCTCCTTTGTCTCATCTGGTGCATTTTAGTTTGCATCTAGCTTGATTTTCTGCCAGTGCCTTGAATATCTTAAATTTATCAAATTCTTTGAATTTGTATCTTAGAAATTCCACCCATTTTAATGTGGAAAAATCATCGATTATTAGCATGAAATATGATTCTCCACCTAGTGCATTTGTTCTTGAAGGTCTGCACAAGTCCATGTGTACAAGCTGAAGACGATTACTTGTAGAAAGTCTGTCTTTAGCTTTGAACGTCGTGCAAGCTTTTTTCCCAGTTGGCAAGACTTACATATGGTATTCAGTGGCTTCTTTATTGTAGGAAAATCTCTGACATCTTTCTTTTTTCTTAGTTTGATGATGTGGTCCAAATTTAAATGTCCCAATCTTATATGCCATAGCCAAGATTTGTCAAGTTTGATGATGTGGCATGTTTCATTCTCTTTTTCTACTATATAAACATTACTCTCTCTTCAAACACCTTTGACCAATCTCTTTCTTGTGGTGATTGACCTTACTTCACAATCTTAGGCTCTCAAAAGGAGCTCACATCCTTTATCACACATTTGAATAACACTTAGTAGGTTGTCTTAAAGACCATCTATAAATCGTACATCTTGATCCTCTCCTCTTCCATTATTCAAGTTGACTGTGCCTTAACCCTTGATTTTCCCTGCTTTATCATTACCGAATGTTACATTCCCGGATTTCTTTTGATCAAAATTTATAAAATTTCTTCGGTCTCCAATCATATGTTTTGAGCACCCAGTGTCCAAATACCATTGATTTTTTTGATCTTGAGCAATTAGAACCAAATAAAATTTATTTAGTTTAGTTTTACATTGCATGCAACTGTTTTCTCTATAACCTTTCTGAGGAGATGGATCACAGTCTTTGAGAGGACATTCGTTAGACTTGTGCTCATTTTTATGGCAGTTAAAAAAATTGATTGTATTTCTGAAAAAAATATGTACTAGAGTGAATCCATCATTGTTCTTTATTCCCCTTGAGTTTCCATACCCTAGTCTCTGTATATATGCTCTGTACTCCATGGCTTTACGACGGAACCCTTCACAACAAAAACAATACCCATGGAAGTAGTATCTATATCTAGTAGAAAGAGTTATTTGAGGTATTATTTCCATTTCTTGCATATTTTTCTCATTGGACTAGATTTTCTTTGTCTTACAGTATGCCGCAACATGTTCAGGTTTGTCGCAGGAAAAAATAGTGATTATTCTCATAGGAGTAAGGAATCTCCCTTGACATCTTCAGAGTTTTTTCAATTCATCCTTAAGAGCATATGAGCCATTTGGAGTTGACTGTTTCTTCATTTATTTCTTTGTCACTTGAGGTTGCTACTTGCTTTTGTTTGTTTCATTATATATCATGGTCTTGGTTGATTCTAATTCTGTGGATTCCATTTTTTCTCCCTCTATATCCTTCACAACTTTTACAAAAATGATATTCTTGTTATCTTTAGCCTTGGATTTGGTGGTTTCTCCTTCATAGCCTATCCCAACATTTATATGAGGAGGTCTTTGAGAATTTATAATTTTCTCCAAATGTCCAAAGATTTTCATTTGAGAAATATTCATAGTTAATTCAATTTGGGCCTTTTCTAATTTATTCCTCAGGCTTACCACTTCTTCTTCTAGTTTTTCTCGCTCCTGATTTTCCTCCTTTATTTCTCTTCTCAAAATATCCTCTATTTTCCTTGATTCTTCTAGTTCAATCTTCAATTTAATAAGATACTCTGAATTTGGTTTTGTATTTGCATATTTCGGAAGAATATCTTTCTGTTTCTTACTCTTAAGTTTAAGTCTTTATATTTCCTCCAGGGCACTAATTAGCTCCCCCTCAAGATCTACCTTAGCTTCTTATTCAAATTCCCAGAGATCTTCCTCATGCTCTGCCTTGGCCATTAAAATGAATTCTGATGCTCCTTCTTCATTTGGAGATTCATCTAAGCTCTCAGATGTATTGTTGCCTTTTTGGGCATAGAATGTTCTTCTATTAAATATGTTCCCTTTCAGCCTATTGTTGAAATTGGTTTTCTCTTTCCCTATTGACTGATTCTGTATTTTCCTATGAGGACATTTATATTTAGTGTCCCACTCTTCCACACTTAAAGAAATTAAATGGAAGTTTACCTTTATACTTACATGTGCCTTTCTCCAATCTTCTCACAAATTTGGTCTCTTCTTAAATAGAGCAGGAGCATGTAACTTCCTTCTCTTCTCTACACTTATCTACCTTAAAGGATCTCTCCCTCACATTTGACTTCCCCTTTGGAAGTCTCATTTCATAATCCGTCATTTTTCCAAGCAATTGGTTCATGGTCGATGTTTCCTAGTTTTTTGTTTCTTCTATGGTAGAAACCTTAGGGTTAAACCTAGATGGTAAAGATCTCAATATATTTTGTATAATTACACATTCCTTAATGGTTTCTCTTAGGGATTTCATGTTATTCGCAACTTCCACAAAATTTAAGAAGAAATTGGCTACATATTCATCTTCATTCATTTTTACATTTTCAAACTGAGCTCTATAAGCTTGCAGTTTAGCCATCTTCGCCTTTTTATCTCCCTCATGGATATTTTCTAATGTATCCCAGATATATTTGGCAGTCTCACTGTGCATTAATTTGATAAATTTTGACTCACATAGCCCGCTCAAGAGTGCATTCATGGCTTTTTCGTTAGCTATGAAATTTTGTTTGGCTTATTTCTCTATGTTAGTATCCTTTGGAGCATATATTTCTTCCACAGCAACCCAAAATTCTATTCCTATAGACATTAAGTTTGTCCTCATTCTTATTTTCCAGAAAGCATAGTTTGTGCCAGTAAACAATGGGGCTTTATTTTTTGAGCATTCGTCTAAGATAACCATTTTGAGGACCTAGGATCTCCTTCTAGTTGTTAAACTAATACAGAAGGAACTGGCTCTGATACGAATTGATGAACCCTTAGTTAAGCTGGGGGGGGGGGGGTGAATCAGTTTAATAAATTCATGGATATTTAAAAAAAAATCATTCAATTTATTTACCCCTTAATTTCATAAGTAGCTTAATACATAATGGATCAACAAACATAATGTGTGGTCAACAAGTAATTAAACATATTAAAACATCACATCAACTATTAATCATCAAGCACACAGACAACGGATATAAGTGGAAATCCATAAAGGGATCAAACTGTTGGGCCAAGAAGAAGGTACGTTTCACCCCATCTTTACCACGATTTGTCATGTACTTTTATGTATTTTCCCTTTATATTAGCAATAAATTAAAGGAAAGTAATTCAAAGGCAAGGCAGAGTGGAATACTGATAAATGGAGTGTTTAATAACGTAATAAATGATTTGTCACTGTCTTTATTGATAGGGAAGAAAAAAAACCAAACTGCTGACTGAATGACCAAAATATAGTCGACAAGGAAGGAAAAAAGAATCATATCGGCTCCTCTGAATTGACAAAATATGGAGAGGCATGCCCAGACTTGGAGTACTCAATCGATAGCCTCGAAGTAGCAGGGTCCCATAATGAGAAGGATCTGTTACTACTTTTTAATTTTCATTTAAACTATAAAAGGCTGAAGATGAAAAAGATGAATATAATGTAATATAATCTTCCTGTAATAAATGTATCCGAACAGAATCATCAACTTGTACTAATGTATTGTTCTGTGGATTAATGAAGAATTTGGAATTTTTGGAATAAAAAACCTCTCAGTATTCCTTAGCAGTAGGCTTCTAGTGGCTTTGGGCCTAGCCCTGTGGATTCTTCTGCTACTTCTGTGCTATATGTTTATTTACAGAATTTGTGTTCCTATTTATTCATTGTGTTTCATAATATATCGTTTAATTGGTTAATTGCGAGCTTCAGGTGTTATAGCTTCCTTTTTACTAGACTAGTTTACAATTCATGTTCCCTTATCTGAAATCAATGCTTTTACAGTTTTTTGATTATTTTTAGTTTGTTGTTCAATTCTACTTATAGTTAACATTTTTATCTTTTCATCATCATTGTGAGCATTTGGTTGATGTTTAATTCAGAAGGATATTATTAGTTTATTAAAAGAGAACTCCATTGCATAATCTAGAATAATTGATTGTTGTTCAATTTATTATAATTGTTATTCAATTCATTAGGGTTGTTGTTGAAATCATCAAAGCATTTTTCTCAATTGAAATTTATTATTTTTGGCCTTGAGTAGTTATTTCTGCATAGGCTTAGAACATAATTATCTCCCTTGAATAGTCAGAAACATTTCATAATTCACTTTCAAGTTGGTTTGATTGAACTTCAAGAATTAGACAATCCTCCTTAGGACAATTTAGAGTAGTTAACCTCCAATGTCACTTGCATATATTTTTCTCACACTCTTAAAATAACAAGACTTTCCATCGGTTGATAATTAATGAAAAGCATTGAGGTTACCATAACAGTCACCTTTATTACCCAACATTTTGGTGTCGTTGCGAGGGAGAGTGTTTAAGACTAATGTACCTTATTTCATTTTCCTTTTCCCTTGAAAGAATTGGGTATTGAAAACGAGAGGTAAGAACCTACATACCAGCAAGAAAAACTCTTGCTCTCCAGCCCACGTCTCAGCAATTGTGTAGAGGTTAGTAGGATAGGTGTTCTTGTTTTATGACTAGGAAGAAAAAGATAGAATTAGATCAAAATCCCCCACTTAAATCCACTTAATGAAATAGATGAAATCATAAAGAAGGCTGAATCCCAGGCACCCATAGGACCCAGAACCACCCCTCCTTAGAGTCCTACTAAACTCCGTCAAGAAACAACCTCACGATCTGCAACCCATGCCAAGATTTACAACGAAACATAAGGGTCTGAACAAATCCTTCAAGATGCTAAACACGTAAGTCCTTAACCTTTGAGAGAGGGAAATCTTTCAATTTGTAGGAAGGAGAGGGAGAAACCAACAGTGTTGTACAAGTAAAAACTATAGAGCCTGGATCCCCTAAGAGAGTGGTTGAGACAGAGACACCTAGTATCCAAGATCGGATAAGTGTTGTAAAGCTTCCTCCAAATCCACTCCCTAATTCCACTCAAATTATTCCCCGAGAATAATAAATCCTTGAATATTACTAGCATATCTTTGATCAAGTGAAAAAAAAACAAAACTAGAGGTATACGTCAATATTGGAGTATCACATTATTGATACGGCCACAAATTACCCTATGAAATCCATTCCATTACAAAACATCCCCATCTTCCATGGGCTGACCTCGAAATTTATGGATGCATTCTTATTTGAATTTGATGTGTTATGTAGGGGGTATGACTACAGCATTGACCCTCAAAAACTGAAAGTGTTTCTCTCTACTTTGAAGAGGACAACGTTATGTTGGTTTATGGGGCTCGGTGGAGGAACAATTAATAGTTGGGATCAAATGAAAAATTTTAGGTAAAATTGACTCGGGATAGAGTCAATGTTGACTAGGGTAAATAGTAGTGGTTATGGGGCACATGGTATTGTGCACCCATGGTTTTTAGGCCCATGGTATTGCATGTAATGGAGCCTATAAAAGGCTGGGAAGAATTCATTGTAATGTAGGCCTGGAGGTGAGTGGTGAAGGATCATTTTGCCGGAATGGTCAGGGTTTTGGCCAATGCTTAATGAAATTTCAATGGTTGGGTTTTTCCTTGGATTTGGTGTTTTCGTGGATAAACATCTATGTTTATGTTAATGATATGTTTCTCGCTCTTTATGTTTATTCCTCTCGATAAATTGTTTATTATTTCTATGATAAATTCTAACAACTGGTATTAGAGCCAGGTTTGAGGGAAATTTTCATTGTATTAGTCTAGTGGATGGAGAGATCGATAGATCTGACTGCAGATCTTCTCATTTTTCAGATCTTTTCATTTTTATTTCTCATTTGATGATATATGAATTTTTTTTTGAGGTTATTATTTACCTCCCATCAAGGATTTGATATAGTTAGCTTGTTTTCTATGTGAATAGGCAGATCAAGCAAACATATATTAAGAGGAGTATTTGTTGCACCCAAGCCACTGAGATTCTCATGGTCGTAAGCCAAATTAAGGTATGCAAGACAAGAAAATATGAAGATATTTGCAAGGCAGAAATCTATGGAAATCAATATTTCTATGGTATTTGTGAAGTGGCAAAGGAATATCCAAATTTACATTGAAATATGGAACATAGACTTGTCTGTGCTAGTGTTCACAGATTTTGGGCGTTACATTTAGAAGTTTCCATTCTGGTTAGATCTGTGTGTGATGGAGGAAAATCTACATGATGTTTGAATGGGTGAAGAAGCTACGGGAAATGATATGTAAGGACGCAAAGATATGGTTGCATCACATGGTTCATGAGAGCCGAGAAATTCATTGAGGGTAGCCAGATGGGTGGTAGCATTTTCACCGCTCAGGATGTCAAGAGTGTCTACGAAATCGTCAATAATGTTTACACACAGATGGTGGGTGGACATACAAACAAGAAGAGGGACAGAGATCGTGATAGGGATTGAGGCATAGAAAGGAGAATCAACAGGCAGTCCAAGTCAAAATTCATAGAGAGAAATTCGAAACATGGATGCTTCAAGTCCAAATCGATATCGCCCTACTATAGCAGGATGACTATGTTTGAATGAGAGAGTTGGGGGTCATGAGAAAAAACTCTCATAGCAACAATTCAAATGAGCGGTGGAAATGGTATTATATACCAAGTTCTAGCATCGAGGAGTTACATGGTGTGCTCAAGGAAGGATATGCCCAAGCCATTGTGATCCTCATGGGCACCGAAATGGATTAAAGCCTGTAGGAAGAAAAAGAGTTTTTATAATGCAAAGAATCAAATGTATTTGAGGATTCCTTACCGTGAACAATAGCAACAAGAGTATTTGTTCACTAATCTGCAGCTTTTATCTCAAGATGAGATCAATCCTGTAGAACAAACACGTTCAAGCAGTGGAGAGATGATGTATGTTTTTCGTTGGGGGTGGAAGCCTACGTGTTATGGAAAAATCCATGAAGCACTGTGAGTTGGAAGAGTTCTATGATGCAGTGGTATTGGCGAAGGAGAGATCTAATTGTTGCGGCAAAAAAACAGTTGGACATCATCATCAATGATAATGGAGTCGATGTTCTAGCAGGAGTCTTACATTTTTTTTTTACCATTGGATCCAAGAAAGCATATGCCAAAGGTAATCATAACAGAGATGAAGTCACCACATTTTTATAAGTGAAGCCATCGAATTCCTCTGTGCTAGGAGAGAAAATTCTGTCAAAATGATAGAGGATATGTGCACTTGGATTAATTAATTGATGAACCATGTATCTAAAGAGAACTCCCAAAGGACTAGTGGCTACAATGGTTGGTGATCCATGTAATCTAGTAGATGGGTTCTTTTATATGGACATTGATGTCATATGTACAAACACAACAATAATGAAACAAAAAAAAATGTATTATAATGGAGTTAATTTTTACATGTAAATGGCATACTGTTGTAAGACCTCATATGGCATGTGTACCCCTAGGTAGTCACTGGTAAAGTATAGGTTAGATGGAGGTGATAGGGGGGATGTCAACTTAACAACTACCCTGGGTAAAAAAAAAAAAATTTGAGGGGGGAAGAGGTAGAGTGAGCGGGGTTGCCTCACATAGTAGTTGTGGCTGGATTTAGTCAAGAAATCCCAAGTCAAGTTTAAGGGAGGAATTGTTAGGTAAAATTGACTTGGGATAGAGTCAATGTTGACTAGGGTAAATAGTAGTGGTTTTAGGGCACATGATATTGTGCACCCATTGTTTTTCGGCCCATGGTATTGCATCTTATGGATCCTATCAAAGGCTGGGAAGAATTCATTATAATGTAGGCCTGGAGGTGAGCGGTGAAGATTCACTTGGTCGGAATGGCCAGGGTTTTGGCCAATGCTTAATGAAATTTCATTGGTTTGGTTTTTCCCTAGATTTGGGGTTTTCCCGGAAAAACATATGTGTTTATGTTAATGATTTTTTTCTGGCTCTTTAGGTTTATTCCTCTCAGTAATTTTTTTATTATTTCTGTAGTAAATTCTAAGAAAAAAATATTTTCTTAATAAATATGAAGACTATTGTCAGATTCAAGAACTAAAAGGTGAAATATTCAATATGCCTGCAAGAGACGATGAGACATTATAAGAATACGTTGAAATATTTCAATATCACTTGCAAAGATATCCATATACTACACGGTCTATCTTAAAAGCAACAATGATTAAGGGAATGAAAGAAGAATGGGCCAAAACACTTAATATAATGGGAAAAGGGGAAATATATCAAGAATAATATGATGATTTTATTGCATTGTGCATCACATGTTCTTAAGGTAGTATGCGAAGTAGGCCAACCAGGCGAGACTCAACTACAAGGAACTATAAATAGTCTGGTGGCAATGTGACCAGAGCAGAATTTAGTAACCTTTTAAAAGATTTTAAAACAGATATCTTGGGCACCCTAACAACATAGCCAAATGTCCTACAAGCCAAGAATAAGTAAGCTATAGTAGATCAAAACTTGGCTATTTTGTTTCCATGCTTTCAAAAGAAGCACAAACAATGGGAATGTCCATTAGAAATGGTCCAGATATGTGTTATTTGTACCAAGGACCACGCTACTAACCATTTCCCTTAACTTCCGGGGTTGAAAGTTTTTTTTAAAGTGGCAGAAGAAGAGTCAGAACAAATCTATTTAATTAATCAGCATCAACAACAGCAACCATGACCATGTATGCCACAAGACCTACCTCATTTATTTTCTTCTCCACAATTTAATCAACATAACCCTGCAACAATATGGCAGAAACAATCACCTTTCTCTTCCTAGCCATCCCACTAATTTTCCATGCCTCCTTGGCAACACAACCTTCTTTAGGTAATAATTGGTCAAGTTTTCTTTTTTCTCCCACTTACAGGCAAAACAATCCAGCTCAGTCCCAATGGCCCGCCTCCACTTCATAGAATACATATTGGTCTCAAAAATGGCAACAACCCCTAGGAATGACCAATCTACCGATGGGGATAGGTACTGAGAATAAACTTACATTACCTGCTCCATACCCAGTCCAACATAATCCTCCTCCAATCATGCATCCTTAATTGCCAGCTCAACCCAATCCTAATCCCAGTAACATACCGGTTCAACTAATCCAGATTGTCAAAAACCAAAACCAAAAAACTGAACAAAATTAATGCAATGAACTTAGGCGGAGATCAGGATGTGTGACTTCACCTAAATAATATACAACCCTTCAAAAACTTGAGTCTAAAATTCCAACACCACCTAAACAATCAACCATGACAGAAACAAAGGTAGAGCAGGGGAGGGACACGGTTCACCAAAAAGACACTGAAAACCCTATTATTTCCTCCCCTCCATTCCCTAAGAGATTAACATTTCCTAAACCAATAGTCTCTTCAGATTTTGATCTTCTAGGGGAATTAAAAAACCTTTGCATTAAAATTCCTCTTTTGCTAGCTAAACAAGAAATTCCTATCTATGCCAAGAAAATTAAAGAGCTATGCGGAAAAAAGTAGGTGAGGAAAGAAAAACTGTACAAGTTGTTCATGTAGTTGGTGCACTATTAGACATACTCTTGGGTAAAGAAACACTTGTAAAATACGAGGATCTAGGGGACCCCATAGTTACTGTAAAAATATCTGGCCACTTCTTTTTGAATAGATTATTTGACTTAGGGGCGACCATGAAAATCTTAACTACAAAAACCTATGAGAAGTTAGGCATAAAAAAATTAGAACCAAAATATACATTGATGTAACATGCTCAAAGATATGTTATCAAACTATAAGGAATATTACAGGACATCCTAGTTTCTGTGGACTCATGGGAGTATCCGGTAGACCTTTTAGTTATTAACCCAAAAAGTAGGTTAGATGGACACCCTCTGATACTGGGATGACCTTGGTTAGCAAAAACCGATGCTTACATAGGCTAATGGATAGACATCATGACCATTGCTAGAGGTGATGCCATAAAAAATATTATCATTTACCTGCCTACAAAAACAAGTCTTCCCACTATAAATATTCAAAAACTGCCACATACATATTGCGAACAAAAAATCCGTTCACCACTGCTAATAGTTGAAGAACTCAAATTCAAAGACCAAACTGAAGATGATGTAATCAATAACTTTATGAATCAGCCATATTCTTCTAAAAATTTAAAATTTAAAATGTTAAAAGAAGTTCTCTATAATGAAGCACAAGGAGACCCCTTGGTAGACATTGATAACCATCACATACCCATGACTGTTGTTCTCAACAGCATACCAATTGAAATTGAGATGGGAAATGTTTTAAATATCAATGGTATTCTGGATAGTAACCAACAACAAAATCTCATAAAGATTTTATAGAAATATAAGGGAGAATTTTCTTGGGACTACCCAGACATGAAGTGTGTAGATCCTTAGCTATGCACACATCACATTTATACTAACAAATATACTTGACCTATTTGGCAGCTTCAACAAAGGTTAAATATGCATCTGAAAGACATTGTAAAAGATGAATTGCAAAAGCTTCTTGATGTAAACTTCATTTATCCTATTTTAGACAAAAAATGGGTCTCTCCTTTAGTAGTTTTTCCTAAGAAGAATGAAATGTGGTGAATCTACGTGGATTACAGAGAGATGAATAAAGCAACACAGAAAGACCACTTCTCCCTCCCTTTTATTGATCAGGTCCTTGATACATTAGCAGGGAAGTGGTTCTTCTCCTTCCTAAATGGGTTTAGTGGTTACAATCAAATCCCGATAGGCCCTGAAGACCAGGATAAAATGACCTTTACCTGCCCCTGTGGTAAATTTTCCTATAGGGTATTACCATTAGGGTTATGCAATGCCCCAACAACGTTTCAAATAGCCATACTTAGCATTTTTTCTGATTTAATAAATGAAGGACGCGAAATTTACATGGACAACTTTACTAGATATGGAGATGATTTTGATCAAGCACTGCAAACACTAGAAAATGTATTGGAACGATGTATTTCTACCAGATTATGTTTGAGCAAGGAAAATTTTCACATGATGATGACCGAAGGAGTAATCCTAGGGCACTACATCTCTGCAACTGGAACACAGGTAGATCCGGCAAAGATAGAGGTAATCCTTTTTTTATCCACACCTTGTACTGTGACAGAGATATGTAGTTTCCTTGTGTATGGAGGTTGCTACTGTAGGTTTATAAATAATTTCTCAAAAATTGTTGCGCCCTTGTATGAACTAACTGGAAATTTTGAATTCCATTGGTCTGATAAATGTGACACTGCTTTTTTATATTTGAAGAAACTAGTCTCAACTGCACCAGTCTTATGCTGCCCCAATTGGGAGATTCCCTTTACATTTCCTCAGATCCATCTGACACAGTGATAGGGGTAGTTCTAGGTCAAGAAGAAGATAAAAAGCCCTATGCTATTTAATATATCAGCAAGAATCTCACTCCTGCCTAATTAAACTATACAATCACTGAAAAGGAGTTCTTGGCTGTCATTTATGCTATTAATAAATTTAGACATTATATAACTGGTTATCAAGTATTCCTATATACCGATCACTCCACCCTTATATATTTAGCCAATAAACCTATTACAAATGGAAGTGTGGCTCGTTGGTTGTTGCTTTTACAGGAGTTTGACATAAATATCAAAGACCACTGAGGAAAGGAGAGCGTAGTTACAAATTTCTTATCTAGAGTTCCAAAGTTAGATGACCCGCTAGCAGTGGACGATCAGTTCCATGACGAGAATTTTTTCATTGTAGCAGTAAAAACACCATGTTATGCAAATGTACTGAATTAATTGGTAGTAGGAAAGTTTCCAAGACACTTGACATCAAAGGAATGAAAGTTGATTGTTGGGAAAAATACTGAGAGGGGAGGTGAATCGGTATTTAGAGCTTACTCAAAACTTTTACTTTTTCCTTACTAAATTCCATACGCGAATTTAATGAACCCAACTCATGTATACACATGGATATCCTTAAGAAAACTTGGGTATTACCAGAGATGAAATTATGCATATAATTCTTTACTTAGATCAGTGCATCATTCAATCATCAGATTTTTAGTAAGCAGTAAGCATGTGCAGTAAGAATAGAATAAATCATCACATATAAGAAACACACATGAACACCAGGATTTAAGGTGGAAACCGAATTTGGGAGAAAACCACTGTTGTTGTTATCTCTGTCTTCAATATTTATCATAAAAAAACTACTTACAATCATGTATAGGCACAGACTCATACCATCATGCAGACACCCACCTGCAGAAGGCTGCAACCTTCTCTCGTTCTCTAGATACTATTGGAAGGGAGCTTCAACCCCCTAATCACATTTACCAACCACTCCTGGAAGGGAGCTACTACCCCTTGATCTCATTTACCAGCTACCACTGGAAGGGAGCTACAACCCCTCACTGAAGGCTTCGACCCTTAGCTCCACCATGGACCATGTTTCATCAATTTTCATACTAGATCCAACACCTTCTACACAACACAACTTGTAGGCCTCTTTTCATCATATTTTCAGACTGGACCCACTCCACGCATTTAAGCTCAAATAACATAAATCAAACTGAAACTTATAACCCATTCAATTCATTCATTGAATCATCAACCAATCAACCAACAACTGATCTTTAATCATAATAAACTAGCAACATAATTAGTATTCAAACAACTCAGATCTATATGAAGAAATCATTGACAGACAACAGTAGAACAGGAAAATAGATCAGAGATTTCCTTCTACACACTTCAGCAAAACCCTAGATTCCATACGTTCTTTCACTTCACTGAACCTGTGTATATACGCGCTTTCACAAAGACAAACCTGCGTATATATCTGCAACTATTTCAGTACTTACCTTAGATTTTATATGTTCTTTTGCTGAAACTAACCCGTGTATATATGCACTTTCGCTGCGACGAACATGCGTATATATCTCGAAGCATTGCAGGGCTGCCCAATGCTTCAGAATAGATAAACAGGTCAGATCTTACCCTTCACTTCAGAAAAAAAAATTGCCGCATCTTAGATCTAAAAATTTCATAAAAAAATCTAGAAGATATATAGTCATTTCAGGTCTAGAGATCTTGATCCATCATTTTATTCATAGGTGCATTATTAATTCAGATCTATCGATCAACTACAACTCATTCCTTGTAGATATACTTCAGAGTGAAGTATTCATTCAATACCCATACATATGCACACTCTTTCACTATGATCTTCTTCTTCTAGATCACCATTGAGGAAAGCAACTTTAACATCAACCAGCATCAACACAACCCTTTATCAATGATCATAAAATTTTCCCAATACTTCAATTAGAACAGTGAAAAAACTGTAACCAGAACTTCAAAAATAGCCCAGACATTAGAATAGATATGCAAACACAAACTCAACCTTGAACTGTCATTAATTCAACTACCATATGCCACTTTTCTTCACTGAAGCCACGTACATACGCGCTTTTCTGCACACCAATCTGCGTATAATTCTGTGTATATTATTCTTCAGAAAACCCTAACTTCCATGCGCGCTTTGCATGAAGCGAACCCGCGTATATATGTGCTTTTACTGAAACCAACTCGTGTATAGATCAGTAAATGTAAATTTGCAGAACAGACCAGCTCTATAAAGACTTACCCAGATTTCTTCATTTTCTTCAGAAGACTTGCGTGATTTCTTCATCATTTCTTCAGTAGATCATACTAGAGATTCATCATCTTTAGATCTAGAGATCTTGAACCATAATTATGTCCATGGGTGCATCATAGATTCATATATATCAATTAAAAGTAGATTTCATCGATACAAACATTCCTTAGAGAATTTTATTCAATAATAACCCTTACTCATGCACCCATTGCACTATGAACTTCTTCTCCTTAAATAGATTTAGATTTTACAAATACCATGAGTCAAAACCACTCAACTGCTGATGGTAATCCTGGACAGAATCAAATAGATAATACAATGCTCAATACTGTGGGCTAATACCATGGTAAATCCCCCTGGCATTATAAATTTGGAGCACAAATAGGCATACAGAACTTGGGACGTACTTATCCACGTATATACATGACTTGGCCTTTACAAACCCACATATACATTGTGACATATTATATTTATCATTTCTCTGTCACTTGTTGGAATTCTTTTCTCTGTCACATCTTAACTGATCTGTGGATACATCATTCTTACATCTTTAACAAATAGGTTTCTTATAATAGGCAACTTTTCAAGTAGGATTCCATCAAGGACAACTTCATCAAGTAGGTTTCCATCAATGACAACACATTACATTATATTGCCAACAATCTCCCCCTTTGGAATTGATGGCAACCACGATGGTGTTTGATCACCAAAACAGATAGATACATTAATCATAACCATTATTCCAACACCATGATACTCTCCCCCTTTGACATCAAGGGAAAAGGGTGGATCAAAACCAAAACAAGGTTTCTCTTCCCTTGTAGAAAGATGAGCTCTGTAAATCTGATGTGTGTTTAATTCACCATGCTCCCCCTGAGTTCATGCTGAATCTTCAGACAGATTTTTCAATGAAGTACATGACTCTATAACTCAACCAAGTATGACCTTTCCTATCACTAAGGAATCATACTTACATCAATGAACCACCCAAGTGGAATTATATATTTGATTGAACTACCCAACCAAGTGGGTTTACAAATTTGACCAAGTCCTTACATGACTGAATATAGCAATTTTACATCATAGGTCTCAACATAACCTTTTCATCAAATGAATTTTTATAAACAAGACCAATGAATCTAAATCATGATATCAGACCACAACAAACACTTAGAATGCCAATAACGCATCCTTTCCCACGGTAAAAGTGCTCCCCCTTACCTTGTGCACCCTGAACACTTTTAACAGCAAATCATCAAGGCATCTTCATCAAAAATGTATTAGATAATGAAACAGAAATGTAAGAGCCGGAACATCACCAAAGATACCCAACAACACTACAACTTTTTTTAAAAAGATGACCCAGAAAATTATGCTAGAAAAAACCCATACGCGGTTTTCTATATATAAACTCGCATACATACACGACTATCCTTTATGAAATCCGCATATCCAATTTAATCTTCTAAATTTAAGCAGATCTGATCTTCTGAGAAGTAGAGACAATTCCCAACTTTTTTCTGAGATATTTGAATGCTTCCCTGGGAAGAGTTTTAATAAATATATCAACAACTTGTTCTTTGGAGGGAACATACTCCAATTTCACCTTTTGTTCAAGCACTTGTTCACGTAATAAGTGATACTTGATAGGAATGTGCTTGGTCTTGGAATGCAAAACAGGATACATTGAGATACTGATGACACTTGTATTATCACACATAATGGATATGGGAGGTGAACATTTGATTTGAATAATCAAATTATAGATATTATTTTTTAAGCCCAGAAGACCTCAAGAGAGAGATCATATTTCAGAACCATCATAATGCCAACAATTCATTATTCACAAGAAGGCTAAATTCTCCCCCTAAACCTAAGCATCCTGAACATCTTCACCAACCAAAAGCATCCTCATCAAGTAGATAATCAAAACTTAAAATCGTATCACCAGATATAACCATCAACATTAGATCAAGAAATTTATTACTGTCAGCAACATATCAGAAACTATTTTTGTGTCTTCCTCATTGTTTTTTTTTCTTATCAATGGAAATCATGTCTATACGTGGCTTTAGTTCATGAAACCCATGTATAGGAAGTGAAATACAAAAAAAAAATCACAACTCCATCTCCCCTAAATTTGTACCACCTATACCTGTCTTCTGTTGTCACATCATATGCACTGTTAGAAATAAACACAACCAGAATTACAAAACCAACCATGAGAATCACCACATATTTCTCCCCCCTATGATGATACATTACTGATTCCTATAATAAATCTCACATCACTCCTACAGTCATTATGAGAAGTAAACATTACAAGCGGATGAGTATAGTAGGGTCAAAATTCCCTACATTTTTGACTAAATATTCTTCTTTTTCTATCTTTTCTAGAAATTCTCCAATTTCTCAGATCTGTTCATCATACTTAATCTGCATTCTTTTTCTACATGTCCATACTTGTTATAAGCATAACATATTATGTGACCAGAAAAGGGAGCATAGGGATGATAATATGTTTTTCTAATCTTTCTTCTATTGCAATCAACTGCTTTATGACCAAAATTGTTGCATGAAAAACGATATCACTTAAAGAAACCTCAGTACCTAGGAGCTGACTGTCTTTCTGTGTAGTGTCTATCTGTCTTTGGCCGAAACAATTTTATTCTACAGTTGGCTGCAACATGTCCATAATTATGACATATAAAGAATTAAACATTATTGACACTTCTATATTTAGGAGTGAATGATTTCCTTTGAGAATTCATGAATTTCAGTTGCCCTTTTGTCCCTTTAAACACTTCAGGTTTTGCATTGATATCCTTTAAATCTTTAGCATTGTCTTGTGACCTAGATTCTCCTTTAACAGTTTCATGAAAACCAAGACCAAATTTAATAGAAGGAGACCTTTGACTACTAAGAATATTATCCAGAATCTTAGTACTATCTTGAAACCACAAGCGTTTATCATTTTCTTCTAATTTTCCTTTTAAAATGTTTACCTCAACCTCCAATTTTTGGCACTGCTTCTTCATACATTCTTCTACCCTCTTTCCTTCTTCTACCCTCTTTCCTTCTTCTACTTACTTATTCAAATTTAGAATTTCTTCTTTCAACTCATTTTCTTTTGCTTCACATGTTTGTAGAAGTTCTTCATTCTTCTTATTTGATTTTTCTAGATCTGCTTTAAGAGAGATGATTTTTACTTCAAGTCCTTCACTATTATTGGTTACTTCATCCTACAGTGTTTGATACTTTTTTATTCGTCCATTCATTCTAAAGATCATATATTTGTAGATAGATTCCCTCTCATTAAATAATGTTTGTTGATCTTCAACTTTAATCTTGAGATTTGCAATTACTGCTTCTAGATCCATAACATTACTTTCACTTTGGTCTTCACTATCTTCACCATTGCATGCACAAGAAAGTGAATCACAAGAACAACCATCAATACCTATTTCATCTTCTTCATTTTCTATAGTACATGTTTTCTGAGGTATCTTATTTCTTTGAGTAGCCTTCTTCTTTTTCTTCCTTCCCATTGCGACGAATCTCCTTCAAGTGATGAAGTTTCTTCAGAAGAACCTGCTCTGATACCAATTGTTGGGAAAAATACAAAGGGGGGGGGGGGGGTGAATTAGTATTTAGAGCTTACTCAAAACTTTTAATTTTTCCTTACTAAATTCCATACGTGACTTTAATGAACCCAACTCGCGTATACACGCAGATATCCTTAAGAAAACTTACGTATTACCAGAGATCTTATTATGAATATAATTCTTAACTTAGATCAGTGCATCATTCATTCATCATATGTTTAGTAAGTAGTAAGAATGTACAGTAAGAACAAAATAAATCACCACACATAAGCAACACACATGAACACCAGGATTTAAGGTGGAAACCCAATTCGGGATAAAACCACTGCTGTTGTTGTCTCTTTCTTCAATATTTATTATAAAGAAAACTGCTTACAATCATGTACTGGTGCAGACTCATACAAGCACGCAGGAACCCACTTTCAGAAGGCTACAACCTTCTCTTATTCTCTAGCTACTACTGGAAGTGATCTGTAAATGGAAGTACTTGAAAATGTGTGCAAGGTGTCCATTTACATTAATTAAATGTGTGAAAAATTCTCCATGTCTTGCTGCACAAAACAAAGTGTTTATGGTATCTGTATAAGAGTTTATGTGTGACGGCAAGTTAAATTAACTGATCTGAAAATGCAACTTCTTAGATCTATTCCAGATATTGATTGTAGGGGCATTTACTGGATATGTCACCTTTGATAAAAGGATGAGATCCAGAGGCCACCATGCCCTTTACAGACTCTATCTTAAGAACTTGTAGAAGTTAACACTCATGATCTGAAAATGAAACTAACTGTATTTGATGTTTAACATATTAAATCAGAAATGTATAGCAAGATAACTTCAGCATAACATGACACAAATGTTTGATGAGAAGTTCACCCCTCTTGGGCTACGTCTGCTGGATCAAGCCTTCCAAAATGAGCTTGTCCTCTTGTATTAAAATGCTTCAAAATGATAATACAAGTTTAAATGTGTCTCAATAGACAAATATGAATGAAAATATTGATTCAAAAGACATGAAAAAGATAAGAATACCTTTCCAAATTCACTAAACAGTGAAGAATTTCCATAATCAGTGATTTCTTCAATAAGGCCTTGACGGCTCTTTGAAATCCTTTGTATATTTTTAGGCTATAGAAGCCCCCAAAAAGTTCTGAAACCTCTTTCATTAGGTTCATAAAGTCAAAATTAGCTGAAAATTATCTTTGGTTCACCTCAAACAGAGAGGTACAACTCAAAACAGCTCCAACCCCAAAATGGCCCTCGTGGCCCTTAAAACTCTCCTGAAGGTTTTCGGCCTCTAAAAGTCTTAAAAAAGAGTTCTAAAACCTCTTCCATTGGTTTCATAAGGTGGAAAATATCTGATAATGGTCTTTGGTTCACCTCAAATAGAGAGGTACAACCCAATACAACTCTATTAACAAAATGGCCCTCATGGCTCAAAAAGCTTCCCTGAAGCTAAAATGGCTATAGAACACCTATAATACCTCTGGAACCTATCCCAATGGCTCTGGAATGTTTAATAAAGTCAAAAATGACCTTTGGTTCACTTCAAATGGTTAAGAATAGCTCAACACAGCTCCAACTCCCTCTTGGTCCTCATGGCTCTCATTGCTTCCCTGAACCAAAAGGGACTGAAGATCAACTCCAGTGGCTCCAAAACCTATTCCAATGGATTCATAATGCTCTGAATACCAAAAATAAAAATAAAAAAATCGTTCCAAAAAGTTCTCCCCATCGAAAGTTATGGAAAAAACCATTTTTGCCCAATCTGCCCTTGAAAACCTCCACTAATTATGGAGAAACTAGAGTTAACTCGCCTAAATTTGGAAAATCCACCTAAAATGGTGGAACGTGCCCAAATTTGTCTACTTTTAATGCCATTAATAAATTTTTGATAGGGGGTGCATGTGACTGGTCCACATAAACTGCCGCAAGAAATGTTAGCTCCAACCGTCACATTTAATGTGACATATAGATTGGCCACATGGCCGTTTCAACTGCCAGCATTTTTGTTTATTAAACCACCATTTGCGGGCCCCTTGGTTCCTGGTGGGTGGTTATATGATAAGTGAGGATAGTCATTTAGGGGCTGGCCCCCATATGTCGCCAACCATACAATTTTCAAACTTTAAATATAAACTCAAGTCATTATATGTTAAGAACTAAAGTAGCCTGGGCGGTCGGGCCTTTCTGTTGGCAGCGCAGAGACTAGCGTTCGAAACCTGCCCACTCGCATAAATTTTACCATATGAATTTTCAAAAGCCTGGGGCCATGTGACGGCCTCCGGGCAGGCCACGTGGCGCCCGTTGATTGGCCACCCATATAAAAGTCAACCAAAAAACCAATCGACCCTTGCCACTTGTCACTTTAGGGTTGGCTCAAATCGAATATTCTGAGTAATATTCTAGGGAATATTTTGAGGAATATTCTAAGAATATTCCTTGGAATATTATTTTTTTAAATAATTCCAAAGTCAAGTCAACCTTGGTCAAACTCAATTTTTTGCCTTAAATTGTGAATTTTCAAACTTCAATAACTTTCACATACAATGTCGGATTTGAGTGTTGTTCATGGCTATAGGATCGTATCACCAAGGCCTATCTGGTTGTTCAGGTTGTAAGTGATTTTGAACACTTTCAAATTTGATCTTTTTCCATGGCTTGGACCTGAGCTCCTGATCACACCTCCCAAATGAGAAGCTTTTGGACCCCAAAAGCTCACTAAAATTTTGAAATTGAACTGTAGTACAAAAAATGAGAGCATAACAACATCCTCTTCTCTTCAGTCTCCAAAATTTTCTTAAATTTCCAACTGTTCACATGTCGAATGAGCTATGTACTTGTGCAGAATCCCAACCAAGTTTTCTAGCTATATCAATCTTCCATTCTGAAACCAGTAATGACCCTTGCTAAAAATTGTGCCCTCTTTGCTTGCATGGCCTTCCATCTCATGGATTCTTGCACTGCTTTGCACTAACACTTCATTCTCTGCACCAATCGACACCAAGGGCACCTTGTGCAACATACAACATCAATAGCAAGTTGAGAATGAAATGTGCTATACAATTGACACAACCATCAATGTAAAAAGTGTTCCCACAATTGACACAAGTCAACAATCATGTGTAACACAATCGACACAAGTCGATAAACATGTGTGACATAATCGACACAAGTCGAAAATTAACAAGATACATCTTGACAAACACATGTGTATGTATCATGTACAATGAACTATATATAATTCGCTAATTACACATACAACCTCTATGTACATGTGCAACTTCAACTCTTCTTTTCAAATACCAACAACTACATCATCCAAAAAAACATGTGGGTGACTAAGAGCTGAACTTAAAGACATTTCTACAACATAAGTGAGTATCATACTCATCTTTTACACCTCCATGGTGAAATTTTGCAACAATAAAGAAATTCCTTCAACTGAAACTGCTTTTACATGCAATCTTGCATCAAATTTTCAACTGAAATACATGCATACCAATCTGAAATTTGCATGTACAAAATGAAGATGACTTACTGTAATAAGAAGTTAATCGAATTCTTACCAAGCCAACTCCACGGCGTCTTTTGTGGTTGCAATACACCTTCATGTGAATCTTCCATTTCCACATCAATAATGGACTCCATAGATCCACTTGCACCAAACTTTTTGTCCTCTAGCTGTATGTGCTTTGGACAAGGAGTTGGATGCAAGGTCCAACAATGAGTGACATCATGTCCTTTCCTTTGACAAAATGTGTAACTCTTAAGAACTTTCTGAGAGAGTTCTCTTTGCCTCTTCTGCTTCCTGTGTGCTTTCTTTTTCAACCAACATCTTGAAGCAACATGGTTAAATCTAGCACAAAGTGTGCAAATTTTTTTTTTTTCATTTGAACAAGAAAAATTATCATTATTTACTGAAACATAATCAAATTGATCATATGAATAATTATACCTCTTTTTCTTCATGGAATGTCCATACCTTTTGTCTTCAAAAGATAATGAACTAGTAGAGGAGACAACTTTCCTTTTCAAACTTTCATCACAATTCTTGTCTTGAAAACTGATTGAATTTGAAGGCTCACCATAGGGGACATGTTTACCCTCTACTTGCTACAATTATGGCTTAAAACAATGCAGATCATCCTCAAAAAAAATTTGACATATATGCATAGAAGAACTTGGAATAAAGGTTCTCTTTAAATTTGCATCACATGCATTCAAGGATTTGGAGTCTTCGCCATTAAACTGCTCATATCCAAGACCAACATTCTTCGGTCACTCCACAACTGAAATAGGGTCAACCATGCCTTGCGCATGCTTTCCCAAACCTTTGCCTTCTTGATAGCCCATATTAAACATTAATTTGGACCTGATGCCCCTTGTATGTTTTTCAAAAAAACCAACACACTTTTCAATAGAGGAAATTCAAGAAAAGTTTGAATGGTTTACCTCTTCCTCAGGAATTTTCTTGGACAAAGCTTCTTGAGCTTGAAGGATTTGTTTCTCCATGTCATGCAAACTTTGGAGAATTGTTTCCTTCTCTTCCTGCATGGCTAACAATTGTGCATGAAGCTTAACACTTTCTCTTTGATCCTCAATGAGAATTTGCACCATGTCCTTCACCTTAATGAACTCATTATTCATGTCATCATTGAAGAATATCGTGAAGGAGGAAACTTCACTTGTAGAAGAAGTTGACATTATGTAAATGGTTAAATTAACAAAAGTGACTTCCAAATAAAAGTTCTCAAAGCTTTGAAACAAATGACAAGCTTTTAACCAAAAATCAGTAAAGACCCTTTCTTATTCAAGAAGCCATAAAACACAAACTCCAATAGCATTTGTAGCAAAACTAATCAAATGGGTTTGTTTTCCAAATATCTTGAGGTACTTTGGGATAAGGAAATAGCCTACAGGTCTTTTTTCCTTTCCAATATTTAGCTGTCAACAACTATCTTTTCAACTCAATAAAACTCATACAAGCAACCATTTTGAAACCAATAAAATAGTCAATATTTTACACTATTTTAATACCTTTTGCACAAAAAAAATGCTCAATATGAGCACAACCAAGCCTAAACAAAGCTCTGATACCATCTGATTTGTAAATGGTAGTACTTGAAAATGTGTACAAGGTATCCATTTCCATTAATTAAATGTGTGCAAAATTCTCCATGTCTTTTTGCATAAGACAAAGTGTTTATGGTAACTGTATAAGATTTTAGGTGTGACGGGAAGTTAAATTAACTGATCTAGAAATGCAACTTCTTAGATCTTTTCTAGAGATTGACTGTACGTGAATTTACTGGATATGTCACCTTCGATAAAAGGATGCGATCCAGAGGCTACCTAGCCCTTTACTGACTCTATCTTCAGAACTTGTAAAAGTTAACACTCATGATCTGAAAACGAAACTACTTGTGTTTGTTGTTTAACATATTAAATCAGAAATTTACAGCAATATAATTTCAATATAACATGATACAAATTTTTGATGAGAAGTTCACCCCTCCTGGGCTATGTCTGATGGATCAAGCCTCCCAAAATGAGCTTGTCCTCTTGTATACAAATATGAATGAAAATTCTAATTCAGAAGACATGAAAAATCTAAAAATGCCTTTCCAACTTCACTAAATAGTGAAGAATTACCATAAATAATGATTTCTTCAATAAGGCCCTGACGACTCTTTGAACTCCTCTGTAGCTTTTAGGGTTGTATAAGTCCTCAAACAGGTCTTAAAACTCTTTCTTTAGGTTCATAAGGTCTAAATTAGCTTAAAATTATCTTTGGTTCACCTCAAACAGAGAGGTACAACTCAAAACAACTCCAAACCCAAAATGGCCCTCGTTGCCGTGAAAACTCTCCTGAAGGTTTTTGGCCTCTAAAAGTTTTCAAAAAGTTCTGAAACCTATTCCATTAGTTTTTAAAGGTGGAAAATAAATTATAATGGTCTTCAATTCACCTCAAATAGAGAGGTACAACCCAATACAGCTCTATTACCAAAATGGCCCTGATGGCTCAAAAAGATTCCCTAAAGCTAAAATGGCTATAGAACACCTTTACTACCTCTAGAACCTATCCCAATGGCTCTGTAATTCAAAATAAAGTCTAAAATGACTTTTGGTTCACTTTAAATGGTTAAGCATAGCTCAACACAACTCCAACTCCCTCATGGCCCTAATGGCTCTCATTGCTTCCCTAAAGAAAAAGGGACTGAAGATCAGCTCCAATGGCTCTGAAACCTGTTCCAATGGATTCAGAATGCTTTGAGTACCCGAAATAAAGAAAAAAAATTGTTCCAAAAGGTTCTGCCCATCAGAAGTTATGGCAAAAACCATTTTTGCCCAATCTGCCCTTGAAAATCTCCACTAATTGTGGAGAAACTGGAGTTAACTCGACTAAATTTGGAAAATCTACCTAAAATGGTGGATTGCGCCCAAACTTGTCAGTGGTTAATTCCAGAAATAAATTTTTGAGAGGGGGCAAATGTGACCGCTCCACATAAACCGCTGCAAAAAATGTTACCTCCAACTGTCACATTTAATGTGACATATAGATTGGCCACATGGTCGTTTTAACCGACAACATTTTTGTTTATTAAATTGCTGTTTGTGGGCCCCTTGGTCCCTGGTGGGTGGTTATATGAGATGTGGAAGCTGGCCCTTAGGGGCTGGCCCCCATATGCCGCCAACCATACAATTTTCAAACTTTAAATATAAGCTCGGGTCATTATATGTTAAGAACTAAAGTAGCCTGGGCAGTCGGGCCTTTATGCTTGCAGCGCAGAGACCCACGTTCAAAACCTGCCATCTCGGATAAATTTTACCATATGAATTTTCATAGGCTTGGCCACGTGGCGGCCTCTAGGCAGGCCACGTGGCGCCCATTGATTGGCCTCCCATATAAAAGTCAACCAAAAAACCAATCGACCCTTGCCACTTGTCACTTCAAGGTTGGCTCGAATCGAATATTCGGAGGAATTTTCGAGGGAATATTTTGAGGAATATTTCAGGAATATTGCTTGGAATATTATTTTTTTAAACAATTCCAAAGTCAAGTCAACCTTGGTCAAACATAGGTTTTTGCCTGAAATTGTGAGTTTTCAAACTTGAATAAATTTCACATACAGTGTCAGATTTGAGTTCCATTCATGGTACAGGATCGTATCGCCAGGGCCTATCCGGTCGTTCAAGTTCCAAGTGATTTTGAGAAATTTAAAATTTGAGCTTTTTCCATGGCTTGGACTTGAGATCCTGATGAGGAAGGGAGATTCAACCCCCTGATCTCATTTACCAGCCACTCTTGGAAGGGAGCTACTACCCCCTGATCTCATTTACCAGCTACCACTGGAAGGGAGCTACAACCCTCTCACTGAAGGTTTTGACCCTCAGCTCCACCATGGACCACGTTTCATCAATTTGCATACTGGATCCAACACTTTCTACACAACACAACTTGTAGGCCTCTTTTCATCATATTTTCAGACTGGACCTGCTCCACACATTTAAGGTCAAATAAAATACATCAAACTGAAACTTATAACCCATTCAATTCATTCATTGAATCATCAACCAGTCAACCAACAACTGATCTTTAATCATAATCAACTAGCAACATACTTAGTATTCAAACAACTCAGATCTGTATGAAGACATCATTGATAGAAACAGTAGAACAACAAAACAGATTAGAGGTTTCCTTCTGCACACTTCAGTAAAACCCTATATTCCATATGCACTTTCACTTCAATGAACTAGCGTATAAACACGCTTTCATAGAGACAAACCTACGTATATATCTGCAGCTATTTCAGGACTAACCTTAGATTCCATACGCTCTTTCGCTGAAACTAACCCGCGTATATACGCGCTTTTGCTGTGACGAACCTATGTATAGATCTACAAAAATTGCAGGGCCACGCAACTCTTCAGAATAGATAAACAACTTACATCTTACCCTTCACTTTAGAAAAACATTCGCCACATCTCAGATCTGAACATTCCATAAACATATCTAGAAGATATATAGTCATTTCAGTTCTAGAGATCCTGATCCATAATTTTATTCATAGGTGCATTATTAATTCAGATCTATCAATAAACTAAAATTCACTCCTTGCAGATATACTTCAGAGTGAAGGATTCATTCAATACCCAGACATATGCACACTCTTTCACTATGATCTTCTTCTTCTAGATCACCATTGAGGAAAGAATATTTAACATAAACCAACATCAACACAACCCTTTATCAACAATCATAAAATTTTCCCAATACTTCAATTAGAGCAGTGAAAAAACTATAACCAGAACTTCAGAAATAACCCAGACTTCATAATAGATATGTAGATACAAACTCAACCTTGAACTGTCATTAATTCAACTAGCATACGATACTTTTCTTCACTGAAGCCGCGTACATAAGCGATTTTCTGCACACCAGCCTGCATATACTTCTGCGTATATTATTCTTAAGAAAAACCTAACTACCATAAATGCTTTGCATGAAGCAAACCCATGTATATACGTGCTTTTACTGAAACCAACTCGCGATAGATCTGTAAATGTAAATTTGTAGAACAGACCAGATCTATAGAGACTTACCTAGATTTCTTCATTTTCTTCAGTAGACTTGCGCCAGTTCTTCATCATTTCTTTAGTAGATCATACTAGAGATTCATCATCTTTAGATATAGAGATCTTGAACCATCATTATGTCCATGGGTACATCATAGATTCAGATCTATCAATTAAAAGCGGAGTTCATCCATACAAACATTCCTTAGATAATTTTGGTCAATAACAACCCTTACTCTTTCACCCATTGCACTATGAACTTCTTCTCCTTAAATAGATTTAGCTTTTACCAATACCATGAGTCAAAACCACTCAACTGCTGATGGTAATCCTGCACAGAATCAAATAGATAATACAATGCTCAATATTGTGGGCTAATACCATGGTAAAGCCCCCTGGTATTGTAAATTTGAAGCACAAATAGGCATACACAACTTGGGACGTAATTATCCGCGTATATACGTGACTTGGCCTTTACAAACCCGCGTATACATTGTGACATATTATATTTATCATTTCTCTGGCACTTGCTGGAATTATTTTCTTTGTCACATCTTAACTGATCTGTAGATACATCATTCTTACATATTTAATAAATAGGTTTCTTATCATAGGAAGCTCATCAAGTAGGATTCCATCAAGGACAACTTCATCAAGTATATTTCCATCAAGGACAACACATTACATTATATTGCCAACACTGATTGTTCAACGCAGTACTAGATTATCCTGTATCGGTGGATATATTTTTTCATACAGGAGCTGATATGCATATACACAGATGCATCCAAGAAGATGAGATTTATGAAATCCTAACGGCCTACCATGATGAACCATGTGGTGGCCATTTTGTAGATCACAGGACAGGGCACAAAGTATTGAAAACGGGTTAATATTGGTCTAAAATTTTTAAATATGCCAAGAAATGTGTCCAAGCCTGCGATAGTTTCCAAGTTCACAAAATTACATTACAGCCACACTTAGTAGTGGAACCTTTCAAACGGTGGGTGCTAGACTTTGTTGGAACATTCAACCCACCATAAAATCAAAATACCTACATATTGGTTGCCACATATTATGTGATGAAGTGGGTAGAAATAGTTCCTTTATCAATAGGTATTGAAGAATCTAAGATCGATTTTATTTTTTAGCTATTTGTGTGATACGGATTACCTCGATAAGTGATGATTGACGAGGGGCACAGTTTGTGGGAAATAAAATTACGGCCATTCTGAAGAACCACCATGTCACCCATAGACTCACTTCTTCCTACCACCTACAGGTGAATGGGAAGGTGGAAAGCACCAACAATGTCCTTGAGGAAATTCTCACTAAAACAGTCTCAACACATCGCCAAGATTAGGCTACTATACTACTAGAGGCCTTGTGGGCTTAGCACACAAAATGGTGAAACACCAATAGATATTATTTGTAACATATTGTACTTATAAGGGAACCAATTTTTCCTATCTAATTTGAAATAAAGACTCTAAGAACAACCCAGGAAGTGGGGTTGGATTTGACAGAGGCCCAGATTAGAAGACTCCAACAAATAAATGAATTGGATGAAACATAGCTACTTGCTCTGCATTGCACTACAATCATTCAACAAGAACGATCTAAGTGGCATGACAACCTCATCAAAAATAAGACATTCCAAAAAGGAGATTGGGCACTTCTCTACGACTCTAGATTCCAAGACATCTCGAGTAAGTTACAAACAAGGTGGGTCAATCCATACAAAATTCAGGAAGTACACAACAGTGGTACCATTACCTTGACTACCATAGATGGATCTGGCTCCACCTTCCATGTCAATTGACACCGAGTGTGCCTCTATCATAAACCACTTACAAAAGAGTCTTTCTACCAGTAGGTATGTGATGATCCCACCATCCAAATTTTAGCTGTAGGGGGTGATGGCCCCGCAGCTTTAAGTTCATGAAAATTTGTTATTCCCTCTTGTAATTATTGTAGACATGTCTCCTACAATTTATATTTTTTCTCATTGTTGTACATTCCATCTCTTCTTCATGCTCACAACTGCATTCTTTTTTTCTTATCCTTTCTTTTGTGTTTATTTTTTCTGTTCAAACCTTTGAACGACTCTTGTTAAATCGAATTGAATAGTTGTTGTTCAATTTGACTGAACAACCGTGTTTTCGTGTGTTTATTTTTTGTTGTTCAAACCTTTTAACAATGTTATTCATACTAATTAAATAGTTGTTGTTCAATCGAATTGAACAACTGTTGTTAAATTCAAACCTTTGAATGGTTGTTGTTCAATCCAATTGAATAGTTGTCATTCAATCCAATTGAACAACTTCTTTTCAATTCAATTGAATGGCTGTGTTTTTGTGTAATTTTATTTTTGCTGTTGAATCAATTGAACTACTGTCATTCAATGCAATTGAACAGTTGTTGTTCAATTGAATGGAACAATTGATTTATTTTCTAAGCATGTTTTTTTTTCCTATTCTTTTCTTACTTTTCATGATCTCTTTTCGAATATCCACTTCCCCTTTACACATCCTTGCCATAAAATCCATTTTTGGGAAGGAATTGGTAGCTAAAGAGGAAAAAAGTAGTAATATTACTAATATGGTGATCCTTTGAAACTTTAATGGACATCTCTACTCTGGAAGCTGACATGGTTTATCTATGCAATGAAGGGTTGGACATCTCCTTTTCAAACATATTATCACAAAATTCATTTCCATAGTCTTATGCTGGTATATCTTTCTACACTCTAAAGTAGTAATTCTCCTTGACATGATGATATAGGAATAAAGAGTATTAATTGTATTGGCATTCATTTTACTTCTCACACCATCCCTAACCCTGAAGGAGTTAATGAGCCTCCCTCCATGTATAAATAATAAGAAAACATTATGTGTATTTGGAATTTGTTAAGAGAGAATAAGGGGACTCGTCACGAGCTAGCCTACCATGATCGTAAGGGTTCAAAAAGTGACATTCCCACAATGGCCCACACACCAGGGAAGTGACCTTCTCGACAGCTTAAATTACTTGAAGGAAAGGAGGTCTCATCATGAGCCAGCCTCATCATTCTGTTACAATCCCTGTGAATGGAACTATGACTATCTGGCCACCACACCAGCACAGTGGTCTCTCCGTAAAATAAGAAAAATGCCTACTTTTAAAAAATAAAATATTATGTCTATATGCAAATTTTTTTGAAATAATAGAGGATCTCATCACGAGCCAGCCTACCATGATCATAAGGGTTTAACAAGTGACATTCCCACAGTGGCCAACACACTATGGTAGTTACCTTCTCGACGACTCAAACTACTTGAAGGAAAGGAGGTATCATCACGAGCCAACCTGATAACTCTATTACAATCCTAGTGAATGGAACTTTGACTATCTGGCCACCACACTAGCACAATGATCTCTCCATAAAATAAGAAAAATGCATACTTTTAAATAGGGGATTCTGGCTCATTTCTGGGTTAAAATAGCAACCTTTTTGAGCCTATGAATGCCTACTCAAAGCAGTGTCTCTTCTTGTGGCATCGAAGTATTTTTCTAACAATAGCCAATTAATTTTATATGCCCTATTTCCTATTGATCCATGTCCGAGATAAATGCACTACTTGAATAAGTGTTATCACTACCTACCCACATAATAAACTATGATTGAATTATTTTTTCATGTTTGAATTAAGGGATGGAAACACCAATCATAATCCATCACTTTTCATGTTTCCATCATGCTACATCGTCAAAATAGGACATCCTATCATAATAATTGCTATCCCTCTTTTCTCCCCTTCTTTGGTCATTTCCACGTAATGTACAATTGTGATGATTATCAAATTTTGACCTTTGTCTTGTATGCATTCATGATTGTTGCAATATTTCATCTTCTCTTAAGCTTAAGGCCGTGGATGCCCTTCTCCCGATGGAGGGGGTACAAATATCCATAATGAATAGGCAAGCGAATTTCACATGCAACTCCCTTCGGATACACTAATGGGACTCAAATATCATTGAATTTACGATATGAGGTTGCATTTTTTTTATAATATACATTTAAAAAAAATGCATGCAGTGTTTTTTTTTAACCAATATGGCCAAAAGAAATGCAGATAGAAGAAGAAACTAGTTCAGATAACACATTAGCCATGGGGGGGAATTCTCTCTACAATGAACCCGCAAACTCCGAAGTCTCAAAATCAGTTCACAGCATTCCCTAGAAATTTGGCTGGATTCCATATCTACAAAGACTACAAGGGTTTAACGTAGAGATAGCAATTGAATTCTTGCAAAACCTGCGGGAAGGAGATACCATAGTTATAGGAAGAATTATATCGGTTGCTGAGGAAATCATTGTTGAGGTCTTTAGACTACCAAGAAAAGGAAAGAGATGGAATGAAAAACATGTGCTTCTACAAGAAGCAATCTCAGTGTACCAGGACCCAGGTGAACCATAAGAACTAAAAGGAAAGGGTATTAACCCTTCATCTTTGGACCAGCCCTGGCAATAATTTTCAGTGTTCATTCCAAGATATATCACATGCAACAAAAGCAAGGATGTGGTAAAGTCCTGCCAAGTTAAAATATTAGTTGTTCTCAAGCTAAAATTTTCAGTTAACTTGCCCTTTTTTCTAAATTATGTATTTCACAATACTATTGTTTGAATTAGAAAATCCAAAAACCCTCAAGCAGTTGTCAGCCACCATGGCTTGGTTAAATTGATCATCATTCATGTACTATGAAAAAATCAAATAATTTGGGACAAAATTGTTATTGCTGCCCTGCCTGCCCCTAAAGAAAACCCTCTCAGAGCAGATATTAAACTCCCTAGAATAACCATACCTAGGAGAGAAAGAGGGAAGAGGACCCATGTTTCGACCACAGAACCAGGGAAATGTAGAAAGTCTGAAAGGTTGCAACTACGTCAAGACACCTCTAGATTTCCAGAAGAGGTAGGACCATCTCATACATCACTGTCTAGCCCTCAAAATATGTCCTTACAAGACTACGAAGAAGAAATGTCTCAATTACTTGAGCAACTAAGAGCATCTTGTGAAATTTGAGGCCTATATGAACAATCTGAGGAGTAGACGGACCTGTTGAATGAGTCTACTGCTACCAGCAGCTTTGGCCACACTAAAATACTACCCCACCATGATGAATTGCAGGCTTTGAGGGTTTTATCTCCCTCTTATAATGAATGGGTCAGTAGGGAAGGCCAAACATAAAGATTATCCGAACCTCGAAACGAGTCAGGAGACACTATCCCAATATAACAACACTCAAGCATTGAGACATTTCACCTGATGCCTGAAGTAAATATTATCTCACCCAATCAGGACGTTAATGCTGAAATAAAATCTTGGAGGCTTGAAGAAAACACCATTGCTGATAACCTTAGAACTAGCACAACCATTTCTAAAACCGAAGCCACTGCTACTCCTTACCCTGCCAAAACCTTGCTAAAATGGAAATCAATTGAGAAGAAGATAAGAAAAATGAGCAAGAAGTGAAAAAAATTCAGAAAAATGATCAAACACCTAAGGAAATAGTTGTAAGAAGCAAACAAGGCTCGGAAGCCTAAAACATAATTAGCCTAAAACAAAATTAGATACTGTTGAAATTTCTTTACAAATGGGTCTAATGGACAATTTTGAAGCCTCTATATAGACCAATTTAATAGACACCACTAAAGTTTTTGTACAGACTGAGTTAATAAATAAGGTTGAAGCCTCTATACAAATGGAGTTGATACACACTGGTGAAAGCTCTATGCAGACTAATCTAGAACTTACATAAGATAAAGGGACTCAAGTAGAGATGACACCTACCTACACTCCTATAGTAGAAAATACTACCAATCAAAATTTGTGCAACGAATTAATTCACGTCCATCATGAGTTGGCCCAGTGAAGAAAGGAAGTATTACCCTTATAGGAACATCAGGAACTACTAAAGTGATTCAAATACCTTCCTGCAACTGAGAATGAAACATTTTCCCAACTCAGGGAAGAAAGGAAAAAAGTAAAGAAAGCACACGATCAAGTGGAATAAGGTAAGAAGCAAGCTAGTATGGTTTGATCTCTTTACTCTGATGTATTGAATCGTAGGGCACCAACCACTAATTATTCTATATTATTAGTGGAATGGTGTTTACTATTGAAAATCAAGGCTGTCACAGAAGGGAAGCCCACTACTTTTAAAACCATTGAGGAATTTCGCCAGTGTTGAAATGACCAAGATGAGCAGGTCCAACATATTTTGTGTGAATTATATGTACACAACTTCTTTCTAAAGGAGGATAAGGACAGCAACCCCAATCCCTTCATAGGGTATGTTCAGTTCTAGGAATTCCTATATTTTCCCAAGAACCAAACTCGGTGGGCTAAGGATTACAACACCTTTTAGAAAAGAGAGCATGGCCTAGACCTATGGGTCAGAGGGGAACCTACTAAGCCCGTGTACCTTTTTACCCAACATAATAAATTCATGTAGTGGAAAGGAGTGATATTCAAATTGGGACCCATTCAGAGGGATATTGTGCAAAATGGGTGGACATACTTCTAGAACATTTAGGAAGAAGCATTGGTAGTAGTCAAACAGAGATGGCTAGCCTCTATAAACAATGTGAAGAACAGAGAGATAGTTGGTTATAAGAACTTTAAAGTTGCTGCTTCCAGGTTCCTTCTGTACAACAACCTAATTTTGAACATGGGACCAACATGGATAGGGTGCAGATATAGATGCCCCATCATCTGGTACCCCCTTGAAGACTATCATCATGATTATGAGTTACCAGAGGGGCACACAAACTCAGCATTTGCAAATATTAAATAGAGACATGACTTAAGACTTTACAAAGAGGAGGTATACCCTACATATTCTTTAACCCAGCTACACCTCAACCATCTATTTACACAAGGACCTACAAAATGGTAAGCAAAGGAGTATGTTGGGCCAAGAAGAAGGTACGTTTCACCCCATCTTTACCACAATTTTTCATATACTTTTATGTATTTTCTCTTCATATTATCAATAAACTAAAGGAAAATAATGCAAAGGCAAGGCATAGCAGACTCATGATAAAAGAAGTGTTTAATAACTTATTTCTCCATATCGTTATTGATACGGAAGAAAAACAACCAAAATACTAACTGGATGACCAAAAGACAACTGACAAGGAAGGGAAACATAATCATATCAGCTGCTATGAATTGGCCAAAGATGGAGAGGCACGCCCACACTTGGAGTACTCAATCGATAGCCACGAAGAAATAGGGTCCCATAATGAGAAGGATCTGTTACTACTTTTCAATTCGCCTTTAAACTATAAAAGGTCGAATATGAGCAAGAAGAATATATTGTAATATAATCGTCTTGTAATAAACATATTCGGACATAATCGTCAAGTCATTCTTCATCTTGTCCTAAAGATGGATCCCCGTTGGGATTTGAAACATTGACCATCGTTTTATAAAACTTTTGATAATCGTTTTATAAAACTGTGGATAATTCCTTCAAATAACGATAACCACAGAATCTTGAAAACCACAAGTCATACTAATGTATTTTTCTATGGATTAATGAAGGATTTGGTGTTTTTGGAATAAAATATATTAGGTCCCTATATTACTAGTATAGTCCCTTATTTTTATTAGCCCTTATTTTCATTTTTGTACCCCTGTAACCCCCATATTGTTATTATTCTGCCCTTACATTATTTTTAAGTCGACTAGGATTACATTGTGGTCCCATAGACTCCTATATATAGAAAGGAGTTTTTGTCATTTGTATCATCCAAGAATTTTTCATTTATGTAATTTATTGGAGATTTCCCCTCGAAGTGGCTGATTTTTAAGGTGTTTATCTCATTATTATTCTATTTTTGGAGCTGGTTTCATAACATTTGGTATGAGAGCTTTGGATTCTAAGGTTTCGCTACTCCAAACAGGTCATCATGGATATTTCACTATAAATTTTTTTCTATGAAGGTTCAGAAGCTGAAATTGTTACAGAGAAAATCCAAAATCCTCAGTAATTTCATGTCTAACTTTCAGATCCTGGTTCGCAATATTTGTGGAGATATGATCTATGGAATTTAGGGCATTTTCAGGCTCCCAAATTTGACCTAAAACAGGTCATCGTGGAATTTATGCTATAAATTTATTTCTGCGAAGTTTCAGAAGCTGAAATTTTTACACAGTGAAGCTGTAATCCTAAGAAACCTCCTGTAAAAAGTTGATATCTTGGATCACAATATGTTTGGATATATGATATATGGAAGCTAGGCTTTATTTGGGCTCCCTAATTTCATCTCAAAGACGTGACTGTGGAAAAATCATCATAGCTCTCTCGCTGAGTGTCAGATTGGAATTCTGTAAAAAGTGGTTGCAATTACACAGATTTTAGTTTTATTTATATCAATTTCAAATCCAAAGGAGGAAACAATGACACGTGGCATGTCGTACAAATTCACTCTACTCAACTAGTCCATAATTAAGTCATTGTGGGAGAATGGCCATAAATTTGTCTTGAAGAATCCAAATCAGGTCAAAATTGTGGCATTCAAAATAATATTAAAAGGGATATTATAGGACCAAATTTCATAAATTGAGTATCTAAAATCACGGAGATAGTTCAGTTTCAATATCGAGCTCCTCAAAAGCACGAAAAAAGTGTGTATTTTTTTCGAATTGCATAAGTCTTGTTTGAAAAATCAACTTGAATTGATTCCAAGGGCATATTTTAGAATAGATATTAGTATTGGGTTCTAAAATGTCCCCCTAAAAATAATTCAACACCAATTAAGCCTTCATAAGGCTGTAATATGACCCATGAATATGAAGAACTGCAACATGACATGTCAAAATTACAAGAGCAAGTGCACCAAATTTCGCTCTTGCAAAGAGCAACAAAAAAATGAAATGGAAGTTTTGAAGAAAGGCATCGAAGCTAAGGTGGATGGTTTGAAGAAATTCATGGAAGATAATATGGATTACATGGAATCTAATATTGATGAAAAAATCAAAGACAACATGGAATACATGAAAAATGATCTAAAATCAGACATGGAAGGTTTGATGACAAGGTTAATACAATAAATGATTCCTAATGGTGGAAAGATAGTAGAGGAAAATCATGATGAGAAAAAAATGAATGTTAATCATGATTTCATAAACTCTAATGTTGGATTGAAGAACCACCATATGCAAAATATGGATATGAGGAAGTTTGATGGCTAGGATCCCATAACATGGATACTACAGATGGAGCAATATTTTCATTTCAATAATGTGAAAAACACACAAAAGGTACGCATTGCAACTTTAAATTTAGAAAAAAATACATTTGTATGGTATCGACGACTTTTCTCCCAGGAAAAAAATGTAAATTGGTCAATTTTTACGGAGGAAATGATAGCACATTATGAGGATACACAGAGCAACACCTTCTTTAGCCAATTGATAAATCTCAAACAAAAGGGTTCAGTGGTGGAGCCCATTGAGGACTTCCAAAAATTGAATATAAGGGTAACTGACATTCCAGAGCAACATATGATTTATGTCTTCATAGAGACTTTAAAGGATAACATCCAACATGAAGTTCGCATTTGGGAACCTAATTCATTGGAGAAGGCATTCAGGTTGGCAAGAAAATTTGAATGTAAAATTATGGCGACAAGGAAGCCTACCACTCAAATCTATAAAGATGAAAGTGTTGTTACTCCTAGACTTCCAGAACCTACAAGGTTGACACCAAAAAAATTGGAAGAGAAAAGAGAAAAAGGTCTTTTCTACAGTTGTGATAACAAATACACTAAAGGTCATAAGTGTGCTCAGTATAAATTATTTTACACAGATTGTGAAGAGGAGGAAGAAAATGAAAAAGAAATTTCAAAAAAGAGAGGATATACACCAGGAAGCAACCCTAGAAGAAGATGAAATGAGTCTGATCATATCGTGTAATGATTTGGTAGGAATTACCACTTCTCAAACTCTCAAGATTGAAGGACATGTCAAGAAGAAAAAGGTAGCCAAGGAATTGAATTGTTTCCTATACCTAGCACCAGAATTTCAAATGATGGTTGAAAATTGAGGAACTATGAATTGATCTAGAAAGTGCCATAATATCAAGCTAGCCATGGCGGAATATGTATTGAATATTCCAATGCTTTCCATTCCAATGGGAGGTGTTGATGTTGTACTAGGAGAAAAATGGTTATTATCTTTAGGGACGGTAGCTTTTAATTTTCAAGAACTTCTCTCGAATTTTTTTTCTAAAGGAAAGGAGATATAATTACGGGGTATCATAGGGAAGCTAGGAAAGATAATAATCTCTAATGTAATTAAAAATATTCTGAATAAAGAAAAATGAGGCATAATTATACAATTATATACACTAGAATTTCCAACATCAAAATCATCTATTTCTCCAGATCTCCAAAAAGTCTTGGAAAATCATTCCAAGGTGTTTGAAACTCTCAAAGGACTCCCACCTATTAGTGATCACGATCATGGCATTCATTTGATTCCAGGAAGTGTTCCTCCAAAAATCAGGCCTCACATATATCCTTATGTCCAAAAGAGCGAGATTGAACGTATGATTGCAGAAATGTTAGAGGCTTTTATAACTCAACCTAGTCAAAGTTCTTTCTCTACTCCATTATTATTAGTGCACAAGAAGGATGGATCATATTGCATGTGTCTGGATTATAAGGAGCTCAATAAGGTCACTATTAAATATAAATTTCCCATTATCGTTATTGATGAATTACATGGAGCAATTTATTTTACCAAGTTGGATCTGCGTTCAGGGTATCATTAAATTAGAATGAAGACTGAAGATATTCCGAAAATAGAATTTTGAACTCATGAGGGTCATTATGAATTTTTGGTCATGCCTTTTGGCCTTACCAATGCACCTTCTACATTTCAAGGGTTGATGAATTCCATTTTCAAACCCTTCCTTAGAAAATTTGTGCTAGTATTTTTTGATGATATACTAATCTACAACAGGTCTTGGAAGGATCATGTTCAACATGTTGACATGGTGTTCAAACTATTGGAAGAGAAACAATTATATGCAAAAACATCCAAATGTTTCTTTGGAGTATAAGAGGTATAATATCCTGGTCATATAATATCTCATGAGGGTGTTAAGAAAGACCCTAACAAAATTAAAGCCATTAAGGAATGGAAAGTCCCAACAAACATAAAGCAGTTGCGTGGATTTCTTGGGTTAATAGGGTATTATCACAAGTTTGTTAAGAATGATGGGAGAATAGAAGCACCTCTAACAACATTATTGAAGAAAGATGCATTTTCATGGAGTCCTGAAGCAACTAAGGCCTTTGAACATCTTAAAGAGGTAATGTGCCTAGCACCAGTCTTAGCTATGCCAGACTTCACAAAAACCTTTATTGTGGAATGTGGTGCCTTAGGAAATGGAATTGGTGTTGTTTTAATGCAAGAAGGAAGACCCATTTCTTTTTAAATTCATCCAATCAAAGGAAATCATTTACAAAAGGCTATTTATGAGAAGGAAATCTTGTCAATACTACATGCACTAAATAAATGGTGACCTTACCTAATGGGAAGACACTTCAAGGTAAAAAATGATCATGGTAATCTTAAACACCTTTTGGAAAAAAAAATATCTTTAGAAGAGCAGAAAAAATGGGTCACAAATATGTTGGGTTATGACCTTGAAATTGTTATCACTCTAGTAAATTTTCTATCAAAAATATTTAAAACTTTGTAACTTACTAGAGGTAACCAAGAACCACTTTTAGAATTTAGGATCTAGCCTTCCTGAGTTCCGGAGAGGGATCTCTCCATATGATTTAGCTTTGTTTAGGTAACATATATTAGGCTAGCTATATTTGTGCAATTGGGTATGATTTTTTGAAAAGTTTGGTGAGAATAAAGGACTACAAGGGAAACCATAGAAAGATCTACCTAACCATTGGGCAATGGAGTCAAATTATAGCAAACAAGACTAGAAAACCTAGGCCAAAAGATGCAAATATGCTAAGGGCAAGATAGATGAACTTCAAAGGGTTTTAAAATGATATTTTGATGAAGTGGATGATGTTTGGACTAAGGGAAGTTAAGAATCCTTAGATCACAGATAAGAATATTGAAGGATGGGATCAAACTGGGACCTAGAGATATTAAGAATTCTATGGTCCAGTTATCAAGCAGAAAACATTAAAATGCCAACTAGTTTGAAACAAGGAGATTATTATCACTAATCTTGTTTAATTTCTCCTTAGTTGATCATTACAGAATAGAAACACAATATATGAATGAATGTAAAGTTTTTAAAGGAAAACACTAAAAACAAGAAAAGACGAGACTTATCTTGTCACCACGAGAATCCTTAGCTATGATGTCTATTTGCTTCAGTTTCCATCCTGTTGCTTCAACTTAACTCACATAAAATCCCAATGTTTCAACAAAAAGTCTATATTAATCTTGATTATTTTATTCCACCCAAAATACTTCCAAGACTGAAGTATTTATACAAATTGTAAACTAAAATATCTTGAAAAAATATCAAGATTGGTGCACAAAACTCTCCAACTGTTTTACATAAATAGAACTTAATTAAAGGACACTCAAAATAATCCATCTACTTGGAACTATTTTTTATGGATGGGTGATGACAAAGAGGAGAATTCAAATTTTATCCAACTCTTAGTTGATGATGAGGCATCCAAGTCACTAACTGCTTCCTTTCTTTGTGCATTCTGCTCCAGCAAATCTGCAAACTTGGGGTCCAATGATATATTTTTATTTCTCAATCCGAAATATATATGTAAAAAGTAAAAGAGGTTATTATAGATAAATACGTTGGTGAAATAAACCTCTTTAATTTTCCTAAAATTCCTCTCCAGATATGCACAATAGGCTCCGCAAAAATATGTGTAAAATAGAGTTTTACAGAGTCTAAAAAATAGGTTGTAAAGATGTGCATTTATCTCTTGTTCTGTAACACCTGTGAGAAACGTGAGATATTTGTTTGTAGATGGGTCCTTTACGAACAAAAACCTACTTCAGTTTTGTAAAATGTGCTTTTGATTTGGCACAATATTCTCTGCAAAAGGATTACTTAAGAGGAATTTTCTACAAAAAGTTCTTTTCAAAATTATTTAATATTTCCAAAACAATAATAGTTGTTAGAAAAGTGAGAGAAGTTTTTGTAGATGGTCCTCTTAAGAACATAAAATTCTTTCAGTTTTGCAAAATTCATCTTGGATTGATCACAATAGTTTCTGGAAAACAATGACTAAAACATGAAATTTCTGCAAAAATGTTCCTTCTTATTGTGTTTTTCATCTTTTCACTTTTTTGTCCTTTTGACCATTTTACTTTCACTTTAGACAAACTTCAATGTTGGTGAAAGTATTTTCATTTCTTTTTACCATTTTACTACCTCTGCATTTACTTTTACTATTTACCTTTGACTGCTCTGTAACTTCATTTTAACTTTCACTCTGACTTTTACGTGATACACTTTAACCACTGATACTCTTTAACTGTTATGCTTTTACTACCCCTGTAAATTCTCATTTTACTTTTAGCATTCACTGTGCACATTTCATCATTCTAATCTCTTTCTGACTTTGTATACAAACTGTTTTTGGAATGAAGATATTGAGTAAAAATCTGAGAATTTGGAGCAAACAATTTTGTCAACTAGTATTGAAACTGTTGGTCCAAATCCATATTTTGATAGTAACCTGCAAAATCAAACAATTTGTTAATGAAATCTAGGTCTGCAGGGAGGTGATTGTAGGCTTTTTGAAGAACCTGTGGAATGATATCAGTTTGTGAAGGTTTAACTCTATTTTTTAGGAATTTTGGGGAACTACTGCAAGATTAGATTGTTTGCAGGAGTTATTCACTTTAACAGAGATGAAACTGAGTAATTTAGCCAAAGGATGGCTTTATTTTTTGAATTTTTTGCTCAATTAGGTTTTCTAAATTGGTTTGATTGAAAACAGGGAATATCAAGGTAATTCAGAGGTTTTAATTGTTCAGATCCCTGATTTTAATTTATAAACTGTGAAAATTGAGGAAATTGGCTTTAAAAACGTTCACAGTCAAAGACAGGGCTTTTTGGTCTGTAACAGTCTTCAATTCAGTTGTATTCAGTTTGAAAAATTCGTGGAGATTCTCTGACGACGAATTTTAGAGGAAATGGCTCTTAAAATGGCAACTGGCTCGAAAATGGCGTTGTTAGGTTTGAAAATGGTGAAAAGGGCTTTGCACAGGCTCTTAGTGTGTAATGGTGCACAATGGTCAAAATTAGATGAAAATAGGCTTTGCGAAGGTTTCACAAGTTTAAAGCGTGAATAGGTGAAAAATTATGAAAACATTAGACTTTAACATATTAAACCATAGTATAAACTATAGTTAAGTTACATTAAACAAAGGTTAAGCAGGACTGGTTTTGGAATACTGGCGGTGGTATTCGTGTGGCTCAATGGTGGTAAACGGTAATACGCTTTTCAAATGCGATGCAATAGAATCGTGACACATCGACGTGGGGTGGTTTAGATAAACCACCCATTTCAATCAACTTTTACAAAACATCCATCGATTAATTTGTGAGCACGAAAATGTGTTATCACCATCGGATCTGGCTTTGGGGAGGGAACGATCGGGATTAAAAGGGAAAGTGCGAGGAAAAGACAATTATCAAGTTCAATATAGGCCGCGGATCTTGGGAGTAAAATAAAATCTGACGGTTAAAAATACCGTGATGGGGAGGAGTAAAAATGTATTGATCAGTCACTTTGATTTTCATTTGTTGGATCAAAAGAGATTTGGGGATGGAAGGATCTAGATTAAATCCTGATGGGAATAGGCCTTTTGATGGGATTTATATATAAAAGTGGCTTTTTCCAATGGAATGGGCTATCGGGAAAATTAATCAAGATTTTAACCAAGGTTAGGGGGTCACGGAAGGGAAATATACAAGGGAATGGGTTTAGAAGTTTAGTTTAAATTAAAATTCGATATTTTTTTGTTTAAAACATATAGAACATATGTTTAATGGTTTTTCATATCTTTTTTATTATATGGTTAATTAAATCGAGATGACTTAACTACCATAGGGGGCGGGATATTTATATATATATAATACTTAGCCAAAGGAGTTATAAGGGGGCTTTTTATTTAAACATGTGGGAATAAATAACTTTGGCTTAAGTTATATTAAGTGGGTTTTTGAGTTTATTATATAAAAGGAGTTATAAAATAGGAAAAGTTTATTTTTATAGGGAGTTAATATATAAGTTAAAGTTAATATGAAAATAGGACATGGTATACTCAAAACACATATTTATAACAAGTAAAGTGAAGTTTTAAAGATAATTTGCATTGATCTTATCACTTAACTTATGATGTAATGTTATTTTGAGGGCTTAATGTGTTTAAATGATGTAGGAAGTTAGCTAAATAATAATTACAAATGCCTTTAAGTAAAAATGGAGTTTTACTTAGGATTATTCAAGGGAATGAGTGCATGAATGGTAAATGATGTGATTAAGGGATTAATATAGACATTTCACACTTTCAACTGATCAGTCATAGAGCCTTGGGTCCGGTCCCAACAAAAGTCAAGGAAATGCCTTGAGCCTTTTTGACTGATAGTCTAGAATGTTTCATGACTATGGGAAGGGGAAGTTAGTTATTTTGCAGCCCATGATGAATGATATTTACATTGAGACTTTTCAGCTTCTTCTACCTACCCATCTTACCATGCTAACATTTTTTTATTCCTTTGTAGTAGGTGCATTTAAGCTAGCAACGTTCACAGCATTTATTCTTTCTAAAAGCAAGTAAAACTATTTAATTCTACACTTACTTCATCCAAAAATCTAAATTAAACTGTTGGATTCACTTTATTTCTCTACCTAACTACTGAATTGTCATGATTAAACTGTATGAAAATTCATTATTCTCTATCTATAACAAGGAAAATTGAAAAATGACAAGTTAAGATTAAATTGTCTAACTCATCATGGACTATGGCATTTATTGACACTCTGCCACAGTCAAAAAGAAAAATGTAGTGGCATGTATGCTTGCACACTTTCATTTTTTCTAAGTCCTTTGATTATTTTTTTAGAAGTTTTTACCCTCTTTTTGATTTTTTTGATTTTTATTTTTATTTTTTACAAAATATGCAAATACAACTTGTATAAGGCAAAGTATGTACAGATTTACTAGATTATCAACAGTCAAGTCAAAATTATGACCCCTATATTATAGGTTGCTAACATCGGCTTCACCTGGGGATGGATTTTCCTTGTGAAATGCCAAGAACTCTGAGATCAGTAGCCTTTATCTTTGACCTTTGATGATCTTAGTAAGTGTCTTCTGTCTTCTGCAAACTGAATTCTATTCTGAAACTAAAACAACACACAACAATTTTCAAACCAACTTATAGATCTTAAACATTTAGGACCTCATCCTTGGCCTTAAATCTTAATGGAAAACTAGCTGAAAATTAAAAATTAAAAAAAAAAATGCTCAAACTTATGAGCTTATTACCACTCATCTACCTACTCTAATCTACTAAAATCTTATTGAATCAGGTAATACAAAAATTCCAATGAAGCCAATCAAGTAGCTGTAAAAATAAATGGATAATTTGATTGCTTGTGACCAAAATTGTAAGTATATTATGATCATGTGCCTTTATAATAAATGATATGATGTGTAAAGGCCACTTTTGTTGTATCTGATCTTTACAGAGAAAAAATGTTTGCAGATTTGGGATAAAAATAATTCTCCATATAATCTAATGTAGGATCAACAAAAGCATGATTTATGTTATTTACTTCTAGGCCTTCAATGACTAATTGTTCAGCTGAATTATGAATATTAGACCATGAAACTATTTCTTCAGTCTTGTGTTTGAAAGAATAATCATCGTCAATATACAAGTCAAAAAATATTATAGTTTCTTCTTGCTTTGGAGAAGGAAGATTTTCAAAGAATTCTTTAGGATTTCAGAAATTGTATGAATGAATTTGAGAATGAAAAATTTTGATTTCATTTTCATAATTTTCAGAAATTATCTTGAGAACACATATTTTCAGTTTAGGAGAATATTTTCTTGATTTCAAAAGAAGAAAGAAAGATCTTAGAAAATCCTCAGCAAGCTGATGTTCTAATATCTCATCCCTCAAAATAGCTAGTGATTGTTCTCGAAAATTATCTTGAATTGGGAGAACATAATTATCATCACACTGATCATATTTAGGAAAATCTTCAGAATAAGGAATGTCATCAATTATAAACAATGGATCAGCAGATTTTTCTTTCAACAATCCTAATATATCTTGATTAGATTGGTTGCATTCTGCTTGAAAATCATTGTTTTGTTCAATAGGCGTGATATCAAGCAATGGGCCTTTTTGGGAAGGTAGAATAACATGAGCATCAACTTGTTCTTCTATCCCTTCATGGATACAAAATTTTGTACATTCATCAACATTAGAAGAATTAGAAACAATTTCTTCATTATGTAAATATTTTGAGGATGGTTGCATGTTTAGAAGAAAATTGATTTCTTCTTCGGTGAGGAGGGTGGGAATCTCTGAATTCTTAGATTTGAATAACAAATTTTTTTTTCTCTTATCTAAAAATTCATCATGAGGTTGTATATTTTCTTTAACTCCATTAAAAACATTAAATGAAATATCATTTGTTAATACAGAGGGGTTTTGTGGATCTTGATTCATCTCCTGATCTATTTCATCTTTGTTTAACTCCTCTTGATTATTATGACATTTAACTTGAGAATGAAAATTCTGGATTTCTTCTAATAAATATTCAGGAAACCAATTTCCAAAATCTTCATCAATATTTTGAAGGTAATGTATAAGATCTTCAGCTTCATCACAAAAAATTTCAGCTAATGATAAAGATGTAAAATATTCTTTGTAATGCTCATAAAATACCTTATGAAAATCTTTTAAAGAAAATAAACTAGCAGGTTTGAGAGCTTCATACCATTCCCTTGATTTTCCTTTTAAGGTTACCATGAATATTTTCATGATGCAATCCTCATGCCAATCACCCTTCAATCTTGATGAGTGTATATGAAATTTAATGAGATATAGTAAAGGATCATCAATGTTCTCATCTTGAAACATAGGTAGATTTTCACTCCAATTTACCTTTGGTAGTTTGTGTGGAAATCCAGGTATGTGATCTCTGCTCATGGGAGCATATCTTCGTTTTATTCTTGGATCATCTTGAAAATCAGACATAATGAAAGGCCACGGTATCTGTACAACCAAGTTAGATCCTTATATAAAATACAATACATGTTGAAAAACTTTCTTAACGAGAAAGAACATAATGTCTTGGATTAAGATCCAAGTTGAAAGCCTAATCTTTCCATATTGTTCTTCCAGGTTCATTCCTCCAGTGGAGCCTTGATTGTGAAATTGGTGTGGAGTCATCAGGTGGATGATTTTAACCTTTGTGTGTCTAATCACTATCCACCATCATAGATCAGATCTGAACCTGTAAAATATTTCTGAAGAAAAGGTTAGCTTCCTCAGTAGATTTGTCATTATATTACCCACAACATTTAAACTTAATCTTAAAGTAGAAAATACATGTTTTAAAAATCTTCCTCTAAGATTCAACTTAAAAATGGAGAGTGGTTAAGTCCCCAGCAGAGTCTCCAATATGTTATCACTCTAGTCAATTTTCTATCAAAAATATTTAAAACTTTGTAACTTACTAGAGGTAACGAAGAACCACTTTTAGAATTTAGGATCTAGCCTTCCTGAGTTCCATAGAGGGATCTCTCCATATGATTTAGCTTTTTTTAGGTAACAAATATTAGGCTAGCTATGATTTTGCAATTGGGTTTGATTTTTTGAAAAGGTTGGTGGGAATAAAGGACTACAAGGGAAACCATAGAAAGATCTACCTAACCATTGGGCAATGGAGTCAAATTATAGCAAACAAAACTAGAAAACCTAGGCCAAAAGATAAAAATATGCTAAGGGCAAGATAGATGACCTTCCAAGGGTTTTAAAATGATATTTTGATGAAATGGGTGAAGTTTGGACTAAGGTAAATTAAGAATCCTTAGATCATAGATAAGAAGATTGAAGGAGGGGATCAAACTGGGACCTAGAGAAATTAAGAATTCTATGGTCCGGTTATCAAGCAGAAAACATTAAAATGCCAACTAGTTTAAAACAAGGAGCTTATTATCACTAATCCTGTTTAATTTCTCCTTGGTTGATAATTACAGAATAGAAACACAATATATGAATGAATGTAAACTTTTTACAGGAAAACACTAAAAATAGGAAAAAGACAAGACTTATCTTGTCACCGGGAGAATCCTTAGCTATGATGTCTATTCACTTCAGTTTCCAGCCTGCTGCTTCAACACTCACATCAAATCCCAATGTTTCAAAAACAAAATCTATAGTAATCTTGATTATTTCATTCCACCCAAAATACTTCCAAGAGTGAAGTATTTATATAGATTCTAAACTAAAATATCTTGAAAAAATATCAAGATTGGTTCACAAATCTCTCCAACTATTTTACATAAATAGAACTTAAGTATAGGACACTCAAATTAATCCATATATTTGGCACTATTTTTTATGGATAGGTGATTACAAAGAGGATAATTCGAATTTGATCCAACTCTTAGCTGATGATGAGGCATCCAAGTCACTAACTGCTTCTTTTCTTTGTGCATTCTACTCCAGCAATTCTGCAAACTTGGGGTCCAATGATGTCCTTTTATTTCTCAATAAAAAATATATATGTAAAAAGTGAAAGTGGTTATTATAGATAAATATGTTGGTGAAATAAACCTTTTTCAGTTTCCTAAAATTCCTCTCCAGCTGTGCACAATAGGCTCTGCAAAACGATGTGTAAAACAGAGTTTTACAAAGTCTGAAAAATAAGGTATAAATATGTGCATTTATCTCTTGTTTTGTAACACCTGTAAGAAAATGGAGATAGGGTTTTGTATATGGGTTCATTAGGAACACAAACATCCTTCAATTTTGTAAAATTTGCTTCTAATTTTCCACAATTGTCTCTGCAAAATTATTACTTAACAATAATTTTCTACAAAAACTGTTTTTCAACATTATTTAATATTTCCAAAACCATAATAGCTGTTAGAAATGTGAGAGAGGTTTTTATATATGGTCCTATTAAGAACATAAACCTCCTTCATTTTCACAAAATTCATCTTGGATTGATCAAAATAGTTTCTGCAAAATAATGACTAACACATGAAATGTCTGCAAAAAATGTTCCTTCATGTTGTGTTTTTCATCTTTTCACTTTTTTGTCCTTTTGACTATTTTACTTTCACTTTAGACGAAATTCAATGTTGGTGAAAGTATTTTCATTTATTTTTACCATTTTACTGCCTTTGTATTTACTTTTACTGTTTACCTTTGACTCCTTTGTAACTTCATTTTAACTTTCACTCTGACTTTTACCCGATACACTTTAACCGCTGATACTCTTTAATTGTTATGCTTTTACTATCCCTGTAAATTATCATTTCACATTTACCATTCACTATGCACATTTCATCATTCCAATCTCTTTCTGACTTTGTATACAAACTATTTTTGAATGAAGATATTGAGTTAAAATCTGAGAATTTGGAGCAAACAATTTTGTCAACTAGTATTGAAACTGTTGGTCTAAATCAATATTCTGATAGTAACCTGCGAAAATCAAACAATTTTTTAATGAAATCCAGGTCTACAAGGAGGTGATTGTAGGATTTTTGAAAGACTTTTTGAATGAGATCAGTCTGTGAAGGTTTAACTCTATTTTTTAGGCATTTTGGGGAACTATTGCAAGATTAGATTGTTTGCAAGAGTTCTTCACTTTAACAGAGATGAAACTGAGTAATGTAGGCAAAGGATGGCTTTATTTTTGGTATTTTTTGCTCAATTATATTTTCTAAATTGGTTTGATTGAAAACAGGGAATATCAAGGTAATTTAGAGGTTTTAGTTGTTCAGATCCTTGATTTTACTTTCTAATCTGTGAAAATTGAGGAAATTGGCTTTAAAAACGTTCACAGTTGAAGACAGGGCTTTTTGGTCTATAACATTCTTCAATTCAGCTGTATTCAGTTGGAAAAATTCGTGGAGATTCTCTGAGGAAAAATTTCAAAGAGAATGGCTCTTAAAATTGCAACTGGCTGGAAAATGGCACTGTTAGGTTTGAAAATGGTGAAAAGGGCTCTGCACAAGCTCTCAGGGTGTAATGGCACACAATGGTGAAAATTAGACGAAAATAGGCTCTGCGAAGGTTTCACAAGTTTAAAGCGCGAATAGGTGAAAAATTATGAAAACATTATACTTTAATGTATTAAACCATAGTATAAACTATAGTTAAGTTACATTAGAAAAAAGTTAAGTGGGAGTGGTTTTGGAATACTAATGGTGGTATTCATGTGGCTCAGCGGTGGTAAGCGGTAATATGATTGTGAATGTGATTCAATAGAATCATGACACGCCGATGCGAGGTGGTTGGATAAACCACCCATTTCACGCGACTTTTACAAAACGTTCATCGATTACTTTGTGAGCGCGAAAATGCGTTATTGTCGTCGGATCTGGCTTTGGGGAGCGAATTACCGGGATTAAAAGGGAAAGTGCAGGAAAAAGTCAATTATCGGGTTCAATATAGGCCGTGGATCTTTGGAGTAAAAGAAAATCAAACGGTTAAAAATACCGCGATGGGGAGGAGTAAAAATGTGTTGATCAGTCGCTTTGATTTTCATTCCTTGGATCAAAAGGGATTTGCGGATTGAAGGGTCTAGATTGAATCCTGATGGGAATAGGCCTTTTGATGGGATTTATATATAAAAGCGGCCTTTTCCAATGGAAAGGGTGATCGGCAAGGTTAATCAAGATTTTAACCAACGTTAGGGGGTTGGGGAAGGGAAATATACAAGGGAATGGGTTTAGAAGTTTAGTTTAAATTAAACTTTGATATTTTTTTGTTTAAAACATATAGAACATATGTTTAAAGGTGTTTCATATCTTTTTTATTATATGGTTAATTAAATCGAGATGACTTAACTACCATAGGGGGCGGGATATTTATATATATAGAATACTTAGCCAAAGGGGTTATAAGGGGGGTTTTATTTAAACATGTTGGAATAAATAACTTTGGCTTAAGTTATATTAAATGGGTTTTTGGGTTTATTATATAAAAAGGAGTTATAAAATAGGAAAAGGTTATTTGTATAGCGAGTTAATATATAAGTTAAAGTTAATACGAAAATAGGACATGGTATACTCAAAACACATATTTATAACAAGTAAAGTGAGGTTTTAAAGATAATTTGCATTGATCTTATCACTTAACTTATGATGTAATGTTATTTTGAGGGCTTAATGTGTTTAAATGATGTTGGAAGTTAGCTAAATAGGAATTACAAATTCCTTTAAGTAAAAACTGAGTTTTACATAGGATTATTCAAGGGAATGAGTGCATGAATGGTAAATGATGTGATTAAGTGATTAATATAGACATTTCACACTTTCAACTGATCAGTCATAGAGCCTTGGGTCCAGTCCCAACAAAACTCAAGGAAATGCCTTGAGCCTTTCTGACTAATAGTCTAGAATGTTTCATGACTATGGGAAGGGGAAGTTAGTTATTTTGCAGCCCATGATGAATGATATTTACATTGAGACTTTTCACCTTCTTCTACCTACCCATCTTACCATGCTAACATTTTTTTCTTTCTTTGTAGTAGGTGCATTTAAGCTAGCAACCTTCACAACATTTATTCTTTCTGAAAGCAAGTAAAACTAGCTAATTCTACACTTATTTCATCCATGAATCCAGATTAAACTATTGGATTCACTTTATTTCTCTACCTAACTACTAAATTGTCATGATTAAACTGTATGACAATTCATTATTCTCTATCTATAACAAGGAAAATTGAAAAATGACAAGTTCAGATTAAATTGTTTAACTCATCATGGACTATGGCATTTATTGACACTCTGCCACAGTCAAAAAGTAAAAAGTAGTGGCATTTATGCTTGCAAACTTTCATTTTTTCTTTTGGGGTCTTTTACTTTTTCTAAGTCCTTTGATTATTCTTTTAGGACTTTTTACCCTCTTTTTGATTTTTTTTATTTTTTACAAAATATGTGAATACAACTTGCAGAAGACAAAGTATGTACAGATTTAGAATATTATCAACATTCAAGTCAAAATGATGACCCCTATGTTATAGGTTCCTAATAGAAATCATCTACAAAAAGGGAAACAAAATGTTGTTGCAGATGCACTCTCAAGAAAGGATGAAGAGTTGGAATCATTGCTTTGCGCTATTTCCATTATCCAACCAGATTGGATAACCAAAGAAAGGGATGAATGGAAGAAGGATGAAGAAGTGTGGACACTCATTCAAAAGTTCCAGAAAGATCCTAGTACATATCATACATTTAGTTGGAAAAATGATTCCTTATGGTACAAATATCGCTAATATATTTGCAACAATTCCCAACTAAAACAAAAGATTGTTTTGGAATTGCACACTTCTCCTTTAGGAGGAACTCGGGATTTTTAAAAACTTACCACAGAGTGAAGAAATATTTTTTTTGGGATGGCCTTAAATATGATACTCAAAATTTTGTGGCGGAATTTTTGGTTTTCCAGCAAAATAAAGTTGATACAATTAAGACCCCAGGTCTTATACAACCTTTATGCATTCCAAGTCAATGTTGGGAGGAGATTTCAATGGAGTTTATCACAGGTTTACCTAATTCCAAAGGAAAGAGTGTCATCACAGTTGTAGTTGATATACTTACCAAGTATGCACACTTATGTGCATTATCTCATCCATTTAAAGCAAGTAGAGTTGCTACTACATTTGTGGAAACAATTCAAAAGCTACATGGAAGCGTGAAGAATATTGCTAGTATGAATCTTAATTGCAAGTGTACGAAAAAAAAAATTATTTGTACATAAAAAAAAAACCCTAACAACAAATATGGCTGCCAATATCCTCATATCTGCAATTAGGTGATCAAGATAAATGCTGCAAAAATATAGATCTATGCATCAAAATACATCAAGTAGTAAACAAAACGATATTTACCCCATGCATCCAATAGACAAGACAATAATATGTTAAATGAATTTTGTATTAAGGGCACCTGGGAGGAAAGCATAGAAGGATGTTACCAGTTCTTCTCAATGGTATGGGTTCTTGTAAGTCCTCCACGCTTCAGATCTAAAATCTCTCTCTCTTGATGGTGTAGAAAACCCAGACGAAAAGTGGAACTCAAAGGGAGCTCACAAGAAAATAGTAGCAAAATATGACAATGATGGTGGCTCAAGGTTAGACCAAAAGTATAGATCTAGAGTGATCTTGAGGCAACAAAAGGTAGTGAATGAATGGAAAAGCCCTTCTATTTATAAAAAAATATTGAGTTAGTCTAGATATTGGTTCATAATTAAAATATTATTAGCCAAATCAAGATCCAAATTTTATGGAATATTTTATTATATTTGTTGGAGGGAAAAGGAATTTGACTTGGGTCAAACCCCTTTATTTGTAGATAATAAATAAATAAATGATTTATTTATTATCTTAAGGATGTGGTTGAGTAATAATTAAATAAATAATGATTTATTTAATTATTTATGAGTGATTTAGTCATATTTAACAAGGAATATTATTTAAATAAGGTTTAAATAATTATTCTTAGAAAATAATAAGATAAATAATGATTTATATAATTAATTTCCCTGTTTTGAGTTAAATATAACCAGGAATATTAGTTAAAATACTTTTTAACTAATTAATCCTTGAGGAAAATCTAACAAACATAGATTTATTTAATATTTCCTCATGGGGTTTCCTATTTAGACCATAAACAACTTAATAAAGGTGGTTTACTAAGTTATTTTTCATAGTTAAAGCCATTTTACTGAGGGTAAAATGGGTCTTACATGGTGTACTTAGGTCCATCTAATAGTAATAGGTTAGATGACCAAAAAATGGTTTAACATATTTCCCCTCAGCGTGCAAGCGTTAGGAGTTAATCATATAACTGAAGTACATTGTAAGAACTCAATCACTAGACACTGAAGGGGAAGTCAGAGAGAGAAATATAAGGTAGACCGAAGTGCTAAAGGACTAGATCCTCAGGAGGTGAGACTTATAGGTGCGAAAAGTCTCTTTTATGAGTGAGTACCTGTTTTATAGGCAGCGGGGGAGGCATACCTATATAGTACATGCTGACATAAACATGAGGCAGATTAAAAACATGATAATGAATCCCACATACATATTGTGCCTAGGATAACAGCTAGGACTTATACAATAATATCTGAGGACATGAGATACAAATACAACCCAAATGCCTCTATAAATAGGAAAGGGCTCTAAAAATTTGACCGATACATGAAATCAAAAGGCGCTGCAAGTGGCTGAGGCTGACATCATCAAATATAGTGGGTTGCATCAAAGGCTGTAATGAAGAGGTCATCTGGGCATATGGGGGGCTACCTGTAGGGCCAATCCCTCATGAGGGCTGAAACATCTCACACATACCCATGAATCACCGGTATCAACTATTGCATCACTGAACCATCAAGCTTACGAATTACGATCATGTTGAAAGGAGTTGGAGCTAAGAAACAATCAAGTCAAAGGTCGGTAAGGAGTTCCTTTTACAAATCTGAGGCACCGAACAATATTGGAAGCTAGAACCAAAGTACACCACCCTTTAGACCTGTCTTCTGGAATGAATGATCTGACGTCGACAAAAAGAGGTCCACCATAGGTGAGGCAATAAGGGATCCTCAACTAAGGCACGAGAGAAAATAGTAGAGCGACTGATAGACTGATACCAGGGATGATCATAAAATGGGGGATACTAAGTAGTGGACAGATGAATTCCCTTGTTAGAGCATAAAGGACATGAATGACATGAGGGATAGGGGACAGTGGGACTGGAGGCCAAATGTGCGACTCGAGAGAGGGACCAAGCAATGAAGGATGGAGGACTATCACGGAAAAAAGGAACTGGGATAGATTCCATGAATGCAATGATGACTCAACTGAGATGCTCTAAACAAGGGTAACTTGATGGTGTTGCCACACAATAAAGGTCCAATGGGGACCTAATAAACATGAGTACAAGATTGTAACTCACGACGAAAATTGACACGAGTGTGGACAAGTATGAAGGCATAGTGGTGCCCCAAGTACAAGTGTTGCAAGTGAATGAATTCAATTTTGAGGAGTGGTGAAGTGATGCTTCTTGGAAAAAATGTGTCATGGTGAAGTATAAAATCACAAAAAACTAATAGATTTCCATTTGAGGGATCAATGAGAGCTTTCCAACGGTACAGATGGATTTTCGAACTGAGCTACTGTTTGGTCGTAGCAAGCGAAAGAAAAAATCATGGGTTTCTCTTTTAATAAGACATTTTCCCTCCAAATTCACTCATTTTCATATGGAGATGTGGTGAATGTAGAGAGGAGAGAAGGCCCTAAATCTTGCGGTGAGCGTAGCGGACAAACCGACTATTGGAATCGTGATCCGTCAGTTGCAGGTGAGAGGCCTAACCTTACTCTTTCATTTTAGTGGATTGAAAGTTCAGTTTAGGTCCTTGGAGCTTAATAACAGACCCCTACTCTTCTTCATGGCCAGGTCACACTTTTTGGGGAAAAAACTGCCACCTAGGTAGCAGGTTTTGGGCAGAAAACTGCGACCTGTCCCAGGATTGGGCCTGAAAAGTGCGACCTAACAGAGAGGGTTTTTCCTATGCTTTTTTTTGGCTGAGAACTTGGTTTTTATGTTGAGATACAATATTTCCTATATGTACACTAATAAATATGATGGTTTTGTACATGTATGGCAGAATTATAGATCAACTGGAGAGAGAGAGACCTAGGCTCATTACACTCGGAGATCCGGGAGGATCAGGGTGTCCGCAGTGCATTGGCCAGTTTTGGGCTTCTGAAGTTTGTGGAGAACCCTCTAATGAGATCTGGAGAGATCTTATTGGCCCATATTATCAGTTATTGGGATGTAGACCATGAGGTATTTATAGTGTAGGGGCACCGGATCGAGTTGACAGTCCAGGATATATATTTCTTGATCGGTCTTCCACCACTTGGGATGGTTGGGAATAATCAGTCATTGTTACCATGAGGGAGGAACATCATGGAGTTTGTAGAGAGCTGTTTTTGACCAGGTCTTCAAGTCAAGGGGACTCAGATACCCATCAGGGTTCTAGACAGATTGGAGACCTGTTTTATGGCCGCGGCAGTGTTGTGGATCCTGGGCAACCAGGTACTCCACCACATCACTGGAGGGAAGATGATTCTTGTGGAGAGTGTGTTGAGTAGGACCTACTATGGGTGGGCCGAAATGATGCCGTCGTCATTGAAATGATATTTTTCACTATGCAAGCAGAAAGAAAACCGTGACTATGCATATGGTATAGTTTTGTGCTCACTCTTCTTCGAGAAGATCCTGACAACTCGACCTCACATACGGCTCTAATATGGGGGCCTAAGAGAGCCCAGGATGTGCCAGTGGGGGAAACTACTGTGTAGAGGAGGAGGGGGAGTGGTCAGAATGGCGTTCTGACTCGAGTTCTTTGCTCATTTGGATCAGATGCCATTGTACATAGACGACTATCCCTATAGTGGGATGAGTTATCATTGAGACCTAGATTTTCCACTGTCTCCTGGTCGAGTATGGGGGCCTGATGGTAAGTGAAAATTTTCTAATCATTTATGTGCATTGTAAAGTTTCAGAATATTGTATATGGTACTGATTCTTTCACTTTTGGTATGGATATACAACACCGGTAAAACTGGTCGGGTATATGGGACGACCTACAGTATCAGGAGCTGCAAGACCTAGTGGGCCATGGGCACAACAAAATGAGGATGCAACAGCCCTCCTAGAGGACATCCTTTGTCTATGTGAGAGGCTTCTGACTATTGTTTTAGAGCACGACTGGCAAGAATTAGAGGACCAGTACATAGAGAAATGTATTGGTCTACCCTCGTAGTGGCGAGGGGTCATACGGTGAATGGTGATGGCCGGATAGGGGATGCGTGATCTACAAGCTGCAAAGGAAGAGCCATTGGCTCGGGATCCTCTAGATAGTGATTAGGTGTAGGGGCAGGTGGTGCCCCGAGTTTTGAGTTTTTGTAACATGCTATGTCATGTCATATGTATCAGAGTTGATGGACTCTAAAACATTTTATATGACACATATTATGGATATACATTGTTTTTATGGTTTTATGTTATTGTCTTCTATTAAATGCGTATGCTAAATTCCAATCTAGAATATGGTTTTCAATGCTATCTACATAGTGATTTTTTTCTCTAGGTACATGACTGAATATAATGATTTCAAATTCACGCATCAAAAGCTTCACTCGTAAATATCTTCTAAAAGGGATAGGATTATGCACACGATAGACACCATTAAATTCCATGACAAGAAGCAAGGAATATAAAAGAACATGAAGGTGGAGGATGCAATGCGAAAGGGCATCAGATAATACACCTCGCACGACATCATATTTGGCCTGATTATTGGTAGCAGTACCAATGCATACACCGTTCGAGAGAACTAGATAATGCACGGGGGTAAAGATAGACCAACTTGTTGAGGCTAGATTCCAGGAGTAGCGACTTGCACCATCGACATACCGATATAAGGTGTGGACGAGAGGTTCATCTAGAAAGTGTCAGAAGACAACAAATGGGAGGATGATGAACAATGCTTGCAACCTTAGCGCATAGTAGAGATTGAACAAAAACTGCGAGAGGGAGTGATCTGGGTATAATGTCTACTACTCACACACTGATGGGTAGGTGGTGTGTGGGAGCTACAAGAGGTGTAGCTTGTGCTCAAGCCATAAAATTCACCATACACATGGATGGTGCCATCCCACTTATGGGTGGGAAATATGAAGTTAGGGGTGGACCAGACTTCCATGATGTCATCATCACAATGGAAGATGGAGTGATGGGAGGAAGGGAGACCACATGACTTGATGAAGCTACCTAATTAATCATCATGAGAAGAGAGGTTCCCATGCGCATCGTCATGGGGGATGACAGAAGAACAAGAATATAAGGGATCCACCAATGTTGAGCCTAGGGTGATCGCTGAAGGGAGGTCGAGCGAAACAACAGGGGAATATTCAAAGGGAGCTTCCACCGAGGGTCTCATGGATGATGATAGGTAGAGGATGGTGGCCGTAGGCTTCATCATCTCGACATCAGGAGGGGGAATTTCAATTGGAGCAGGTAAATCCTCAGTTTGGCCCACAACATATTGCACAAGTACATGAGAGGTCGATTGGTTTTGTTCAACCTCATACTCCCTAAATACCTCAAAAGAGGCGTGGTAATGCGTAAGGAAGGGAAAATGGTGAGAGTAATGGCCATGGAGATCAGACAAAGAACAAGCTTGGTTGGTTTGAATAGTCTTAGGGTTCTTATCTATAGTCACGGAAGAAAGAAAGGCTTTAGGGACTGTAGACTTAAGGAACACAACATTAACCATGGGCTTCATACGGGGCAACTCAAGATAGGTATGGGTGGCATGAACGACAACATCACACAAAGCACAGGGTTTTGGAGGCAGAGAAGGTGTAGGGTCAGTCAGGGTAGCCTTGTCTTTTGAGGACCTCTTGCGAGCTTTTCCCTTCTTACCCGAAGCGGTCGCAACAAGAGATGGTTCCTATTGAGGTGGTTCAGGAACTGCAATAGTGGGAGAAGTCATAGGGACTAGTTGAATTGGGGTCAAAGCAAGATAACTTTTGGGTTGACCAGGCGGGGTAGAGGTTGGCGGATCAAGGTACCAGATGGGAATCCGCAGGGTCAGGTTAGGAAGAGAAAGGGTAGCCATAATAGGTACAACGTCAATTTCAGGAGGAGGAGCTAGGAACGATATCTAACCAGAGGGGTAATGGCGAGGTGGGACGACTCCAAGATGGTTAAGGCCTGGAGGAACTATTCTAGGAGGATAGATAAGCTCATGAATACCAGTTGTAGGTGAAAGGCCAGGAGGAGAGGGTACAGAAGGCTGGATCGAAGGGATAGGAGCAGGTTGTGGAGGGCGAGGAGGCTGCTGACTAGCAGAAGCGGGTCGCTTGAGAGTAGCCCGGGACGATTGCATCATGCAAACATTCAATGAGCTAGGATCAGAGATAGGAGGAGGAAGGCTAGGGAATGTACTAAGCAGAGAGGAGCCTTTGTAGACTCTAGGTGACACACTGGTCAAAGGATCGACCATTTTCTTACTGGCCACGGAAGAGATGATGAACTTCAGGGAGGTCTGAGACTTCGATTCATAATATGTAAACTGGTCAATGGGAACTATCTTTCTTTTATGTGGGAAGGAAATCTTGCAGTGGACCGTAGATGGGACTGCATACATCTCATAGGTGTAGCTACGACCCAATAGAATGTTGTAATCTAGGGGGGCATCAATGACTTCTACGTCAATGCAAACAGTCTTGCCTATAAGAGTAATAGGACAATTACGGAATAGGCCAATAGGCTGGGAGGTGTGGCCATCCCATGCTCAGAGATTCATCATGGAAGGAGCTAAATCAAGTGATCCAAGTTTCTTCCAAACTGAAGCGGACATCTCACAGGTAGATGCCCCCTCATCAATGATACACCAAGAAACATTGGCATTCCAGATCTTGATTGGGATTTCGAAGGTGATGGAAGCAAGAAGAGGAGGATGTTCTGATCGGTCAACATCGAAGACGATAAATCCATCATCGACAAGATCTACAACACCCATGGCATATAGTAGAGCTTTTCATTGTGACGAGCATGACTGGAGGAGTTCCAACGTTGAGATGGCAGCAAGAGATTGCGCCAAAACATCTACTGTGATATACGAATGGCAGCTTTTCTAGAAGTGGCATTTTGGTGTAGTGGTCCCTTAGGGATCTTGGTATGAACCACTACCTTAGGCCGAAGTATCTGCAAAGGACCATCAGGTGTCGAAATAGGCTCTGTAGAACCTAAAGAAGGTGGCTCGAGGACAGATGTAGCGGGAGGCTTGTTGTACAGACGGGACTGAGTCTGAAGGTTGATGTCTACAGTTATAGGTTGGTCAGAGTTCGTCATGATAATCTGGTAATTGGAGGTACTAGATGGAAGAGGTTGAGTGGCCACCTGACCTTTAGGTGGTTGGGTAGCCACAAATCCTTGTTGAGGGAAAGGATTAGTAAGCATAGTTGGTTGACTAGGCACAACACTAGGAGGGATGGAAGGGGAGGCTTGATGTTCTTGCAATGTTGCTTGAGACTCCCACATCTGCTTCATCTGTGGTAAAAGAGGACAATCGTGTGTGTAATTACCATAAACACCGCAACAATAACAAGGATTGTTTGTGCGAACAGGCTTGTCCTGCTTGGACTGAGTGCCCTGTTGCTGGTTAGCAGTGTTAGGGGAATTATTTTGTGAATTAGGTCCAGGATTACTGAGAGAAGATTTATTTTGAGTGTCTTTCCTCTTATTTTTGGAGGGAGGAGGATTATTCAAACCTTGATGTACATATACCTTCCCCTGAGGGGGCAGTGGCCGCTGTTGTGGGGTTTGAGAAGGAAAGGGAGGAGGAGGTGCTAATGCTCGAGGAGCTGGAGCACCAGGCTATAGATACAGATAATAAGGAGGTTGGGTAACAGTGTGGTAAAAAATATGTTGGGAAAAATAAGGATGCATGCCATATGCTAGATACATGCTATCGGGAGGGGGAAAAGTGGAGGAGTTGCTGGCCCCCCATTGAGGAAAACCATATCCCATGGGAGGCTGAGCATATGGATGAGAGAGAGCTCCAACGATACCTTCAATGGCATGAGATGCCCCTGGTGCATTGGCACCAACGGGTCTAGGAGGATTAGGTAGAACAGTATAAACATAACTCGAATGAGTTTAGATCAGGTAGAACGGTATAAACATAACCCGACTGAGTGTAGATCAGGTTATATTTTAACACAATTTGGGGAGCGGCTTCTTCAGTTTGAGGGAAATGTGATGCAACATCTTTTCCGATAGCAGGAAAGAGAGATCTAAGGAACCATTCCATGTAGACACGGTCCTTGAAGGTAGGGGATCGACATAGGCTCTTTATTATCCATCATTCCTGTACATGATCGGATAGGCAGGTCGTAGATGATTGAAAGAAAGAAGTCAAGAGTTCGGTGCTAGTGTTGTAACAAAGGGGAAACTGGAAATAAGATTAAAAAAAGCCCAATAAAGAGTTGCAAAGGTGGTATGAGAGGATGGGGCCCGATCAAAATACCACTTAGAAGCTTCACGAGTAAAAATATGTTGCAACAACCGAAGATGGATAGAGTCATCGGTAATGAATTTAGAAGAACACCACATGTGGAAAGATTGAACATGATTTGTAGGATCTTCGCCAGCAATACCTTCAAACTTGGGAATATTGGAAGTGACCTTGGTTGGCATTGCAGGCCAACCAACATTATGGTGTATATGGTCATTTATCAACTGGTCAAAATCGGGAAGACTGAGGCCTGCCATATAGGGCAGTAAGGGAGCAGTCGGGATAGTTCATGTTGCGGTCCCACTAGTAGTATTCCTAGCATTAGGGCTGGGGCTACCACCAATTTTAGGTCTTGAACCAGACATAGGAGGAGAACTGGGGGTGGAATCAAAAGGAGAACCCAATAAACTAGAATAATATTCGGAGTGCAGACTTGGTGGAGGACTAACTCGAATCCTACCAGAAACTTAGGATGAAGGCCAAGAATTCTCTGGGATAAACGCCTTGGTGGTGCAATGAAAATGACACAAACATGGTAAAAAGGGAAAAAACAGACCAGCAAGGCCAAAGAGGTGTAGGATCAACTGATTACAATGTCGAAACAAGGGCAGAGAGGTGTAGGATCAATTGATTTCAATGTTTTTAGAGTCTTTTGAAGACCACTTTAGTTGTGCATAACAAACAGCCCTAACAGGAAAGATGGTTGCCAATATCCTCAGGTTTGAAATTAGGTGATCATGATAAATGCTTCAAAAATCTAGATCTATGCATCAAAAGACATTAAGAAGTAAATAAAATGAGATTTACTCCATGCATCCAATATAAAAGAAAAGAATATGCTGAATGAATTTTGTATTAAGGGCACCTTGGAGGAAAACATAGAAGGATGTTACCAGTTATCCTCAAAGGGATGGGTTCTTATAAGTCCTTAGCACTTCAGATCTAAAATCTCTCTCTCTTGATGGTGTAGAAAACCTACACAAAAAGTGGAACTCAAAGGGAGCTCACAAGAAAATAGTAGCAAAATATGACAATGACAGTGGATCAAAGTCAGACCAAAAGTATAGATCCAGAGTGATATTTAGGCAAAAAAAGGTAGTGAATGAATGGAAAAACCCTTCCATTTATAACAAAATTTTGAGTTAGTGTAGATATTGGTGCATAATTAAAATATTATTAACCAAATCAAGATCCAACTTTTACGGAATATTCTATTACATTTGTTGGAGGGAAAAATAATTTGACTTGGGTCAAACCACTTGTAGATAATAAATAAATAAATGATTTATTTATTGTTTTAAGGACGTGGTTGAATAATAATTAAATAAATAATGATTTATTTAATTATTTATGAGTGATTTAGTCATATTTAACAAGGAATATTATTTAAATAAGGTTTAAATAATTATTCCTAGAAAATAAAAAGATAAATAATGATTTATCTAATGAATTTCCGTGTTTTGGGTTAAATATAACCAAGAATATTAATTAAACTATTGTTTAACTAATTATTCCTTGAGTAAAATAAAAAAAATGTAGATTTATTTAATATTTCCTCATGGGGTTTCCCGTTTAGACCATAAACAACTTAATAAAGGTGGTTTACTAGGTTATTTTTCATAGTGAAAGCCATTTTACTTAGGGTAAAATGGGTATTACATGGTGTACTTAGGTCCATCTAATATTAATAGGTTAGATGACCAAACAATGGTGTAAAAATTATTGTAAGTGACACAGATCCCATTTTTACAGGAAATTTTTGGCCAAAATTATTTTCTTGTTTGGGTACTCAACTAGCTCATAGCTCATCTTATCATCCTCAATTCGATGGTCAAACTGAGACAGTGAATAAATGTTTGGAAGGATATCTTCATTGTTTTGTATTTGATAAACAAGCACAATGGGTCAAGTGGTCACCTTGCTATAGGGTAAACTACTTGGGTTGTTTGTTTTCGAATATCCCTCTCAGGGCTTTCCGGTGCCCGAGGCAGACAGTGAGATTAGCTATGCTGTTCACAAATATGGCATGAGCATGTTCATATTAGCTTGAAATAACTTGAAGGAATACAATAGAGAATTACCTCTTTGACAATCTTGGAGTCCCTTGGAGAGCGCTGCGCAGCGAAGCAAGAGTCTTTCTTCACCGGCTCCAAATCTGAGTCCTGCAATCAGTCAAAGCACCCGTGTAATTTCTAATATAACAAGTATCCTATCAATTAAATCAATACACAATAAACATCTAGATTATACACATCTCAGCCATTCATATCATACTATGTAAATGTTCAAACAATAATGACAATATTAAGCATTGAATGGACAAAACGAACACAGTTCTATTGATTTTGAAAGAAGGAGGATTACAACCATCGGTTGTACCAAGCCCTCCTCAGTCTCCCAATCTCTCTTCTCTCTCAAGTGAAGAAGTCCAAGTCAACAAGCTCTCTAGGAACCTCTTTGACTCTTGGCCTTCACAATGTCACACTATTCTCTATTCCACAAGTATACAAGAACTTTGAGCAATCCTTCGACCTTCAATTAAGAGCCTTCAGCTCCTTCTTATAGGAGAGGGAGAAGGCCATTGTTGCCCTTCTCTTTCCACTAGTTTGGAATGGAAAAAGCTTAGATGTTTCTTTTATCTCCATGCTTTTTCCTCTTTTGGAGTTCAGTCTTCTATGGCAATGACCAATAATGAACTGGTGCCTCTGCAGTTTCCTTTGTGAACTGACTCCTTTGTGAGGGAAAGTCGGAGATTCAAATCATTCTCTGTGCTCTTTTCCCAATTAAAACTTAAAACACGGGTAATGCTCCCCTCCAGTGTAAACAGAGCATTTCCCTAGCCACTAACGCAGCTAATGTACTGATTGTCTGCGTTATAACGCTCTTGTTCTGTTCTATATAGGCGTTACCCTGGCAGAAATAGGTTTAATTTAGGGCTTTGTATCCCTTCCATATTTGTATTCCCCTCTGAGCTGATGAGGAGGTATTTTGACATGTAACAGATGCCCCCTAAAGTGTGAGGTCAGAGATGAAGACGATGGCCGAAATACTTTACAATTTGTGTAGAGATAGAGAGATTGAAAGACTGAGGAAAACCTGAAACAACAACATATGTCAGAAAATATAGTATTTTCCTAGAGTCGGGCATGTCCCATGCTCAGTAGCTTAAACAAAATGATTTCTCTAGAATAGAGATATGAAGAATATGTCCACCAATAGGCACAATTTGGAAGTGTCTGTCATAACAGGATCAGGCTGAAGAAGCTGTCTCCATAAACAATATCGTAGCTTGGGGGAGGGAACAAAACTTTAATGGTGTAGCCTTTGCCCCAAGGTCTTGACCGCCGATTCACTTAAACTGCATATTTCTCAACATGTGAATGAAGGAGTTGTCATCGAACATGTGAGAAATCGTCTGATTACCAGTCAATAATGAAAACTGTTAACAGACGCGAAGGTGGCCACCGATAATGATGATGGTCCCTAAGATGCCCAGTACAATCTAGCGAGTGTGAATAAAAGGAGTTGTAGTCGAACACTCGTAGAATCATTCGACCAAGAGCCAATGATGAAGACCCTTGATCAAACACAAGACTACCTGCCACTGATGTCTGCAAGTATCCGGGTACTGATGGTTTTCTGGATCAACTTCCTAGATAAGATGTTGAAGTCAATAGGAAGTGATCTGTTGAAAGGTAGGCACTGAGGCATCCTACATCAGTCAACACGAAACAGAAACCAACTAATTTTTTTTATGATTTGAGATAAGGAAGAGTAAATGGGAACGTCAGACGACAAATAATTTTTGGCATAATGAGCGGTTTGGTTGATAATAGGAGCAGTAGATAACGAGATCTGCTTGAACAATAGAAGGCACTCTAGCAGGGTACTAGGCAGCTGAAGCATGATGAACACCAGAGAGTGTGTTAGGATTTTACCGGTGCAGCGACACTGAGAAATGAAGGCTAATACTCATAGATGGTAGCATTCGGCTAACTGCAAAAGAGTTTTCTGGGAAGTGCCATGTTCAAGAATTTTGCTGCCAAATCGGATTTTTTTGGAAATGTAACAGAGGTAGTATCCATTTTGTCCAAATTTTTCCCCGTCTGATTAAGTTTAACGAGTCCAGACGAGTAAACTCGGTGAATTTTTCATGTTTAGAGAGTCTGAAAAATGTCAGGAAAGACAACTCTGTGCCCCATCTGATTAGATTTAACAAGTCTAGATTAGCAAACTCGGTGAATTTTTCATGTTTAGAGAGTCTAAAAAATGTCGTAAAAGATGACTCCATTGGGGTATGTTTGTCATGTCTTGATAACCGGGCACAACAAAGGGATAATAGTAAGCCCGAAACAGTTCATTTTTCGTAAGTTAGTCCATCGAATCCGGAAAAGTGAGAAATCTATGTTCAATGGACGTCTACCTCATTTTGTTATGAGTACGAGGAGATGAAGTAAACTCAATATTCTTTGTGAAATTTTAACGAGTCCAACAAAGAAAAACTCGGTACCTCTGTGAAATTTTAATGAGTCACGCGGAGAAAACTCGATTACTTTTTCTGTTTAAAGAGCTTTGAAAAAGAGGAAAAGAATGGCTCCTTATTCTTTGTCTTGATATTTTAACGAGCCTGACAAAGGCAACTCGGGATTTTTTCGGTTTTATGAGTGAGAAAAAGATTCCTAAAAAGAATGCTCAATACTTCTCCATAGTTTTTATGAGTCTGAAGAAGAAAACTCTAGGTTTTTCGGATTAACGAGCAAGAAAAGACCAAAAAAAAAGAACGCTTGATGCCAACTTCGTATAATTTTAACGAGTCCGAAGAAGAGAACTCGAGGTTTTTCGGATTAACGAGCAAGAAAAATACTGTAAAAAGAATGCTCGATAAAACATGAGTATGTTTGCTCATAAATCTTGATCCCTAATTAGAACATCAGTACCAAATCTCAAGAGTTGCGACATGTGTACAACAAGAAATCATGACTTTGTCGACTGAATTAAGAGAGTCATGCTCGAGAATTTGCTATAAGAAGGTCAGAAGACTTTCATTTTCACTGTTTTGAGTGCTATGAAGAAGCTCTGGAGTGGAAAAGGCGTGAAAATTTCAGCTGACGATTATGGTCAATCCGGGCAACAGTTTTCTATTCCGCGAGATCCGGGTAAGAGCTAGAACCTCCTGCTATCATTTAATTGTTGTTTTGCTAGTTTTTGTTGGTTCAAAATTAGGAAATTTTGAGGCCCTAGAAAAATATTTGCGCCTAACGCAGGTCAGGAGTACAATAGCCACGTTAAACGCACAACCCATGAAGGGGTTCCACGTTAGAACACTCTGTTTTGTACTAGAGCCAGCGTTAGGTGCACCGTGTTTTCTAACAATTCAATTTTTCCATTTTGAAGTGGTCCAGGAAAGTTTTAATCAGTTGAAAATGTTTCATTTGCAGGTTTTCAACTGTTAATAATGAGTATCTAGTGAGAGAGAGAACATGAGCAGGAAGAAAGAGAAATGGTGACGGATGCGGCAAGCTTAATGGCTCTCCGAAGGTGCGGATTGCTCAAGTATGCCCGTTTAGAACTGATGAGGGGTCAAGAGGACCTCATGAGGTGGCTGATCCAGCAGTGGGACGAGCGGCATCATGTCTTTCGGATTGGGGGCAATGAGCTCGCCATCGAAAAGGATGATGTGTACTTTTTGACCGGTTTATCATGTCGTGGGGTGAGGCCCAATTTGACAGGGTCCAGAGCTGACCCTCGTTCCACTACTGATCTTATCCATGCACACTGCATACGTGGCACCCAGGTTGTGAGTAACCGGATACCTATTGCACAGGTGACTCTGAGACCACTGCGGTCTATACTATGGATGATTGTTCGCTTGGTAGGTGCCAAGAGTCAGCATGTGGCCACCAAGGCTCAGATGCTCCTAGCCTTGGATTGCATGCAGCCTCACGTTTTCGACTGGTGTGATGGTGTGGTCTGTCGGGTCTGAGAAGAGCTTACTGCATGCAAGACCCATACTCAAAGAGAGTTTGGGTATGGTACACTGATTGTTTCTTTCATACTGGAGCGGATACCACTGATGAGGCCCAGGATCCCTACAGCGCCATTGGGTCCATGCGAGCCGAGGCAGGCTCGGTGGGCCACTTTGCTTCCATAGACTAGAGAGGGTCCCGTCCGTCACTGTTTTGATGACGGGTTTTTTGATTGGCTAGACTCCCAGATAATCATGATTGAGGATTATCCTATGCAGGGATGAACTTCACAAGCAATCCGGAGTTAGTCTTGCCCCCTGGCACCCAGTGGGGGCCCGATGGTAAGAAAAATGATCAGTGTTTTTTCAAAGAATTTTTTGTGTTTTTAGCTTTTGAATGTTTATGTAAAAAAAAAAATTTGTTGAAAAGGGGTGAAAATTAAGTTTTGACATGAATCTTTTTCTTGCTTGACACAGATGTGGCACCTATTCGTACAGTTGGGGCCCCTCGCTATGCACGGCGAGGATTGCAGCTACCTGGGGCTGGCGCACCAGTAGAGGATGCGAAAGCCAGCGAGGACGATGATACCCAAATTTTAAATGAACTCTCCAGGAACCTGGAGGGTCTGAGTATGGATATACCACTGCTTCCTATGCGGGAGGTTCCAGTTCGTCTGTAGCGGCATACTGTAGGTGTGCTGGAGAGATACCTAGTTCCTCTAAGGAGGATAGCTAGAGCAGTTGTATGCTATTATGAGCATCAGGCTTAGCTGGTGAAGTAGATGTATTAGTATCAGAGCGTGGCTTAGTGTAGCCAAATTTTTGTAAAACACCCCAAGTTTTGGAAGATTTTTCTTTTCGATGTTCACTATGTACTGGACATGACATATATATGTGTATATATATTTTTGGTGATTTGTGTTTTTAAATTTTTATGTATTTTTTGATGTGATAAAAATATATGTACTCATGAGTAAATCTTTTACAATAAATGCGATAAATGCCAATCTAACACATAATTTGCCAAAGAATCGGCTAATGCATTAAATTCTCTAGGAACGTGTTCAAATGTGATTGTTTGAAATTGACGCTCTAAAAGTCGCACTCGTAAAAAATAACGTAGCAACACAGGGTGGCGGACACGGTAATGATTGTTTAACTACATAATGATGAGTTGGGAATCTAACCTGACCACTAAATCGGAGATGTCACGAGATGCTGCTTCCGTGAGGAGTTGGATCACTGACATGTATTCGGCAACATTATTGGTGGCGTTACCCAGGAAGATTCCCCTGGAACCAAGAAGGTCCGACTCAGGAGTATAGAGAACCCAAGCAGCTGAAGAAATGCGTCTAGTGTGATGACTAGCACCATCCGCATATCCAACGAATGATAACGAATGTGATGACATCTGTGCGAAAGAAAAATATTACATGAGAAAAACACCTTAAACCAAAAAATAATCCAGAAGCATCAAAATAAAATAGGAAAAACTTGTATACATAAAATTACAAAGCATATGCCTAGTGCGAAACTAGGCAAAATACTTCTTCAGATAGAGCCCGTTGCGGGGCTCCTCAAGTGGAATTCCATTACAATCCTAGAGTTCGTAAGCTCCTTTTGAGAGGGCTTTAGTAACGATGTAAGGACCGAGCCACAATGGTTGGAGTGTTCCTGCCCCCAAGAGGTCATGTTTTTTATCATATAGTAGAACGAGATCGCCCTCTTGGAAAGAACGAGGCTTGCTAGATTTGTCCTATTGAGCTTTAACTCGGCGCTGGTGAGCTTCAAGTGCTAGTGTAGCATCTCGACGAGTTTTGTCCAAATTATCGAGTGAGAGCAAGCACTCTTCAGTGGCGGTGGTGCCAGGCAGGAGTTCAACGACAAGTTTGAGTGATGGGATTTCGCACTCGATTGGAAGTACTGCCTCAAGGCCGAAAGCAAGTTGGAAAGGTGTGAAGCCTGTGGAAGTTTTAACTGATGTTCGTTATGCCCATAACGTGGAATACAACTTCCTATGCCATGTGGTTTTATGGTTTCTGACCAATCGACGAATCATGGTTTTGAGGACGCCATTTACGGCTTCTACTTGACCATTAGCTTGAGGATAATAAGACGAAGATTGATCTTGTCGGAAACCTAGCATGGATGTTAATTCGGTCATCATATGATTCTGAAAGTGAGATCCATGATCTATGACAATCGATAGGGGTACGCCGAACTGACAGATTACCTGATTAAACAAGAAGAGAGCGGCGGTTTCACCATCGGCCTTAAAAGTGGGAAGGGCTCCTGCCCATTTCGTAAAATAATCGACTGCAACCACGACATAGTTGTGTCCATTTTCCGAAGCGGGTTTGCAGGTGATGAAGTCAACTCCCAATTTAGCGAAAGGACCGACGGAGATAACTGGGTGGAGGGGGGTAGGATGTGCGTGCATTTTCTTTGTGAAAATTTGACATGGATGGCACTTCTGGACTGCTGCAAAGCAGTCTTTAAACAAAGTGGACCACCAGTAAACAGCGTGCAAGATTTTTTGGGTAGTAGCTATGCCCAAAAGATGGCCACCACATGCCCCTGTGTGGCAGTCATTCAAAACGTGTTCTGCTTCATCGATAGTGAGACAACGTCGGAGAATAGTATCAACACCACGACGATATATTGTATCGTTTAGCACGAGGTAGTGCTTTGCTTGGTGGTAGATACGACGACAGCCGTCAGACGTGAGAGCTGGGTGGAAGCGTTGAGTTTGTAAGTAGACTGAGATGTCTCCATACCATGGGTCCGAAGAATTGACCAAGTAGACAGATTCATCAGGGAATGGATCATGAGCTACTTCTGCCAGGTTGATTCTGGGAAGGTCCGATAATAATTCGGCAAAGACAATGGATTTCTTTGCTTTGGAAGCCGTGAAAACCAAATCAAATTGTTGGAGGATGACGATCCATTTGGAATATTTCCCGCCAATAATTTGTCTAGACAAGATATCTCGCATGGGATTCTCCAAAGCAATCACCGTAGTCTGTCGCAGCAATATATAATGTCAGAGTCGGGTGACGGTGAAAACTACCACCAGAGATAGTTTTTTCACATGTGAATAACGTAACTCAGGTGCGATTAGACCTTTTGATAAATATTAAATCACATGTTCGTTGTCGTCATCGTGTACTTGAACCAAAACCATTCCAAGTGAGGATGGTGATGCTGCCAGATAGAGGAGAAAGTCGCGTGAGTAATCGGGGGCACTAGGGAGTGGGGCTGAAACAAGTGCATGTTTTAAAGCATCAAATCACCGTTAAGCTTGGTCATCCCACAAGTATAGTGTTCCTTTCTTCAATAATCGCATGAATCCTTTCGTCATCTCAGCATAGTTAACGATGAAACGACGCAAAAAGTTTTCCTTCCCTTGCAAGCTTTGGAGTTGAAGGATGGATTGTGGTGCCGACAATTCAACAATTGCTTTGACCTTATCGGGATCAACCCTAATCCCGTGCTTGGAAACAATGAAACCTAACAATTTTCCGAACTCGACCATAAATACGCATTTATGAGGATTCAAGCGTATATTGTAGAACCTGCACCTAGCAAAAATTTCTCTTAAATGAGTTAGGTGATTCTGTCGCTTCTTGGAATGAGCCGGAAGGTCATCCAAGTAAGCCTGTACAATATGTAAAATGTCATGAAAAGCATAGTCCATAGCCCACTGAAAAGTTTCTCCAGCATTCTTCAGGCCGAATGGAAGTTTTTTATACGCAAAAATTCCCCAAGGACAGATGAAAGTAGTTTTATGCTGGTCGTCTTTTTTTATGGCAATCTGGTTGTATCCCAAGAATCCATCCATGAAGGAAAAATATTCGCATTTGGCACAATCGTCGAGAATTTGATCAATGAATGGCGTAGGATAATTGTCTTTGGGACAGGCGGCGTGCAGATTGCGATAATCGACGCAAACCCGAATAGTGCCTTTTTTTTATCAACGGGAACCGGATTGGAAACCCATTCAGTTAAGGGAACGGGGTAGATGAAGCCAGCGTTTAAAAGTTTTTCTACTTCAACCTTAATGGCGGCTGCTTTGCGCGGGTGGACAGGTCTGAGTCATTGCCCGATTGGTTTAGCATTTTCATAAGTCTTGATTTTGTGCTCGACAATAGAAGGATCTATTCCGGGCATTTCGTCATAAGACCAAGCAAAGACATCGCGGAATTCTTTAAAAAGATATGTGAAGGACGCAATTTCCTGAAGATTGCAGTCGGCTCCAATCTGAATATTTTCCACGATACCCGTTTTGACCGAGATATCAATGAGCAGTGTCTTGGAAATATTACCCATGTTCCCCTCTGAATCGATAGTGTGAACAGTCGTATAAGAGGAGGGAACTATCTCAGGTTGGCCGAAAGACGGGATTTTAGTTTTTATCACCTCCGAATCAATCGTCAAAGTGCGATGGTGAAACTCTCCCCAAGGTCGTTCTTCTAATGACATGATCTCTCGAATAGCTTCGTCTGTAGGCTAGAATTCATTGAGGAGATCTTTAGAGAGAACTGTGATGGGAGAGAGGTTTGTACCTGTGGTCGAAACCATATCAGTGGAGGGTTCAGATGTGATTTGGATGGCTTGGTAAGCCAACTCGACCGGCGAAAGCAGCATCTGATCTCCATAAGAATCAATATCTGAAGGTGTCGGGATGATCCATGGGTCGATAGAGCCATCTGAAAAGGTGGATATCATTGCAACCATGTTTGGGATCTGCGGCGAGGATAGAGGAAAAAAACCCAGTAGGGAAGATTCCTTCAGAAGACCGGTACCGATACTGATGTAAGAGTCAGTGACACCTCCTATTAGGGGTACAATGCTACTTGGTAAAGTGGCATAATCAGGGGTGTAGAAGGATAGATGATCGACCGTGACTATTTTCCCATCCAATGGAAATAGGATGAGTCGGAAGACCGAAGACATGATGGCGGTCATAGCATAAGACCAACTGCGACTGAGTAATAGATTATAGTCGAGATGACACTCTACGACTTCAACGTCCACCTTTACCGTTTTCCCACTCAGAGTGACGGGAAAGCTAGCAAGGTATCCTTTTGGTAGGAAAGTGTGGCCATCGAAAGATTTGAGGGAATTTGATGGCGGGGTTAGAGTAGGAGAACCTAAATGGAGCCAGCAAGCTTGTGACATAACGCAGGTCGAAGCACCTTCGTCTATGATAGTGCGATGGATTGGTCTCCCTTTAGACACAACCTGCACCTGGAATGCGAGTTGATGTGAGAGGTGAGGTTTAGCCTTTTCCATATCAAATATTTCTAGCATGGAATCCTGGGGATCTATTCCACCAATGGATGAAAGCAAGGCTTTCCTTTGTGCTAGACAGGTTTGTAATACTTTAAGAGCAGACATAGCTAACGGTGCCTGCACCAAATCTTCTACAATATTGTAGTTTTGGACTGCATGTGCAGAGGTGTTATGAGTCATACGTCGAAGTGTCCCTTTGGGGGGATGAATTATAGGTTCAACAGTAGGCCTTTCGATATGTAATCGTTGGGCAGCGGCGGATTGGAACTAGTTCTAGGTTCCTGAGCATCTATGGTAGGATTTCCATAAAGCTTGGCGCGAGTTTGAAGGTCAACACTCTCAATGCCATAAATGGCAGATGGTCCTTCGCTGGAAGGATACGAATCACGATTGCCCCGTTGATGGGGTTGTGGCAGATTTTCAACCATGTGTTGATGTTGCTGCAGTTGATTGGGGAAAGGATTGTGAACAACTGCAGGTGTTCACCCAGAATCCTTGTTAGCAATAAAATCGGTGCATTCCTGCAGCCGAGGACATTTTTATGTCAAGTGATCCTCCGCACAGATTTTGCAAGGAAATTTCATGGGTTTATCCTTTCCTTTGTCATTTCTGGCAGCATTTTTCTGATTAGGGTTATTCTGATTATCCGACTGCTCTTCCGAAGAAGACGTTTTCTTCTTGTTCTTCTTATTTTTCCCGCTAGGTTTTTGTGAGATTTGCACCGAATTTATCTCAGCGGGAGGAAGAGGAGTCATTTGATGGGGGGCGGTGGCAGCCGAGGATGGCTGGGAGGTTTTCCCCCGAGACTGATTGGTGGCTACACCAGAGATCGCGCCAACGAGACCATCGGCATGATCTCTGGTTTTCTGAGTAGCCAGAGGGTTTGGGTTACTAGGGGCATGGGGGAGCAGATCGTAAAGCATGCCGGATTGTGAATAGATTAAATCCAGGTGTTGGGCACGACGAATACATTGATCTTCTGTCACTGCACCAGAAAGGCCAATGTCTTTAGAGATGTGGGGTAAAAGAGACTTTCAAATCCAATTGGCCAAGAGATGGTCTGGTATTGGCGCTTGGACGAGCCTCCTCCTATGTCTCCATTCATGAATATGGTCAGAGATGTGGGTGGCGGTGTCTTGGCGCAGCGATGTTAACAATTCTGTTCCAGTTTCGACTCTAATTGGCAGTTGGAAGTTCTTTAAGAACTCCCTCGCTAAAGCACCAAACATATTGATGGCAGCGTGTGGCAATTCAATGTACCACTTGGCAGCATTGCCTGTAAGGGTGCAAGGAAACAGTCGAAGTCGGACACTATCATCTACCATGGAATTGGATATGGACCATAAATGGAAGGTAGTGATGTGTGTGGCCGAGTCGTCCCCATGTTTCCCGTTGAACTTCGGGATATCAGAAGGAATATTATGCGGTATTGGAGGCCAAAGCGGGTTGTGGTTGATGGGGTCGTTCATCAGCTTATGGATGTCGGGTATGTCCAAAGCTGCCAAGAATGGAAATTGTGAATTTTCCCCCGAGTCTAACCAAGGAAGTATGGGCTGACTACTTAGACCATAGGGTCCCCCCATCTACGTGTTATCAGAAGGGTAAGTGGGACTTTGATAAAAACCCACCATAGGTGGAGGAGTAGGAACATACGGTTGCTGTCCATAGGGCATAGTGTATTGCGGGGAAAACGGTTGGTTGCCCCCAGCATAAAAGTACCCTCCCACTCCAGATGGAGGTTGGGGTTGGTTAGTCCAAATGGATGCAATAGAGTTTCCTAGAGGCATACTAGTACTTGCATAATTTGGCAACGATATAGATCCTACACCTATGTTTGAACCACTTAAGGGGATAGTATTTACAATGGGTTGTCCCATTTGTCCTGAGGATTGCATAGGAAGAGAAATATTCCCTGCTACCTGCGTACTGATAACACTGCCCCCTGGTATAGTGGCCAGGGGGTTTGAACTCAACAGAGGGTTCCAGCCGAAAGGGTTGCTAAAGGGCACCGAAGTAGTCATGCTCATGGGAGGAGCTACCGTGGGCCCCAACGTGGTCATGGTAGGAGTAGATGCCGAAGGGTTCGGTAAACTACTGACAGTTGTGTTGACCATAGGATTGGGGGTAGGTATATGTTGACTACTGGGGTTACCCAGTAATGGCATAGAACTGACCACCGGCAGGAAGGATGGTGGCGAACCAGGGACGGTTGCCATTGTTATCGACCCTGTGGATTCCGGTGGTGAAATAGATGTTGGTGCGGCCGCAGACATATCTCGGTGTGGTGGAATCTGGACTATCACAGGCCCTAACGGATCAGTGAGCGGAGGATTGTAATTAGGTACAACGCCTTCAGTGAAAGGGTTCTCCGGAAGTTCCGGCTGATAAGGGTCTATGTGATAATCAAGATTAGTCAGAGGAGACTGCTCTTTCGTAGAAGGCCTGGGTTCACCAAGGTTCAGTTCTTCCTCAAGGGTGAGAGGAGGTAGACCTTGCTGTCATCGAGACAGACGGCGTGGGTCAGGGGATGCCACGGTGACCGGTTTAATTTTAACAAATTTTATTAAATTGTGATCTATTATAAAGTCTCAAATGACAGTAACCACACACCTAAAAGAAAGAAAAAGGACTTTCTAAAATCAATCAGCAAGCAGCCAGAATAGGGTGCCCTGTCTGAGTACTACCGTTCACTGGTGATGAAATCTAGTATCGCAATAGTATACAGAGAGGATTGGTTGAAAGTACAGTTACGGTCACTCTAGAGCTTCGCCCGAACCTCAGACGATAGGTGTAAGCACTCTCGTGAAGACGATTACCCTCCTAAAGACCGAAGACAGAGTGGGTCTGTCTGTTTTAGGTACCAGGACAGCCCGTCCCAGTCACCTTGTGTAAGTCCCTAAAAGTATGGCCACTAAGGATACCTCAAATCACAGACATCATCAGGGGGGTCCACGGTCAAGGACAATGTGCTATATGGGCAGAATACCTAGATCCCCGATCTAGTTTCGACATCCTCGAAGGGAACCCCAATATATAACACACCCACCGGATGCAGTCGAAGGCGGGCTACCTTCTTGTGCACCCAAGTGTTGTCTCGCGCTGAGCTCCGATAAAGGAACGGTCCCGATAATACGAGTGCAGTAGGATTTCGCTTGTTAATGACTCTAGTTTCAATTTTTGAGATCTTGGGTATTTTTCTTACTGTTCCTAACCCAAGATCCTATCCTGAACTACTATTTGTGTGAGCTCCAAAAAAAAAAAAAAGAGTAATGTGATTGATTTTATTATCGCTTTATTCTGAGTGTACTTGATTATTAGTCTTGCGGAGGGGGAGTGGACGTATGAAATGTGATGAGACTCTAACTCAAGAAACCATGCAGCTTTGTGCTCTAAATATTAAATTCAATGAAGAGTGTTTCTACAGGGAGAGGTTTCTTTTTCAATCATCCATGCACCAACATGTAAATAACACAGCTCAACTTTTAAAGATTCAGACTTCTATCTACCTCTTTCAACAGTTGATGAACTAAAACTTTCAGAATAAACTCAGCTAGATGCAGAAAAATAATAATAATAATAATAAAAAATTCTCTTAAAAAGTAAATGCTTTGCACACTAACTAAACAAGAGAAACAAATAAAAATGCCAGCTTAGCAGACAAGCACAGGGATTCAGTCAGTGAAAGGTACTGATGGCCAAAAAACTCTACAGCTAAAACACAGTCACAGCAGTGAACAACAAGGTTTTTGGCTGAGTAACGCTCTGTCTGTGAGAAAATACAGCGTTATAACGCACTGTATTTAAGCATAGACCGCGTTATAATGCACTGGATAGCCTGCATAGGTCGCGTTAACCAGGGAAAAGCTCTTCAGTTGGCTAGACAGGAATAGGACTGAACTCTGCAAGCGTTTGGTATGTCTACTGGGCATCAAAAAATGGTCGGAAGGATCTTTGAACAGAGGAGAAGAGAAGAAAGGAAGGAATAAATAGTCCGGAAACTATGGGGGAAATTCCCCAGCGGAGTCACCAATTCTGCTATAGGGTAAACTGCTTGGGTGGTTGGTTTTCGAATATCCCTCTCAGGGCTTTCTGGTGCCCGAGGCAGATAGTAAGATTAGCTATGCTGTTCACAAAGATGGCATGAGCATGTTCATATTATCTTGAAATAACTTGAAGGGATACAATAGAGAATTACCTCTTTGACGGTCTTGGAATCCTTTGGAGAGCGCTGCGCAGCGAAGCAAGAGTCCTTCTTCACCGGCTCCAAATCTGAGACCTGCAATCAGTCAAAGCACCCGCGTAATTTCTAATATAACAAGTATCCTATCAATTAAATCAATATACAATAAACATCTAAATTATACACATCTGAGCCATTCATATCATACTAGGTAAATGTTCAAACAATAATGACAATACTAAGCATTGAATGGACAAAACGAACATAGTTCTATTGATTTTGAAAGAAGGAGGATTACAACCATCGGTTGTACCAAGCCCTCCTCAGTTTCCCAATCACTCTTCTCTTTCAAGTGAAGAAGTCCAAGTCAACAAGCTCTCTAGGAACCTCTTGGACTCTTGGCCTTAACAATGTCACACTATTCTCTATTCCACAAGTATACAAGAACCTTGAGCAATCCTTCAACCTTCAATTAAGAGCCTTCAGCTCCTTCTTATAGGAGAGGGAGAAGGCCATTGTTTCCCTTCTCTTTCCACTAGTTTGGAATGGAAAAATCTTAGATGTTTCTTTGATCTCCATGCTTTTGCCTCTTTTGGAGTTGAGTCTTCTATGGCAATGACCAATAATGAACTGGTGCTTCTGTATTTTCCTTTGTGAACTGACTCCTTTGTGAGGGAAATTCGGAGATTCAAATCATTCTCCGCGCTCTTTTCCCAATTCAAACTTAAAACACGGGTAACGCTCCCCTCCAGTGTAAATAGAGCATTGCCCTAGCCACTAACGCGGCTAATGTACTAATTACCTGCGTTATAACGCTCTTGTTATGTTCTATATAGGCGTTACCCTAGCAAAAACAGGTTTAATTTAGGTCTTTGTATCCCTTCCATATTTGTCTTCCCCTCTGAGCTGATGAGGAGGTATTTTGACCTGTAACACACCTCTCATTGAATGGTGGCATAACACTTCCTTCCATACTACAGCAGAAATGACCCCATTTATGGCACTTTATGGATATCATCCACCGTCCATCACATCTTCTTTAAGGGAAATTCTAGGGTTCAAGCAGTGGAATATCACCTCGAGCATCAACAAGATGTTCTCCAACTCTTAAAGGATAACCTATATTTGGCACAAAATCGAATGAAACAACAGGCATATCAACATCGCAGTGAGAGAAGTTTTGATGTAGGAGAATGGAAAAAAATGTCCCTCAAGCAAGCTAAGAAGGATATTAAATTATCTGCAAAGTACTATGGTCCTTACAAGGTGTTGCAAAATATTGGTACTATGGCATACAAATTGGAGCTTCTTTCTTCTTCACGAGTTCATCCAGTTTTCCATGTTTCATGCTTAAAGAAGGTTATAGGGGACAAAATTCTAGTTCAAACAATATTTCCAGAACTTGATGAGGAAGGAAAAACCATTTTGGATCCTGAAGCAGTCACAGAAATAGGAAATCAACATGTATGAAATTGATCAATTTCATAGTATCTCATCAAATGGAAGACCTTTCCCGCTGAATATTCTACGTGAGAGGATGAGAATAGTATACAAAAGCACCTAGAGCTACTCAAGTGTTGAGGAAAAACAATTTTTTGAAGGAGAGGAGCATGTTAGGTCCCTATATTACTAGTATAGTCCCTTATTATTATTAGTGTAACCCCCTTAATGTTATTGTTACACCGCTATAACCCCCATATTGTTATTATTGTTCCCTTACATTATTATTGCTAGGTCAGCTAGGGTTACATTGTGGCCCCATGGACTCCTATATATAGAAAGGAGTTTTTTTCATTTGTATCATCCAAGAATTGTTCATTTATGTAATATATTGGAGGTTTCCCCATCGAAGTGGCTGATTTCTAAGGCGTTGATCTCTCCATTCTTCTATTTTTGGAGCTGGTTTCATAGCAAACAACCTCTGAGTATTCCTTAGCAGTAGGCTTCTAGTGGCTTCGGGCCCAACCCAGGGGGTACTTATGCTACTTCTACGCTATACTTTTATTTACATAATTTACATTCCCAGTTATTCATTTCGTTTCATAATATATAGTTTAATTGGTTAATTGCGAGTGTGAGGTGTTATAGCTTCCTTTATACTAGACTATTTTACCATTCATGTCCTCTTATCTAAAATCAATGCTTTTAAAATTACTATATTAGTTTCAGCACGATTTCTATTCAATTCTGCATATAGTTAACCTTTGAATCTTTTCATCATCATTGTGAGCATTTGGTTGATGTTTAATTGAGAAGGATGTTATTAGTTGATTAAAAGAGAATTCCATTTCAAAATCTAGAATAATTGAATGATGTTCAATTCATTAGAATTGTTGTTCAATTCATTAGGGTTGTTGTTCAATTCATCGAAGCATTGTATTCAATTGCAATTTATTCTATTCGGTCTTGATTAGTTATTTATGCATAGGCTTAGAACAAATTTAGTTCCCTTGAATAGTTAGAAACATTTCGTAATTCACTTCCAAGTTGGTTTGATTGAATTTTGAGAATTAGACAATCTTCCTTATGACGATTTAGAGTAGTTAACCTCTGATGTCACCTTCATATATTTTTCTTACACTCTTGAAGTAACAAGAATTGTGGGTTGATAATTAATGAAAAGCATTAAGGTTACCTTTAAATAGTAAGCTTTATGACCCAACAAAAAACCACATATTATTATTGTTGTGATGCAAAGGCAAGCTCCAACTCCCTCTTGCAATTTATTTTATGTAGGCTTCAACCTATAGGAGGCTACTACCCGAAATTCTGCAGGCTACAACTTGCAAGGAAGCCCAAACTCCCATAATTTTTTGCAGGCTACAAACCATAGGAGGGTCTTACCTCAACCAGCTACAACTGGACATCTATCGAGATACAACTTGACATGGAAGCACCAACTCCCTGATTTACCTTGATATCAGCTTTGTTTTTCTCCTTCTTCAATGTTGCCCTTCCAGCCTTCAAATCTTCTTCATATCAGCTCTAGATCTACACACCATATTTATCTTCTCTCTCTCATTATTCCACTCTCTAACCTCTTCTTGTGTATTAAAATAATGTCATTTATATAGATCACTTCATGGTTGTTTGCATTCTATATGGGAATATGAAGTGAAGATGCATGACTCTTGCATTCCAGCTGCTCATTTCCTCACTCAGCATATTTAGGATGTTACAACAATGTATAAACCCATTTTAGTATTAAATCGGAGTCTTTCTTTGCCTTGGAGACATTCCTCTGCATCACAAAAAATATAAATTAATTAATAAATTTATATTTACAATTAAATATGTCACTCAACCCTTTCAACTTCTTATATTTGTTGTGTGCTTTTCCTCTTCTTCTTTTTGTCCCTTTGCCTTTTATGTTTATGTAGTTATATTTCCAACTCTACTACAAAATTATTGTCTTAGCCCGACTTGACCCATGCCTTTATGTTTTACACCACCTTCACCTATTGCATATCTTACCTGTAGCATTCTATGCTCTTCTTTGCTCCTTTTCTCTGTGTCAGGTTACTTACCTGAGTCTCCTTCTGCCCACGTTTAGTATTTGTTATCAAACTGTCGCAACCACATAAAACCTCTACATAACTGCTGGGTCACTCTACCCAATTCCATTCTCTTACATTCATATTTTCACTTAACTTACTATTGCAACTATGTATAACATTGTTCTGCATGAGGTTGGATCCTTTTACTTACCCGAGCCTTTTCTTGATATGCTGAGTATTTCCTTTCTTACTCGAGTCTTTTCTTCCACGTTGAGCCTTTACGTTTATCCCATAGCCACAATTGCATGACACTGTTCTACACTTAGATTTAGGTCTTACCTGAGTCTACTCCCGTTTAGAGTTTTCTTTATACACCCATTTAAACATAAACCCAAAATAATTACATACAGGCAGAACTTCTTTAATAAAGGGTCACACAACACTTTCCACCAATCATAGGCAGTCACACTTCGCACTTTAAAATATTTACTTTCCCCACAACTTCGCACTTTGCTCAGTCACTTTACAATTTAACTTAGTGGTTAACCTCTATTTCATGCGATCTGCGATATTGCGTCGTGCCAACATGTGTCCCTTCTCCATTCTGCATTGCACACAAAATTAATTACCTTGCAATGGCATTAACTCTTAAATGCTAAACTTTGCAATTTTTTCTTTTGATCTCCGTCGTTTGTCTTCGTTGGATTTGATGGTCCATGCTTCTCTCCTTGCCGATCCACTTTGCATCGCAAGTTAAATAACCTAACTTACGAAATATTAACCATAAACACTATACCCTGCGATGTGTGATATCTTCATTGTTGCGATGTGATTGTCACCGTTGATCTCCACCAGATCCATGGTCCTTGTTGTTGCTTGCAAATCTGATTTTCCTTTGATCCTTGTTGTTGCCTGCAAATCCGTTCACCTTCTACTCTGCGCTTCATGCAATATTCAATTCAACAGAGGATTCATGCAAGATCTATGGTCCTCCTTTGTTCTTCTATTTTTTATTCACTCTGACTTGGGATTATCACGCTTGATGCACGTTCATGACTCTTCCCATAACGTTTATGATTCTTCCTTTGTTGTTTTTCTACCATTTCTCCTTTTCTACTTTAAATTCCTTTGTTGCCTTTGCTGCCTTTTCCTTTTTGATTCCTTTTCTCCTTTGGTGCCTTTGCCTATGGTCTAATGCTTCTCCTTACCTCTATGCTTCTCATCTACCTCTCTTTTATGTTTTATTATTGCATTATAGCCTAATCTCCCTCTTTTCCTTATTGTTGTTGCTTCTCTACTCTTTTGCCTTAATGATAGTTCATGTGCTGTTCATTTGTGCTCCTTTGGCATGAATGAAAATATTTCCAACAGTCTCCCCCTTTCCTGTTGATGGCAACACTTCCTCCAACACTACAAAACTTTGTCCAGGACTTCCTCCCCCTTTCATTTTGAGAGGTGTCTTTCTTCCTCTGCTTTCTTTTCATAAGAACCTTTCTTATTCTGCTTTCCTTTCCTCCCCCTTTGAAATCAATGGAAAATGGTTTCACATTTCCCAGTGTAGTTTCTATCCTTGCGTTACTTCTTTCCGAGCTGTGTATAGGCCTTCTTCTTCTGAATTTATACTTTGTTGCTCCAACCTAGTGTATAATAGTTGTTGAGAGTACACTTTGATAATTATTGATATTGCATGAATGGAGGGAATATCACCACATAATGTTCTATACTTATATCCCTTACTTCTTGAAAGAGGTGATATGTGCCAGAATTTTTATATACTTCTATTATAATACTATGATATTGAGGACCTGTACCATACCATACTCTCTAGATCTTTACCAGCTTCATAGATCTAGCTCTTTTGTGACAAATTTTAAGGGCTACTCTCTACCTGGAATGATGGTTTCTTGTCTGGTACTGACTATCACTTGTCTACTGCAATTTTTATTTTCCTTATATTGTAGCCTTTGCTAGTGTAGTCTTTTTATTTTCTGATCATATCAGAGAGTATCATTTGCAAACAGTACCCCTAATTTGTCTCTTAGATATTGGAATCATTCTCTAGCCAGAGGTTTTGTGAATATGTCGATTGCTTATTCCTTTGTTGGTACATGCTCCATATTTTCTATTTTCTCTACTACTTGTTCTTTGAGGAAGTGGTACTTTATTGAGATGTGCTTGGTTTTTGAATGAAGTACTATATTTTTTGATATACTTATTGCGCTTGTATTGTCGCATTTGATAGAAATAGGTTTAGTGGATAAAGTTTGAAGTTAAGGTCTGATGTATTTCAAGTCCGGGGATATGTCGTTTTATGGAGAAAACTTTGAAAGTAGAGGACGACTCTGTTTACGAACAAAATACTAAATTTACGCAAAATACTCGAGTCTATAAAGAAAATTTTGAATGGGAGTAGACTCGAGTAAGACCCAACTCTAAGTGTAAAACAGTGCCATCTAGTTGCGGCTATGAGTTAAAAAGTAAAGGCTGAATGCAAGAGAAAATACTCTGTACAAGTGACGCAAGAGTTGTGTAGAGGTATTGTGCACCTGCGGTAGTTTGGTAATAAAGATTGAACATGTGCAGAAGGAGACTCGGGTAAGTAACCCGACATAGAGAAAAGGATCACAGAAGAGCATAGAATGTTGCACGTAAGATATGTAATAGGCAGAGGTGGTGTAAAAAATAAAGGCAGGGGTCAAGTCAGAGTCCATTACCTGAAAATGACACGGGTCAATTTCTACGGGAGAAATGCCCTTATCTGATCCCAGCATGGAGGGAGACCGGATTCTACTAACTTTCCCCATTCTTGATCAAATACCCCCACCTTGTTTGTCACGAGTGCCAATTATCACAATGTATTTACTCATGCTTCCTCCCTCTAAATAATTTTGGTGACCTCCATAATGGTTATGAATTGGTCAACAACTCTAAGCATGCCTAGTTCTTCAGAGGGGAGTTCGTTAATGTAATTGATGTATCTCCTCATTTTCACCACATTTTCATCCCCCTCTTTACGATTCTCCTCCAACTATACATTGCAATCCCTGATGGTGTTCTTCTTGTAATTCACTAGTGCGACGAGCTCATAATGCTCTTTCACTTATGCTCTAATATCTATCCAAAATATTTTCCTTGCTTCCACTAATGACATATTACCTTTGATTTGTGCCTTAAGATATTTGATCAACTTCTCATGCCATTGATCCTCTTTGTGAAAAGTCTCTACCTCTTTCTGGAGGGATGAGACCATCTTTTGGTTCTCTGAGTAGGCCATGTTGGCTTCGTCCAAGAGTCACCGAGTGGTACGAGCTTCATCTTCGAGCATCTTTAGGCCCACCAAAGCCTTGGTCAAATGCTTTGGAGAACTTTTGGGGTCCTATAGTACTTGCACTAGACATACGTGGTTATTATGAGCTTGTTGTACCTTAGAAAAATTCTCCTTTTATTCGGCATTCTCCTCATTCTTTTGAGGAAGTGCCTCATCCCTTTGAGTAAGTGCCTCAATAAGGGCTTCCTTCTCCTTTTCAAATTTGGCTAGCTCATCTGTTTGGATATGTTCTAAATGAGGGATGTTCATCTTACGTCATAGCTCTTGTACTTCCAACTCATATTTTCATATAAGAGTATGTACAATTGAGTTGGGATCGACTCCTTTACCTCTTATCAACTTTTTTCAATCCTCTAGTTGTGTTGTGAGAGCCTTTGAAATTTCTCTTTCCCTTTGCATAGTGATTTTTGTCTGAATGAGTCTCCTATCGGATTTCTCCAAGGTGATGGCATGTTTGAGAACATTTGAGTGAAAAATTTCCACAATGGACTTACGCAAGTTCATCTTATCAGACAAGGGGATAGAATCCAACTCTAGAATCATTTCCAAGGATTTATACTTGGATCCTAGGGGTAGGGGATGAGAGAATGAGTGTTGGACAACAACTATAAGTTGGTACTTATCCACATCTAAAGATGTCATAAGCCTTGTGTGATGCTTCTCCACAAACTAAGCCAATTCTACCCTCAGTTTTTCTCTTGCAAATTGGTTCTTCACCTCAGTCTACTCTCTTATTTCCTCGTTACCCAAACTGATAGCCTGTGAAAGCTCTCAAGGTGCTAAATAAGAAGTGGAATCATACGACAGCTCAAAACCTGGCCTATCCTTACCATGACTTGTGTGTAGTGAGGTTTCATCATCAATAGTCTCAGTGTCCTCTTCTTCCATCCCTTCAGTCCTCTATTTCTTACTAAGGTGATCCTCCTCTTCCTCATTTGTAAGTTCCCGGTTGGTCTACTGGTCCTTGTGTTCCAGGATGTCCAATTTACCATGTGCACTATCTCCTTTTCCTTCAGTAACTCAGGATTCAGCTACCATCTCTCTATACAAAGGCCATGAATCACATTTAGCTTTCCATTCTATAGAGGCCTAGGTTCATGCTCATATGTTGAAGACATAATCTTCTTCTTTCTTTTTGTGATAAACTGTTTAGGATCATAGTGCCATACATCTTCTCATGGGAAATTCATCTTTCACAACAGACCCTCCACAGAGGGGAGTGCGTGCCTCCAATTGATGGTGAAAGGGCCTATGGAATTTGGGAGCCTCCAGATTTATCCATTCTTCGCATGTAGAAAGTGGGTTTTGTCAACACTTAGGACTTGGTGTATAAACTCAAGGGTGAAAATCCTCATGATCATGAACATCGGCAGGTGGTAAGGTGGCACTTCAACACCATAAACCCTGATCTCAATATGATCTTCAAACAAGTACCAATCATCGACACAATATGTTTCACTGAACTAGAGCCACTCCTTTCTCTCAGGAAAAATCTTGGGCGGGGGTCTATCATGAATGAATGTATAAGCTCTGGAAATGAAATCTGTGACACATTTTGAGTATCCCTTTACCTCTGGGTGTTTGTGAACTTACTGAGTCCATTTGAAAATGGATTTGGGCTCGATGTTTCTCATGGAGAAATTATCGAGTCCTAAACCCTCAAGCTCTTTTTAATTCTTAAATAGGAATAGGTAAAACACCAAGGAGAAGTATTTGAAGGAACAAGAAGATGACATGTCTTGGAACTGTGATTTAATAACTGAGGCGAGGAAGGAGGGGATGTCCATTAAAACCCCCATTTGCATCATTGACCATGGAAACCCTAGGCCAACCTTTGTTACCCTATCGGTATTGTCTAAACCCAAAATTCCTGAGATGACTACTAGGATAGGCTGTATGGTATCACGAAAAAGTGACAGTGGAATTGTCTCTATAGAAGAGAGGGAAGACAGGCACAAAATTAGTGACGAGCTCAAGGAAACCCCTCTATTTTTCCACCGGCAAGTTTGAGAAGTTATAAGAGGGGGTGACTTTAGTAAATTCAACACATTCTTGGGTAGAGGAGTAACATAGGGAATTTCTCATGAGTTGAGGAGTAATCTTGAGGAATTTGACCCCTTGAGCGGAGAGGAAAATATCTTTCCGTTTAATGTAGGTGTTAGAGAGCCAAGTGGTGAACTCAGGGAAGGGATAGATTTTTGGAGAAATTTGGTAACAAAGCCCTAATTCAACCACTATGAACACATCCTCACCCCTCCATGTAAAATATAAGAGCTCGGGCTTCATATGGGCCACATTGAAAGTGACGACTGTGTCATAGAGCTAGGAGTGGGCATCCATGAGTAGTTCTCGACCGGGATCAATCTTCGCTTTGCGGGCTTTCAGGGTTTCGAGGGAAGAGCACTTCATATTTTCCATAACTAATTGAACAAACAGTAAAAGAAAATAATGAAAAGTACTCGAATAGATACCTAGCTAAGTAAGAAACATTGGTAAGTGGTAAATAATTAAAAGGGTCAAGAGTAAAAAAATGAGGCAGAAATAGGTTTTTACAAAGCAGTGGAGCGGGATGACAACTGTAGGGCTGACATCATGAGGACATCAGTAGGGGGACATGTGGCATGAAGTGGTTGGTCGATGATGGTCAAGTAGATGAGGGGCCACATGCCTGACATGAAGGTACCACCTTTGTACCTCAGGCGAACTTACCTTACCTTACAATTATCTCTCCCATCTGTGTATGCATGGGGCCCGCCATTTTTCATTGGGTCAAAATTTGAGGGTCGAGCCCAGCCTTGCCCCCCCAAAGCTTTCCTTATTGGCCAGAGCAAAGGCTAATGTTGTCCCCTCTGACGGGTTAGTCTTGCCACCCTCCATGTTCTCGAGTGCCACTGGAACAACTATGGCCTGCTCTTTTATGAGCAGAGCCACGGCTACCGTCAACTGCACTACCTGCTTGGAGGAGGTGTGTTCACGGTGGTTTGTATGCATGGGAGGTGAACCAAAGGAGATATGTTGGTTTTATGTTTTAGCATTTCAACTAGGCCACTCCCACTTTTCATTAATTTAAGTGTCAATGTGCCTTATCCCTTCATGAGAAACACAGGCCAACATATTTTGTGTTCTAATTCCTAAAATCTACACATAACCTATCTCTCCATTTTTCTTTCTTACATGAACTATATTGGCTACCCAAACTCAATAGGTCAAGGGAACAATTATTTTTGCATGCAATAATTTGTTCACTTCTTTTTCAATTAAAGAAAACAATAAGGGATTTATATGTCTCAAGTTTTTTCTAAAAGCTTTAACCATTTCTTTCAAAGGAATTTTATGTTAGATGATACTAGTATCCTAGGTCTTTAAATATTCATACTACCATGCAAAAATATAAACAAAGTTCTTGAATAGACTTATGCATTTCTCATTAAAATGTTCATGAACATATTTGAATATTATTACCATTTTAGGTTGGTGATATGTTCCTGTTGAAGCCTAGAAAATCTCTGCTTCAAACATTGGGGAAAACCACCCGGTCGGGACCTTAGGACAGCTCCTTTTCCATTTGGTATGGTGGCTCCGACTGGATTTAAAGGATCAGTTTCCTTATAACTAAATGGATTGGTTTGGATGGGTGGAAATAGGACTAAATTAACTGAAATAAAACTATCTGATTTAAACTAAATACTGATAAAGAAATTCTAACACTAACCCGGGTAATTATATGTGAATACAACTTAAGATTGTTCCAATTTAACAATAACCATGAAAATGTATTATTATTTAAATTGAAATATGCAGAAACAAATAAAGATAACTCTGTTTAAGAAATTAAACAGAGTTGTATTAGCATATTTCATTCATCATTGTATACCATCTATATATATTTATGAAAGATAACGTTTCAATTATACTCAGAAATGATATATAAAAGGAAGCGTTGTGAAAACAAATATATATAAATGATAGCAATCTTTAGAGCGAATATCATAAGACAAAAGAAATCAACAGTGAACAGATAGAAATACCTTATTCATCTTGAAGACTTTCAAATGAAATGTGATACTCTAATCCAGTAACTCTGATGCAAAATCAAATTCCAAGGTACAGAAATGCAACACTTCAAAGATAATTCCGCATAAAAATCACCAGATGTGATCCTTTTTTAAAAATATATAAGACAATGGAGTACATAAATGCAATCTCCAAGTCAAAAAATATTAAGATCCAGGACCCTTCTCTAAATGCATGAGAAGGGTTTAAATACTACTTAGCTAAATCTAAAAATAGTCTTATTACAAAAATTAAGGATTCGGTTCAATGACCATCCTTTTCCTAGGCTAAAATACAGTAAAATTAAAACTAAATCTAACTATCTATGAACTTGATATTTAAACTTGCAGGCATCTAGCATATTTTTGAGAAGACGCGGTTGACCGACTTCAGAATTCAACTGTCCTGAAAAGACAGAGTCGGCAAGCGTAGGAGCAATCTTCTCTGTAGCATTGATGATACAATTAAGCGCACTGTGCTGACTGTGTGGCTTCACCAAGTACATCTAGTATGAGTCCCAATTCAATCTTGTCAGCCCTTGGATAGATTTTTCTCTTTCTTCTGCCTTTTGCCTCCATTCTGTTTGCAGTTGATTTGCCTGTGGGAGATATCCTGGAACAGTTTCAGGAATCAAATTAGCTTTGTGTAAATTTTCATTTACACAATCAGTAAGAATGTTTTCCACTGTAGCCGCCTCCTCTGCTGCCTTTTATGCCCTTCTGATTTGTGCATCCCAGTTTTTGAACAGTATTTCTTTATGGTTTTCATTAACAATGGGTGCACCAGCGTTTCTGCCTTCTTCTGTCTTTTTCCATGCCAGATAATCATTGATATTTTTATTAATCAAATCATAATAATTTCGTAAATCTATGACATGATTTGTGATTTTATCGCTCTCTTGGCACAAAGAATTCCATTGCAAGATTTTTTGGCAGAAAACTTCCTCTTGTTGCAGTAGTTGATTGTTCAAAGAGATAGTTTCTGAAATGAATTCTGGAAGCTTAGGATCCTCTTTATGCTAATCTTGGATAATCTATATTTGTTTGTCTTTATCAACCAAGCTTTTTAGATGTCCTATTTGCATTTCTTGAAGTTTTTGTTGTAACTCTTCAAGTTTCAATTGTGCTTCCTTATTAGCCTGTACCTGTTGCAATTGCTGTTGCAGAACTTTTACCTGTTCTTTCTCATTCAAAAAAATTGGTATCTCAAATGCTTTGTCAATTTTTGCAGAAGCATAAGCTTCTGTCATTTGAGATAACTTAGCGAGATTATGAGTAGGTTCTGTGGCAGGATCTTTCCACAAAACATATACTTGTTCTGCTTCAGTAGCAATTGCACTTTCTAATTTTCTCTTTTTTCTCTGTCTCTTCACTACTGCTTTGTATTTTGGGCTGTAGAATACATCTAGAGGAGGAATTTCCTCTACATTAAGTACAATTTCAGAGGAGGGTGTGATTGGTATGTGCTCTGTCACTGTGACTGTGCTGCTTGTTCCTGTGTTCAAAACTTTGGTTGTCTGGACAGGGGTCTGTACATTCTGTCCTTCTACATTAATCAATTGGTTGAAGGTTTCCCATTCTTTGTCTAATTCAATGATTATTGGTTGTTGTTGTACATTGGTTGGAGGAGGATTTGTCTCTTGAGAAGTCAAAATTTGCTGTTGAGTAAGTTCTTTTGATTGTGCAAAATATTTCATGGATTCTTCCATTTTATCTTCCTTTCCTTTGGACTTATTGGAATGCTCAGAAGTCTCTCTGTCATATTTTGATTTAGATTTATCTGTACTTGAACTGCCGTTAAGACTAACACTAGGAGTTTTCTCTCTTGAGGGCTCTAAGCGTAGATTTTCCAAAGGAATAGGAGTCAGTCTTCTTTCTCTGTAAAGTTTGAATTCCTGGAAATCCTTTGGAGATAACTGCGTTTGAGCTGAATTCAAAACTTCTTTAAATGAATTTCTTGCTTGGAACATATCATCAAAAAGATCCTGTTCCCTGGAAAATTCCCTTACTCTGATTGCATTGGTAAAATTCTTAACAATATCATCTGGGTCGAATAACCTTCTCGAAAATTTGAACAACTGTAGGCATGTAATGTTGCCTATCTCTTGGAATGCATGACCAATATCGAACAGTGAAAATGTTCCACATTTCACAGGAAATTGTGGCCAAATGCCTTTTTCTTCTCTTTTAAATCTTTTGTTATACCTCCCTGGCCACAAGTCTGATAAGTAATTTCCTGAGCTACAAGTCTATCTGGAACATATAGGGGTAAAACATGGGGAGAAGCATAACTTTCAAAAACCCTAATATAAGTGAACAATTCTTCTTCAAACCATCTCGCGACGGGGAGAATATCAACCTCTGTTTCTGGGGATAACCTTGGGGCATCCTTATTATGCAATGTTCTGTACAATGGCAGCATTATTCCATGACAAATTTGGTAAAAATGGGGGAAAAACTTAGACTCCCATAGTTCTTTATGGTACACATGAATGGGCAAAGGATCATGGATATTCGATTGCCAACCCATCACAGGGAATTTAGAGACATAACAGATAGCTTCCATGACATAAGCAGATAAATAAAAAGGCGGATAAACCCACTGAGAAACATTTCGTTTAGACCGGTAGTGAAAAATAGCAGTGGTCAAATTATCAGATAGGATTTTGGCCCAGTCTACAATTGTAGAATTAACGGCTGCATTCAACAAAGGAAGCTATTCAGGTAAGATCATATTTATGTCAGGCTTTCCAAAAAGTCTGCATAACATGGCAGCAGTGAAACAATAAGGAGAGGTAAGTGAACCCGTGTTGTACATACCTTGTTTGTTTTTTTTCAATGGTTCACTTCTTTTGGTCCACTCCTTTGTGCATTCTGCCAAATTTGCATGTTCTCTGGAAAAATCTTCCATGAATTGTTTGTTGTAAGTCGCCTGAGGTTCTGGCAACTTATACATTAATCTCAGATCTTCCGTGGTGAATGACCCGATTAGCTCTTGAGCTGGAGTTCTGAATTGTCTGTCTGAAATATCGGAGCTATCCAGCACCCATTTCACCATGTCCGTATACGGGAGAATCCTCGGCCTTGCCGCTATCCTATGGAGAAATGAACAAGCCAGTTCTTTGAGGGTTGCTTCAGATGTATTACTAGAACCTGCTGTAGCCACAACTTTCATCACCACAGGATTTTCTTCTTCTAACAGATTATACATTCCTTCCCAAGTGGATATACCGACATCCTTATTACAAGCGGTGTCTGCATACAGCGAAGCCATTTCTCTGTTTTCAGAATTCGAGCTCTTCTCCTTTTTACCCATAGTGTTTAGTGAAAGCTTTGTATAGACGTTTGCTCCTTCGTGCCTGCGTTTTACGAGTAAATGAGAGTAATGGCATAAGAAAGGTGATGAGACTGTTTTAAATGTGAAGGCGGATGAAATATAATATTTTAATCGTGAAACGACTTTCAATCAAAACAAAATCTCATTTACCATTAATTGTCAATCCAATCATTTAATTTAATCATTAAGGCGCATAACAGATTTGATATATGGGAAGATTGCCTTTGGAAAATGCGGCTACATGAATCTGTGACATTGTGATCTGCGATTTGCCGCGCAATATCACAATATCGTAATGTCGCAATATCGCAATATCGCAAAATGAAGCCATCGCAGTTATGTAAAATAACGCAAAAGTGGAAATTGCGCAATAGCGCAAAAGCGCATATCGCAAATCTCGCAAAAGCGCAAAATGGTAAACATCGTAAAAAATATTCGTTTAACATTTCTGTTTTCTGCGCTATGCGATCTGCGACCAATATGTTTATTGTATAGGCTTTTTAGGATCGCATTATTGCAAAAGCGCAAAATCGCATTTTCAGTTTTATAAAAGATATATATCATTTTGCGATGGATGTGCTATTTTGTTTAAAGAACAACTTTATTGTAATCTATCATAAACTTAAGTGTTTCTTAATGTTCTTTCTAATGTATTTCTCTAAGTTTATGATAGAAAGTTTTATTTGAAAAGGAAAACAAATCCTAATTGATTTTTTGGATTTTTTAACTAAGGGTCCCCATTTATTTAGTATTATTACTAATATTAAATAAAAAAAGGGGGGTTGTTGCTGGTCACAACAGTTCCCAAGTTACATTCTTCTATATCCTCCTTGATGTATATTTTCTCTGAACTTCTACAAACATCATTAGAACTATATAACTTTTCAAGAGGTGTCAATCCATTTGGTATTAAATTAACCTTTAGTTGCAAAAAAAAATTATTTCCTATTGAATCATTGAAAGAGACTGCATCCTCTTTCTTATCTCTAACATCTTCATCTTGATCAATTTCCAAGTTAGAAAATTTTCCAATCATTCTCAAAAAATCTTTAACGTGTTCTTCATCCTCAAAACCCTGCCAATGTTCCACATTATATGGAACTGAGGGCATGTGTGTGATTTCTACATCATATCTCAATTTATGATTAAGAGGATGTTTGAAAGTGATAGATGAAAATGCTAAAGAGTGAGAAAGCTTGTTTCCTTCTCTTGGGACAAACCGTATATTAAAAGCAAGAAATAAATTGTGCACTGAGTCCAATACTTCATTCCTATAAGTTCTCAATATTATATGACTTGTGTGTAGTGATTCTTAACCTCCTTAATCACCACCTCAGAATCCCCAAAAATAGATACAATTTACTCCAAATTGTTTAGGGGTTTCCAGTCCAAGAATTAAAGCTTCGTATTCTGAAATATTATTGGTAGAATCAAATTCTAATTTATAATAAAAAATTCATAAGATGACATTTTGGATAAATTATAAGAATACCTACATGAGTGCCATTTTTTTATTAATCACAATCAAAATATAATGTCGAGATCCCATTTTCTGTGAGCTCCTTACTCTCACCTTTTTCCTGACTAGAATATACATAGGAGAATTACTTGAACTCTCCTCAGTAATGATTTAAAAAAAATTGGTTTCTCTATATAATCTTCTCTCCTCACCTCCAAAAAATTGAATTATAGCATAAGTATAATCTAACTTCAAAACACCTCCCAACAAAGCCCCCTAGCAACTAGAAATAAGCATTCCAAAATGAGCTAGAAAATCTTCCACTGCCACATCCATCACGAGACTTTTCACTGAAATTTGAGCTAAGGAAATAACAAGATATTTAATAAATCCCACACACTTAACATTTTTAGAATTAAAAGAGTAAATATCCTTATAAGGTTTAGTTATTTGTAAGTTCAACTTCTTCATAACTAACAATGGAATTAAATTGTGAGAAGCTCCTCAATCCAACATATAATATCATCTTGATAAAATTTAATAAAATATAAAATCTATTTTTTATATGCTCGATTTTTAGTCAACTCAGCCAAAGGAACTTGTATCTTTATCTTATCCAACTCTTTTGTTATGTTAAAAGAGTTACTTGTCTTTAATAATTTTTCTCGGTCCTCATCATTTTTATTTAAATTTGGAATTTTCTCAGATGAAAGAGCACATTTGTTCAATTTTTTAGCTTTTAATATTTCTTGTGAAATTTCTCCCTCTTTAAATAAAGTCTTTTTTACTGAATCAATTTTTTTCTTCCATTTATCAAGGTGCTTCAAAGGTTGTTGTGAGTTTCCATCTGTTAAGGTGATAGATATTGTAACACCTCTTCATTATTTTGCAACCTCTATATTTTCCTTGATCTAAAATCATATTTCTTATGCAATTCGCCCTGCATAAGTTAAAAAAAATTATTACAATATTGATCAATTTATTGCTCACTAAGGGACATTTATGTTTCATCATTAAACTTCTCATTTTCATCATCTTCTATTTCATTTCCATATAATGTGGATATTTGGTTTTCCTGCACTTTAGCACTCTCCTCCACTGTCTTCAGACCCATCTTCAATATACAAAGGCGGATGGAACTAATTACGATCCTTTCATTCTCTTTGCATAATCTAAAGAGGTTGTCTTATGAACTGTGGATTAAAATTTCGATTTTGACCCTGTTGAATTTGCCTAAGAGGGATTTTCTTCTGAAGTTATAACTTCACCAATTTATTTGATAAATTTTTTGATGACCTTAGTCATAACTTCCTATATTTGGTCATGTGAAACCTCTTCCTTTCCCTTTCCATTGTCCTATGTTTGATTGTTTCCTTTATATTTTCCTGTTGTAGTCAAATTTTCCTCAATTTATAAGGCGTATTTTTGAATCTGATCCAAAGTAGGGGACCTTATTTTCCTCCAGGTGAAACCAAAATCTAGTTCAAAAGCTCCAACAAAAACAACTTGTTCTCTAGAAGGTTGACATTTTATTTCTGTTGGAAGGCCATTATACAACTTGATAAATATTTTAATAAAATCTGCAACATTTTCTTCTTATTTTATTTTAATAGCATTAAATTGTGTCAAATAATACCCATGATCTTTCTTCTCACCCCATCTCTAAGTGAAATTGTCTTCTAACTCTTCCCAAGTGTTAAGTGAATTAGTTGGAAGGGGTTTGGACCACTTCCTAGCTTCTCTATCCAAATACTGAACGAATAACCTCAAAACCACATCAAGATATTTGAGATTCAATTTTTCAATGAAGCCACAAAATGTAGCAATATGTTTCTCTAATGATATTTCATCCTCCTCTATGAAATGAGGCAAAAATTTAAGTTAGTCTTGTGACATTGCATTTATTGCTTGGACAAGATTTAATGGAGCATACATATTCAGAAGCAAAGTGGGTACAACCATATTGAGGTTCTCATTAGCACCTACTTAAAGAACAAAAGGAGGAGGAGGTAACACAGATATAGGAACTGGTTGTTTCAAAGGATAAATATACTATTGCAAAGTTGTAAAATGATTAGTTGTAGCTTATTGAAAATCTAGGAAAAAAAAAAAATCACTCAAACGACCTTTCCTACAAGGTGAGTTGGGGAAAAACTGTATGGGTGGATGCATGAACTTATTCAAATAAATAAAGACTTATGATTGCCTCTTCTGAATGAAATATATAGGTTTTTTATTAGAACTTCTACTATGAGTAGAGAGCATAGGAATTGGAGTGACTGCGGATTTGGCTTACAAAACACTTCTTCATATTAATTTTTCTAGGTCAGATAGGACTGTAATTTTCCACTGCGAGGTATCCAACCTTTTGTGTGGTATTATGGAAGCCACGTCTATGGTTTTGAAGAAAAATACTGTCTAACCCCATTCCTCTTTTACCAATCGAAGAAATGGTTTCGTTTAATTGATCTCGCAGAAAAATATCTCCGTATCATCATTCCCCGACAACAATGAAAAAAAATGTTTTTCCTCGAGAGAGAATCTCAGGTTTTTTTGAGAATAGTGCTCAATATATTTATCGTGACCTTGAAATTAAAAAATTTGTTACCCTTTAATTTTTAAATCTCAGGAATCTAATATATAAAACCCTTGAATATTTATAATAAAAATAAACCCCTCACAATGCCTTCAGATAATTAATACAAATGAACATGAATCATATCGAAATGATGGTGGAAACATTTCTCATAACAAGCTCCTAAGACATAATCTCCTATCTTTGGTTTTAGAAGAAAATGTAGCTAAGTAGAACTGACATTAAGAATAAAGGAGCACTTCATTAAGGTATTTAAATATAAATCACAATGTGATATTAGAGACCAACAACTACATTAATTCATTCTGAGAAGAAATAAAACACATGATGAAACACAAACAAATAATCATACTCATCAATTTCTAAAAAAGTTTCTGAAAGCTTTATTCATTCTAATAAAGATAAAGTACAAATTTTTTTGATACTCTCAGGTCCAAAACTCTGGAACCTCTTATCGTCTTCAGAAATATTCTTATATAAAACAATACATAATGGATAGTTATAAAACCATTAACTTCCTAAAGTACTTTCTTTTGACCATTACATGAAAATATAAATTAAAAGTCTCTTCAAAAAACTATGTAAAAGATTAAATAAAACACTTGGTCACTAAATGGCTTGAGATTCTGTAAAAGAGGAGACTCGTTTTTTTGTATCATTTTCTTGTGGAGACATCCACTCTTTGCGCTTTCTCCACAATTCTACATTTGTACCAAGAAAATTGACAAGTTTTAGTTATGTCATTCGAAAATTGGTAATCCTCGAATATGTTGGATTTTCTACAAATAAAAACTTCACCATCCATATAATCTAAAAGTATTTATGAAAGTAATTAACAATAGTGGATCCCTTTAACAAAATAGCCTTTTCATGAGATCTCCTATTCTTACTTTTTTCCTCTAGCAATAATGTCTCATATGTTTCCCAAGGTAGTGATTTTACCTGTTGATCCCAACAGGATGGTAAACCAACCCTTATTCTCTTATCAAATAAAATATTAAACTTTGTTATTTCTCCTTTGAATTAATTCAACTTTTCTCTACAACTTTCTTGTATGAATTCTTAACAATCATCCTATTCATCTCTAGCATCCACTTGGTCCTATCTTCAATCCCAAAATCTTTCAATTCATGTGTAGACTTGGAGTTTATAAAATCAATATGTCTCTTAGCATACAAATTTTTGTTTTGTGACTTTTTCTTATTTGTCACAATAACTCCTTCTAAATCTCTCACAATAATATTTTCTTATCCAACAATAACAAATACATGCCACACATTCTTCACAACTTCAATAATGTTAGTCCATATGATTTTCCTCGCCTGAATAAGAGACATATTCGCTTTCACCTTTTTCTTCAGTTTCTTGATTTATTGACAAATAATTTCATAATATTGTCTGTACCTTTTGAAATTTTCCTTGGTCATCTACACCTCTTACTCTGCGACTTCTAATTGGCCGCTTCTATATAAAATTGATCTAGAATTCATCCACACATAGAAGACTCTCTTGGAGGGTAACCAAGTTCCAAAATTTCACCTCCAAGATGCCCCGCTATGTCACCTCGTACATCGATGTGTTCCTTCAAGCAAGTCTGCCAAGATGATTTGGGAAGCGCATTACAGTTGGGTTTCTGGGCATTTTGGGGTTGAGAAAATAGTGGCAGTACAATAGAAGTATTTATATTGGCCAAACCTTCGAGATGATGTCGCGGAGTACATCAAATCTTCCACTGCTTGGGCCATTCACAAACCGAAAATCAAGAAGTAAGGCCTCTATACTCCAGTTCCTACCCCTAGTCGACCTTGGGAATCCATCTCCATGGATTACGTGTCGAGCCTTCCTTCTACTAAGCATGGCAAGGACTGTTTTTCGTGGTCATCGATAGATTCTCAAAGATGGTAATTATAGAATCCTGCAAGAATAATATAACAACAGAAGCCACTGCTAAACTTTTCTTTGAATGAGTGTGGGTATATATTGGGATCCAACATACTATCATCTCACATCATGACAACAATTTCCTCAGTAAATTTTGGTCTAGCCTCTAATCAATGTTGGATGATACTAGTTTCATAGGTCTTTAAATCTTCATATGACCATGCAAAATTATCAACAAACTTCTTGAAAACACTTATACATTACTGTTTAAAATGTTCATGAACATATTTGAATATTATTACCATATTAGGTTGGTGATATGTTACCAAGTTACATTCTTCTATGTCCTCCTCGATGTCTAATTTCTTTGAACTTCTAGCAACATCATTAGAACTAAATAACCTTTTGAGAGGTGTTAATCCCTTTGGTATTAAAGTATCCTGAAGTTGCAAAAAAAAATTATTACCTATTGAATCCTTGAAAGAGACTGCATCCTTCTTCTTATCTCTAACATCTTCATCTTGATCAATTTCCAAATTAGAAAATTTTCCAATCATTCTCGAAAAATAATTAATTTGTTCTTCGTCCTCAAAAGCCTACAAATATTTCACATTATCTGGAATTGAGAGTGTGTGTGTGTGATTTATACCTGATATCTCAATTGATGATTAAGAGGAGGTTTGAATGTGCTGGATGAAAATGCTAAAGACTGAGCATGTTTGTTTCCTTCTCTTGGGACAAATCGTATACTAAGAGAAAGAAAGAAATTGTCCACTAATTCCAAAATTTCATTCCTATAATTTCTCATTCTCATACCATGGTAGTGATTCTTAACCTCCTTAATCACTAGCACAGAATCCCCAAAAGTAGACACACATTCTTCTCCCAATTGTTTAGGGTTTTCCAGTCCAAGAATTAAAGCTTCATATTCTCAGATATTATTGGTAGAATCAAAGTCTAGTTTTTAAGAAAAAAGCATAAGATGAAATTTTATAGAAATTAAAAGAATACCTGCATGAGAGCCATGTTTTGAATAAGCACCATCAAAATATAAATTTGAGATCCCATTTTCTATGAGGTCCTTACTCTCACCATTTTCCTGACTATACACAGGAGAATTATTTGAACTATCCTCGGTAATGGTTTTAAAAAAAATTGTTTCTATATATAATCTTCTCCCCTCACCTCAAATAACTGGAATTATAGCATCAGTATAATATAACTTCAAAACACCTCCAAACTTAGCCCCCGATGACCTAGAAAGAAGCATTCCAAAATGAGCTGGAGAATCTTCCACACCCACATCCATCATGAGACTTCTTGTTGTAATTTGACCTAAGGAAATAACCAGATATTTAATCAATCCCACACATTTAACCCTTCTAGAATCAAAAGAATAGATATCCTTATAAGATTTAGTGATTTGTAAGTTCAATTGCTTCATAACTAATAATGGCATTAAATTGTGAGAATCTCTTGAATCCAACACACAATTATGAAGCATAAAATTATGCACCAACAGAAAAATGTAAAAGCCAGGAGTAGATGAATCCACTTCTTCAACATGAGGAGAAAACATCAACACTAGTCTTTCTTCGTGCAAATTTACTGTGTCTGTTGTTAGTACACTATAATCCATGGTATCACAAGGTCACTGATTATTCTTTTCAGATCTTTAATATTGTTAATAATGCTCCATGGCTATTTTTTATTTCCAATAACGAAGCTATTTTCAAAAGGGAAAAGAATGCTTATTCTAAAGGTTTGGAAACCCTGTTATAGGATAAATGTGCTCATGAAATTTCTGCAAAAACAATTATTCCTACTATACTAAATCCATGGCTTAGTGCTTAGAGAACCTTTTAACCTAGAGAATTGAGACTTTACTGCATTATCATATTCCATGGTGGACCCCTCCTTTTTTCTTTCTGGCCCTCACCACCGATTTGATATTGTGGGACCCTTCCCACTCCATCTATTTTCCCGCTCCAGCTCATGATTGCGATATACAAAATATCTGGTGAGCCTTGGTATTGCACCAAGAGTGTTGCAACTCCCAAGGGTTGTCCTACTTTACTTTATCAACCAGGGTTCATAAAAAATTTGAGGTGACAATGATATATACATAGCAAATGCATTCTTTTCATGTCATCCTCTTCTGCTTTACCAAAGGGTGCTATTTCTAAGGGTTCTCAGTGAATTCTGTCACACTTGAATGAAACTAAACTAAATTTCATAAAGGAAATGATAGAAGGAAACTAAATTAAATAGCTGAAAATAAATGATAGAAATGACCCTAATTTAATTTGCATAAAAGGAAATGATTGAAAATAAAAAAATATATTACTAAAAATGAATGGTAGAAAGGAAACAAATTCTAAACCAAACTTAACTTGGCCAATCATCTAAATGCACTCTATTTATCCCATGGTCTATATATCATGCTTCTATTCATGCAACTAATCTATCCATGACTTAATTCTAATTAAAAAGAGTGTTGCTTGGAGGAAATAAAAGGGCTAAAGAGGCTAATGGAGGGCTTAATGCATGAAATGAGGCTTCGAAGTGGAAAGTGTGGGTTAGAATCTTGGAAAACCCTAGAATATGGTGCAAATGGATTTGGAGTGCAAAGGATTGAAAAGTGCGATGGCGAAGACTCGATGGAGGCAAAAGTTGTGATATGCGATATCCGCTATCACAATCACAATATCACTAAGTTGGAGAGGTAAAGGTTAAAGGAACAAGATTAAAAGTGTGAAGTGCGACATGTGATGAGCTAAACATTGCAGAGTGCGATATCGCAATTCACAATATCACAAATCTAGAGGAATAGTGGAAATGTTGATTAAAAATAATGCTAAGTGCGATTCGCGGTAAGTCTTGAAAGAAAAAGGGAAAAATTTCGATTTGCAACATGCAGTATCAAAATATCTCAATCTGCAACAATGAGCAGTAGGTCTTAAGGGAAAAGTTAAACGGTGAGACGTGCGATTTTGATGAAGTAGAGTTGCGGTAAGTCTTGAATGAAAAAGAAAAAGGCGTAGTGAGAAATTTATGATGTGTGTAATATCTCAATCGGCGTCAGGAAGAAATAAGTGTTAATGGAAGTAAAATGAACACTATGATTTGAAAATTGCGATGTATGGTGGCGCAAAGTTAGAGGAGGAAAGGTGGAAGATGTGTTTCAATGGTTTTTCAGGCGTTTAGCATTAAAAAGGTAAAGTAGTCAGGACAAATAAAAATAAAGGAATAAGGAGGGATGAATGGTTTTAAGTGTTTTTATGAATCAAAAGGTGGGCACGGTAGCTGCGAGGAGAGAAAAAAGGAGGAATGCAGGCATAAAGGAAAGGTTCGGGAGTGTAACGCAAAGATGCAAGGAAGATAGAAGATGAAGTGGGATTTTTTGGAAAGCTTCTCCTGGGCTATGTTTCCCATACCTGCAATCAACCTAAATATTTATGCAAGAAAGGTAGATAGTATGTTCATGAAAATAGAGGCACTGATCTAATATATTTCCAAGAAATCATAAGCGAGAAAGAATTTTTGGTCTGTGGGGAAATTTCTACACTCCTCGAGCTCTATTGACAGAGTTGAGAGGGGAAGGTTGACCTCATAGCTTTATGGATTTTATCAACTATTATACCACTCAGTAAGCATATTAAATCTATAGAAAAAGATGATTGGAAGCAAACTAAAACATCAATAAAAATACCAGCAAACTAGCTAAATGCTTCAAAAGAAAAACTAGCTAAATAACACGAAATAAAAGCATGAAACTAAAGAGAAGCTAAGGAACATGGTGTTATTAATTAGTAATTTTCACCTGTTTAGATGACTGAATGCTTTGTCCAAGATTTCCAGAAACATAATTCAAGAATCATGTGAGTTCTAGAAATCCCCGCAAAGAGAAAAATTTTCATTATCCCACATCCTTATCAAAGCATGGCCAATATATCACCCACGTAAGATCAAATCCTGAACTAATGTCCCACACTCTCACTATGTTTGCCACCTCTGCTTATAACACTCTATCTTTGTTCGCCTAAGCCCTCTACTTTCACACCTTGTTTCGCCAAGTAAGCCAAATTTTCCTCCTTGCTCACCAAGTGCCTCAAGCAATGGTGTTGTCAAAAATCCCTGTCCAAAAGCTCTTTGAAGTAAAAAAAATGACTTCTAGTTGTCTAGGATGGTAATGCATAATAGAGTGTCAAAAATCCCACCTCCTCATCCAAGCCCTGTTTCAAGTTTTCAGTCAAAAACCTATTCCAAGGATATTACAAAAAGTGAAATAGGGTCACCTAGGTTATGCGCTATCATGTTTCTAAATTTAATATTTCTATAGGTATTCAAAGGTGAAATCGAGTGAACATGACGATGAGGCCATCTCATTGGTCAAATAACATCAAATAACTTTAAAGCTATCCTCTTCATCAAGTAGTAAGCCTGCAAAGGAGAAATTTACCATGGAAAATCATTTCTATAGGAATTTTTTGTAAATGATCAAACAACAGAACACAGTCAAAGGAGGAGGCCTATAAAAAACTTATAAATGTAGCCATAGTTGGTAGTAAGACACAAACAGACTTCATTTTACAAGGAAGACCAGGATCTCGTGATAGATTGTTATGAAGTGCTGCCCATCAAAAGGTCTGTGCAGGTCCTAAAAAACAATGGCACATAAGCAACATTGTACATCAATCAAAATATCATTAAAAAGTGGTTTGACCTCAAGCATGAATTTGGTAGAGGGACAACTTCCCTTTGCTTCATTCCTTTAAGGAAGACCAAAAAGCCATCAGATTAGCCATAAGGTAAGGTAAAATAAAAGGATCTTCATAAGAGGACTATTCATAGCGAGAGGGAAGCAGCAGGTATGTGCTCAATAGGAATCAAGATGTATTACTATTTTGACAAAGAAAATAGAGAAAAAATAGGGTTACAAGGGTAAAGGCCTCCTCTACTCCTTCAAGTGTAAAGGGAAGGGCTTCAGGAGAAATTATTGAGTTTTGAGAGGTTTCTAATAACTTAGGAGACCAAATGTCTACCTCTTCCCTAAGCAGCCCCAACACCAAGGAGTTTGGAAAAATGGACAAAGATGGTCACATAATGACAAAGAAAGGCTCCTTCATCACAACAGAGGGCTCAAAAGGTTCTCAAAACACCTTTCTAGGGTTTGGCAAACAAGGGCATTAAATCCACTGTAACAGAGAAGGACATAGGATGTATTGTATCAAAAAAAGGATGAAAATTATCATTTAAAGGTTGATTTCTCAAAACAACAATCAGAAGCAGCTTCAAATCATCAAAGAGGGAAAAAATGAGTTAAAATTTCCCCAAGAAGTAACTGTGATTAGCACAAGTTCACTGTTGATAAAATAATATGTCCAAGTTCAAAGGAGACATTGATAAAGGGAAGAATTAGAAAAATGACAAATTTGATGTGTACAGGTGATAAAAGTGTAAAACAAGTTCTTTCTCCAAAAAGGGCTGAGAGGAATAGACTTGGTGTTTTCAAGGAGGTTGTGAAATTTAAACGAGCTTTAAGAGGCCTCTGAAAGTTAGAAAGAGGAGCAATGTTTTAAATATGCCACTTGTAAGACCACAAAGTAAAAAATACAGTGAGAGAATTAGAAAGGGAAACAAACCTTATTAAAGTGGGTTCTCACTTTAATTTTTATCAAAGGGTATATAACAAACTCAATGAGGCATCTTCCCTTTATCATTTGGAGTTTTGCAGACACAGTGAGGGTTTAAGGAATTTTCAAACAGATTCCTCGGCAAAAAAATTTGGGCCCTGCGCTCCTGTAAGGTCGCGTTGTGCGCCTATAGCCTTCGCCTGTGTATTTTTCCATTGATCATTGCGTGCCTGTAGAGCGTTGTTGCACCCCTGGTAGATTTGCCCGCCATGAAGGAGGAGGGCACAACACTCTATTTAGCCACCCGACGGCATTGTGCTCCTGCCATTACTCGAGACGCCCGCTTGGCAATGCCATGCTCCTGCCACTGCTGCAAACTATGGACAACAACTCATTCAAGCACCCGACTCCCTTGGTGTTGCGCTCCTGCCACGGTGCTGCACTCCTACCACAACACTGCGCTATGGCCATAGTGTTGTGCTCCTGGCACTATTTTGCAGCTTTTGCACGAATTCAAATTCAGATTGATCCAAGCTTGCCCACAAGCTCCTTAAGCCATTTTCTCTGTTGTGCTATGCTTCAAGAGGTATTTTCAACCTTTTCCTCCCTATGCATTTCTTCCTAGAGATAAGGCAACTGAGAAATTAGAAAATTGGTTTAGGAAAGAGTGGTGAAATCTTAAAGAAGCCCTTGGCCTGCACACCGTTGATGCTTTGACCTATCTAGGAAAATTCATCATCTTCTTTAGATCCTTTTCCACATCATTTCACTAGATGATTCATCCCTTTTAAAGATTGTGAGGCAGGGGTAAAAATAAAAATTTCTGAAGAGGAGAATGTTAACATTGACGAGTCAAGCCAAAGGCCTAAAAAGTAGCCAAAGAAGGGAGGGATGCCAAATAGGTTTGAGCCTATAAACACTGAAGAGCTAACAACCTCCCCTACTATTTTGACCTATTTTCATGAGTTGGGCTACTATGAATTCTGTAAAAAAGTACAAAAGCTCCAGATTCATCCTCAATTGACCAAGATCTTTGCCCTAAACCTTCATAAAAATCAAGTATGCCTAGCCGAGGTAAAATTTTAGTTGACTCCATATGCTATCTCTAGGGCCACTAGAATGCCTTGCGTAGGAAAAAGGTGGTTCAAACAAAAGTATCTAGACTTGAGTCACTATCGCCCATTCTTGAAACCAAGTTGTCAAGCTGACTATAAAACCATGTTCCCCTTCTCTCATCTATTAGATAGATATGCTTTCCTGATTAGGATCATCATGAAGTACTTCACCTCTGAGGGTAGGTTCTCCAGAGTCTATTCATACCACATAAGGCTCCTCATGCACTTCACCAAAACCAAGTTGCTACACATGCCCTACAATATTTGCAAAAGAATTTTGAAAATGTCTTCCATCATGGAGAAAAGGCCTCTGTCCCAAAAAATTTCAATCCTTTTTCATCATTCCCTCATCAAAGTGATTGTCTCACACCAACTAGAACAACAAGGCATCCCTTGGGAAGCTTTCATCGCCCATGATGATTTCACAAATCCACAGCCCAATCCTCTACAAAGTCTACCATCATCATCTCAAAATCCTCCTCACACACCTCCATCACCTTCCACTGACCTTGGTTCATCCTCTTCCCATGAATCAGTTCCTCAAATAGACCTTCCTCATCCACCTTCCCCTAAGAAATCAGAAAATTAAGAAAGCAATGATGGCCAAGAAGAAAGCAGTGATGACCAAGAAGAATGTAGTGAAGAAGAAAATGATGAAAATGAAGAAAATATTGAAGAAGAGGTATATGGAAAAAATGATAATAAAAATGGAGAAAAAAATGAGGGCCAAGAAAAAAGTAGTAATGGCCATGAAGAAAGCAGTGACGAAAAAGAAGAAAACAGTGAAGGAAAGGATGATGAAAATGAAAGAAAAAATGAAGAAGAGTAAGGTGGCAGAGAGGGAGATATCCAAGAAGAAATTAACAAAGGCAATGAAAAAGATGACTGTGTTGATAAGGAAGAAAACATAGTTGAAACTAATGAGCCCCATAATAAGCAAAAAGGCCAAAACAGTGGGTCTTATGATGAAGAAAATCACAATGAAAATAATACATATGAAGACATTGGGGAGGAGGCATATGATGCAAATGAAGAACATAGTGAAGGAGATGAAGATAACAAATAAAACAACAGTGAGGAGGCCTATTAAAGCAATGAGGAAAACAAAATTGATGGTGAAAAAAATGGCAAAGACACTCAAGAAAAAAAGTTTAAATTTGTTTTCCATAGGCAAGAAAATGATGAGAAAGGGCCAACAAATGAAGGTACCCAAGGCAATGACCATAACGAAAAAACAAATAGCAGTAAGGAATACCAAGAGGGTGATGATAGCATGGAAGGGGGTGAAGAGAATGAAACAGAAAAAAGTGTTACAAATGCAGAGCATGAAAAAGATGATGAAGGTGTTGAAAATTATGAATATTATGGGACAAAAACAAAGTTTAAAGAAGAAGAAAAGCAAAGTGATGATAACCAAGGAGAGGCAACCTCTCAAGGGGAAAACAATCAACTAACCAAAGACCATCATGGAAATGAATATGTGCCCAACAAGGATCAGAGGGCCTCTAACATTGCAAAAACAGAGAGGGACAGTCCTAAAGATGTTGATAGTGATGGTGGCATAAAGGATAGTGAGGGTGCTTGTCAAAGGGGCAGCCAAAAACAAGGTAAGGGAAATGTACAAATAGAGATCATCCATGAGGAGCAAAAGAGTCATAATCTTACTAGTGATCAAGCTTTGCAAGTAAAAGTTGTTGCCTCTTTCTCCTTTACCTATCAAAGAGGAGAGAGGCATGTGTTTGCTACCTCGAAAGAGCAAGGGGCCATGCACTACTCCTCCAATCCAATGAAAGACAAAGGCAAACAACAAGTGGAAGAGGAAGAGGACAATCATGAAGAAACAAAAGAATTTGATCTCATTCACATAGACAGTGAGGATGAAAATGAGACAAGAATAGTAAACAATCTTCTACAAGACTAGAATGCACAAATCAAACGAGCCATCACAGAGCCTTTTCCGACATCGAGAAGGCCTCCAAAACACTGCTGCAAAAAGTCCTATTTTGGTGTTGCGCTCTTGGTAGAATTTCAGAGTTCCACAGAGTGTGCTGCACTCGTATAATTGAATGGAAAAAATGTGTGTTTGGAAAGTTTTCTTAGGCATGTTAGGCCTAAAAGTCAATTTTATTTCCTCTTATAGTTAGAAAATATACTTTATTTAGATATTTTTGTGCCTTGGGCTTTGCAAAGCCTCAAGGACAAGTTAGGTTATTTCTCTTTGGCCAATACGCTTCTGGATGCTCTAGTAGGCTCTCTTCTCCTCATTTGTTATATAATACATGAGGATTCATTGTAATCAGTTGGTACTTGATGTATTTAAGATCCATACATGTTTTTATGATCTTGAACAAGATATTGGTTTTATGAAGTGAATGGATGGCTTGTGTGGCTTGATGTTGGAGAAGCTTGCTTGCAGGATTCCATAGCTTGGTGAATGGTGATGTTTTCCTAACTTTTTAATGTTTTCTTGACCTAATTTTGTTTCATTCTTCTTGGTTACTACAGATCAGAAAGTTATATCATGGAAGCACCTCAAACCTCCTGTTTGCTATAGTCTTGATGTTTCCTTATTTTAGTCATCTTAAGGAATTCTTGATTTCTCCTTATGCCCACTAAAATTGTTTCTATTTCATCAATCATTAGTATGTTATCTTATAAATATTACTCATGGTATGCCCTACTTATTTAAATTTTTCAAACCCCTATTTTGAAGCTTTTCTATGAAATACTGATTGATTAGGTTAAGACAAAAAGGCCTTGTTTTGATCTTGCCCTTTTCCCATGCTTACCAAATTGTTTCAGAGTTCTTGATAGTTTGATATATGTTGTCTATGAGTTTCCTCTCCATATATTGAGTTATTTTTTATCTTATGTCTTTTCTCAAAAACATGGAGGTGATTTTCTAAAGTTAGGAGTCCTAATGCTTCTATGTCTCACCAGAATGTTCATCTTACATGTTTATCAGTTTGAGTTTTGTTCATAGAGATTAATGGTTTTCCCTACCTCATGATGTATTGCTTTCAGACTATATATGTTTAATATCTCTTAGTTTTTTCCAAACTTAATGTTCATTGCACCTCATCATCACCTAAGGATCCATTAACCTTGCTAAATCGGCCTTGCAATACACTCTGATTCATCATTTCGACACCCTCGAGTTCATCTGACCCCATAGCCCTATTGATTTGATAGCCTCTCATTCCACCTATCCTACTTAATTATCTTACCCCAACCTAAAACAAACAAACAAATTACACTTAACAACTAGCCTAAAATCAATCATCCAAAGCGAACAAGTTCACATCCTTTGCACAATAGGGAGAGCCCTCTCTTAGTCCAGGAAGGCTAGGTACTAGGACTCCAAAGACTAGTCTGATGTTACCCTGTCATTTGGTTAGCCAATCTACCAAATCATGGGACCCTAACATAAAGGTGATCACGATGGGACCTTCTAAGTTCATAACAATATATATACCCCTTAGGAATCCAGAATCCCTTCATCAAACAATATCCTATGATTTATAGCTACCTCATCACTATCACCAACACAAAAATCATTATGATGAAGACCTATGATGTCAGTGACAAAATAATTATCCCTTGGGACTTTAGAAACCTTCGTCAAATCATAAGGAACTCAACTTATAGCCTAAGAGTAGAAACTAGCTTTTTCACCATCCTAGAAAAATGATGACTCAGCTATAGGACACTCTTACAAACCTTCAGGCTACATATAGAAGCTCAGAAAAACCCCAAAACATTTCTAGATTGGATTTTTGTCAGTATTTGTGGTGGACCATAAACAACATATCTTCAAAACAACTAAAAATATCCACCTGATGACTCCACTAGCCTCCAATAGGCCTTCTAAATTTTTCTATCTATAGACTCCTGTAGGACTGCATCAAAAAAACATTAGGAAATCTAGAACCTTAGTCACACACAGTGTGAGTTTGATAATGCCTAGAGAGGTTAGCCTTCTGAAAGCAGTCATAAAATTTCAGCCTCTCTAAATTTTAAATTTGAAAACTGGCTCCATAAAGAATCAATACTAGATCTCATACGGACCCAAACCCTCCTACTATAGTTGATGACCCAGAAAGGATTTTGTGGAAAAATTTTGAAACTGGAAACTTAGCTACTTATAGGACCATTCATAGAGCAAGCTCTATACCTGAACATCTTACAGCATTGCAAGACCCCCAGTTTGACTTGCACCATACTAGAAACCTTTTCAGAACCAAGTCACAAAGTAAAATCGACCATACCAATATCGAGCCCATAGACTTGCAGAAGAGTCCTAGCAGAGAATCTTCTCCTTCCACACCACCTGATCTACAACTTCACCATCACTTCGGCTCTTTTCACGCCAAGTCTTCTCAGAATCATTTTACTGGTCCAAGTACTTTTGCCACACTGATTCGCACCACCACTGTGAAAACCACTCCATCTCATAGCACAAATCCTTTGCTTGTAAATCCACCATTAGATCCCACCATGGCAGCATGGTATGCACCCCTTGTGTTACCGCAAACTTTGGTACCTTTTCCAAATGATTACCAATCTAGAATCCCACACTTCACCGGGGCTGAATCCACTATTGCCCAACAACATGTAGATAGAATGAATGATGCTTTTGACTACATGGAATTAGAAGAGCAAACCATGAAAATGAGAATGTTTGCCCAGAGCCTAGGAGGAGAAGCTAAGAAATGGTTCAAAAGCCTAACTACCAACAACATACATGATCTCCCTTCCCTTTACCAAAATTTCATAAACAAATTGGAAATCAAGAAAAACCCTCTTCAAATCCTCTCGGAATGTAGCAACCTCAAAAGAAACACGGCGGAAAGTGTCCAAGACTATTGCACTAGGTTCAATAGTGTTTACAATGCGCTATTGCCCAACATGAAACCCCCATTAGGCCTATCCTTACCTAAATTCCCGAAGGTTTTTGACCCCGAAAAGGCCTATCAACTAAGAGAAAGAGAGCCCCTAACTATGGAAGACATGCAAAAAGGAGCTATAAGTGTAGAGGCCAACTTAATTGAAAAAAGAGTTAGGCTAAAATCAGAAAAGAGGGTAACATACAAATTTGACACCATGCCCTCCACCTCCTCATCTGATTCCAAGATGGACAACCTTATTATGACCATGGAAATAATGATGGAAAGAATAAGCATAAACGAAAGAACACCCCCTAGGGACAACCAATCAAATCCCCAAAATAGAAACCAGAATCAAAACTTTAGAAGAGACACACCTCAAAACAAACCAAGGGAAAGTGATAAAAAAATCAGGCCACTCTTCCAGGATAACTACGTTGATGAAGGGGAAAGAGATATTGAAAAACCAGATGAGAATAATATAAACTTAATAGGCTTTGATAGTGAGGGTGAGGTTTTTGTCACAGAATAAGAATAAGGTTTTTTCTCCTCAAACCAATATGAAACAAGCTATGAAGATTTAAAAGATCACGATTTGGGATTAGAAAATGCCATAATGGAAGTCCATAGGCAATATGATATTAGGAGTAAGAAAAACAAAGAAAACTCCAGGAAAAACAACTCAGACACTGTTGTTAAGAAAGCTCCCGAAAATAGTCTTAAAAGAACAGTAGATAATAACAATACCACGGTTAAGAAATCTTATCCTAACACAAATAAAATCAGCCAATCAAGTATTGGCACAAGCTATCATAGCTCCTCTACTAGTGGCCCTGAGAAAACTCTAATTACCAAAGCCTCGAATCAAAGTTAGCAAATTAAAAAAGTGGAGAAATTTATGGCTGATAAAACTGATGTAAATATGTCTAAAACTCAAGTACCTTTCAGTTTTGAAGGAGAGATCACTAAAATAAAATTAACCATCCATCTCACTGAACTGGTAGCTCAGGATATGTACCACTCCCAAGTCTTGAAAGTCTTGAAAATAGGAAATGATACCAACACTCTAAATTTGACAGATGATAAACTAGAGTTGTTGTTCGGACGCAAAGTAAATGGAAAATACCAGGAAGGAGCCATTCCACCATTCTATTTTAGCCTAAACATACATGAAAAAATCATAGATAATGTTGTGTTATATTCTGGTGCCTCTCACAACCTCATGGCAAAGGTAGTGATGGAAATATTGGGCCTAGAAATAACCAAGCCCTACAAAGATCTGTATTCCTTTGATTCAAGAAGAGTTAAATGTTTGGGCATTGTCAAGGACTTATGTGTCAATCTAGCACAAATCCATGCTAAGAGCCTGGTCATGGATATAGTCGTGACTGAAATTCCCCCCAAATATGGAATGCTCTTGTCCTGATATTGGGGAGCTAAACTTTTGGGGAACCTCCAACTTGACATGTCTTATGCTACTATCCCCATTTTCAATCAAACCAAAATATTGTATCGATAAAGCCACATGAAATATATGGTGAGTAGCCTAGATAGGCCTAACAACACCCCGGTTTATTCCATACATTCAGATTTGTATTATTTCATATTGTATAATGAAAATGACCTTGATGAGCAAGTAAATGAAAATTTTCAAGATCTAGGCACATTACAAAAATCAGATCAACTCCTCTATGATGAGTTTGACAGTCAACACTATTACAACCTTGAAACACCACAAGATAACAAAACTAAACTGGATTTACTATAGATTGAAAATGAAATGTCAGAAAAAAAAACTAGTTTAGGATAGGAAATAGGTTGCTTAAAGGGAAGATAGACATCAGAAACCCAACCCTTCCCTTTTACCTATTCCAAAATTCTAATATTCTCTCATAGAACAAAAATCCTAGGTAATACTAAACAAAGAAATCTTATGTTCTTACCTTATCTAGACACCTCATTATCAAATATTATTGTTCCTCTTGAAAATTTGTAGACCCTTACTGATGTGGCCATCAATCTTAATGGGATGTATGTTGAGAATGATATAGAGGGATACAATATAGGCAGTCTAAGAAGACCCTAGGTGATTAAGTTATCCAAAACCTTGTCATCACACACAAAAATCAAATACTTGAGGTTATGCAAGAAATTCTAGGATGTTCTTGTTTATAGAAGTAAAATCTCAAAACTTGATAACTTAGACATTGGTCCAAAGAGACATATTTCCAAGGAGAACTTTGAAACCTTTGGACAAATCTTGTTACTAAATAAGAAAACCTAAGGATGCAGACTATGTATGGACTTTAGAAACTATAATATTCCAAATTTTTTCGACAGTAATTCAAAATATTAATTTTGTTGATTTCACCTAGGAGGAGAATAAATGGGTAAGGAGGCCCATGCATGATGCTAATCATCAATAAAATCCATCATAGTATGAAAGGGGATCATCTTTGGAGCTGGTTTTCATACCCTCATGTGTGAATAGGGTTATTTTCAAGTGGACAAGGTCAAGTTTGACCAAGTCAACATTGTTGCCATAGGAGGAGTGGCTTACTTTGGAAGACAGCACAATGTGAATGAGGAAGAGGATATTTGGTGGAGGAAACCCTAATGGATGGGGCCCATGGAGAAAGATCTTTCCCTAGTTTAAAAGGAGGGCAAGGCAACCATTTTTTCTCATGCTTGTATTATTCATCTCGTTGTCTATTCAGAAAATTGTGCATTCTTTGCTGTTTAGCAAGATTTTTCAGGAGGAATTCCTATTTAGGATTCCTTCTCCTTCTTGAGAGGCCTCTTGAGGGATTGCACTAATTTTCCTCACATCTAGGCTTGAGGCCAAGAATCCTCCATCAAGACAACGTTATTTCTACAACATGATAATGTTGTGTTGTTGGGTGTTGCAGTGAGGGTTCACTACACCATCTCCATCAGCTATTTTTCAGAGGAGGAGTTTCTCTTCCCTTTGGGAGATCAGATTGGAGGCATTCTGAAGCTTATTGCAGAATTTGGCATGAAGGCCAAATCATTCCCTAGCCCTACAACATAGTTCCATCGAGTGATTGCATTATTTTAGTAGAGAATTTGTAGTGGGGCTTTGTAGATATCTTTGGAGGGTGAGATATTAGGTGAGAGGATCAACCTTTCACTCTAAAGATCCATTGGAGGAGGCATATTTAGTTTGGGCATAATCTATAGCCAACTCCATCTAGTTCTATTTCTGAGTTGCTCCTGCTACACAGAAACTCTGACATTTTGCAGATTTTGTATTTTATTGCCAATCCTTCGAGGATTGATAGGAGGTAGTCTTTGGGGAGCTGAGATCTTCACTCCCAATGTTGTATTGGGCCATGTATTGATATATCTATGTATTTGACATATGTAGCATGCAGTTGCTCTTATAAACTATGTTTTCATATCTTGGGCACACATGTGTAGAAGTATTTTGTCATGTATCTTGTACTTGTTTCTTGAGGCTGAGTATTGCCGCATTGCCTACCTTGTGTAGCCTTTTTACTCAAGATCTTGTATTATATTGTTGTTGTTATTGTTTAATAATATGGCTATGGATTTCTCTCACATTTATATGAGTTGAGTGTTTTTTCTGCTCCTTTTGTTGTGTTTTCATATTGCTAGGTCTCCAGCTTTAGAATATCTTGAGATATTCTCATTGTTGTAGGATTTTCCTAATTTTGGGTAGCTACCTCTCCTTTTTTTGTGTTTGCATATTTTCGGGTCTCCAACTTTAGAATATCTTGAGATATTCTCATTGTTGTAGCACATTCCTAATTTGGAATATTATAGTGGTATCAGAGCATGATATCTGGCTCAGCTGGTGGATCTCAGCCATCATGCTATCAAGGAGAGAATATATGAAGACTCCACTTTGTGGAGAGAAAAATGAAGATAAGCTCACAAAGCTTCTTCCCAGATGTATACAGAGCATTCATGAAGAATTTGAGAAAATAAGGAGGGAGATATGTACAGGATCTCCAAGAGGGTTTTAAACTGAGTCAAACTCTAGATTTTCTTATAGAGAGTGTGAGCATGCAACCACACCCTATGATGTACAATGCAGTCACATGGCCAGTTTTTCCATAAGGAAGGAAGAATAAAGAGGAATGTCGAAGAGAGGAACTCTTAGTGGTTTCTTGCATGAGTATGAATCTCAAACTCATAATTTTAGAGATCATATTACTTTTCTAGTGTTTTGCAAGATCATGGTGAGGAGGATCAAGCAACATAATGAGGATACGTATCTTCTATCTATCTTTGATGGTTCCCCTACATGTTCAACCAGGGCTTGGATAGAAGAGCTAGACACCTTCTTGCAGCAGCATCAGATTCCTGAAGATGAAGCCATCAGAGTAACAGTGCTGCACTTGGGAGGTAAGGTCTATGCATGTTGGTTATTTGAGTCTTTTAATTTGAAGAACGCAAATACTTCTTCCTATGCAATGTTCATTAGAAATTTGATGGAGAGATTTTGTAGGAGGAATCGTGAAATGCATGTGGAGGAAAAAAACACATCTAAACAAACAAAACCCTTGCATATGATAGGAGATACTGTAGACTCAAAATTACTTCAGAGGGCCATGAAGGAGGTCGATATCTTGCATGTTACTTTGTCAAATGCAAGACCTTCATCTTGTGTTTTTGCACAAGGAGGCATAGAGATCCCTTTTCCGAAAGAGGATCCAATCATTAGAGGTTTGCCCAATCATGTTGAGGAGGCTAAGGGCAACAAATCTTTCATTTCTAGAGTTTATATAGTACCTCATATGGAGGAGGGAGGAGCTCTTGCTGCAACTAGAGGGGTTCCTTCATCTTTGCAAGGAATTCCCCAGGATCTCATACATGGAGGTCTAAGCACAATCAATGAGCAGCATGATTTTGCAGCATGGCAGCTGGAAGGAGGAGGAAGGGAGGAAGAGCAACATCATGTAATGAGAGGCACACACCCTTCTATATTTTAGAGAGCTAGTGCAAAGAGGAGGCAGAATATATTGTGCTATGAGAGAAAGCGCAAGGTTTCCCAACCATCTGTGCAGTCTACTCTTGACATTGATGTCTCACTTCATAGAGGCATTCCACCCGGGAGGCCACCGGATCTATTATTGATGAAAGACATCTTGCCTTTGGATTCACCACTCTTGGATTTTGGAGAAGTGAAGATTTTGGAGGAGAACTTTGGCATGGGGTATGTCAAAGTAGCAAACAACAGTAGGAGGAGAGCTTCACATGCCAGATCACCAGCACTATCTCTTAGAAGGATTGATCCTTACTAGAGATCTTAGCTCTTGGTAGAGTACTCCAAGGATCTTGGTGCATGAATGATCCTTGATGACCTAGATGGAGATGACAGATACATGGTGCATGATGTGGTCATCTATTCACATGGCAACATCTTCTTGACTAGAGATTCTAGTCTCAAGGAGAAGTTGCTGCATGCAGCACATGAGGACCTCTTTTCCATGAATTTTTATTCATATCTTGCCTTGGCAGAGGAGTTCATTTGGGAGGGCATTCAGCAAGACATATTTCAGCATATGGAGAGATGCAGAACCCTGATGATGATGGAGAGGATGCAGCAACCACCTTCCTACTCATTAGGAGTAAGGGAGCATTTTCATTTGAGCCATTTCAACTCAAGGACTAGATTACATGGTAGAGGAGGTATACATTTGCATTATGATTTACCTTTCTTTACTGTATGTGAGGATCATATTGTACCAAGGAGGGTCATTCCTTCTTTCATATTGTATAATGATGTACTTGAAGCAAATTTTAGCATTGAGATTGGCTATCTCATTGGTGGTTTGTGGGGAAAGCCACATGATTTTCGGTGTGCACCATTGACACCCTTTTGTACTTTCATGTCTATATCTTGTAAAATGATTGTGGCAGCAAACAAGTGGCTGGAAAGGAACTTGTTTTTGTTTGAATTGATGCAGGCAAGGGATGTACTGTGCTGGTTCCTTGTTTGGGACCTTGATCCACTTTCTGTTTGTCATGTGACAACTTGTTACTATTGGTTTTTGCTTCCATGTATTGCTAATATATTTATGCTCATGGGGAGATTTGATGGGAGAGTGGGCTTGAGACTAAATATGACCTTTGGGAGCATGATTCTCCCTACTATACATGTTATACATTTCAGGAGGAACCATGGGCCAAACACGAATGCCACATTACATTTCTTTCCTTCTTGTGGGAGGAACCACTTGAAGAACTTGAGGAGGCACTCCATGGATCATGAGGAAATGGAGGAGTTACCACAGTCAACTATTTTCCCTTTGAGGATGAGGGGAGACTCATCTATGAGCCACTCCATTTATATGAGCAAAAAATATGGTGAGAGTCTTATTGACTTGCATAGTGATTTGTCTATTTATATGCATCTCTTAACCATACATGTGCAGGGATTTGCTCAAAGGAGGAATCTTTTTCCTTCTAGATTTGATGGTCTAAATGAGGCCATTATTGATGATCACTCCCTAAGGGGATATGGGGATGAGATTTATTGGGGAGAAAATACTCACAGTGCACATTGCATCTTTTACCTTCTCCAGGAGATTAAGGCAGCAAGAAGATGGTGGGGAGGCCAACCATCATTTCATTTTCTATGGCAGTTCAGAGTCAAAATGCACTGGCGACATTTGAGGGACCATTTTCCTTCTCCATTGCTTCACATGGCAGCCAGCATGATTCTCCTTGTGGTTCCCTTGGTTGATATTTCTAGAGCCTTCCTTGGTAGCATTATTGGAGGGGAGACACATTGGGTGAATGTATCCTTTGAGGGAGAAAAATCCCACACACATTTCACTACATGTTCTAGAGGGAGCATGAGATATGGTATGGCCACTACAACAGCTCATTTGTTACCTTATGAGGTGCACCATATGATTAATGTGATTCCATGTGATGATCACTTCCAACTCATCACATATGAGATGATGTCGGCTAACATGCTTCCTAACGTTGGAGGAGAGATCCTTAAAGGTCTAATCTCCATCTTGCCATTTGAGGGAAATGTCATTGCAGCCCAGGATCAGCATACACTCTACACTTATCCTAAGTGGAGAGGAGGACAACATGGGGTAGGCTATTTTGTCTACCAAGATTGGATTTTCAACCCACCTACATTGCTGGAGCCATAGGTGGAAGATGACTTTCAGGAGTTGCCATGTTGGGGGGTAACTCATTTTGCATGCTTGATTTCTTGAGTGATGGAGGATCCACATGAGGAAGATATTCCTCAACACTTCATAGAATCCATGCCTTGAGAGGAGGCTTTCCAGTTCTATCCTTGCAGTTACTTGAGGACAAGCAACATTTGGGAGGGGAAGACTGTAATATTCCAAAATTTTCCTACAATAATTTGGAATATTAATTTTTCTAATTTCATCTAGGAGAAGAATAAATGGGTAAGTAGGCCCATTCATGATGATAACGATCAATAAATCCCTCATAGTATGAAAGGGGATCATCTTTGGAGCTGGTTTTCACACCCTCATGTGCGAACAGGGTTATTTGCAAGTGGACAAGGTCAAGTTTGACCAAGTCAACAATGCTGCCATAGGAGGAGTGGCTTACATTGGAAGACAACGTAGTGTGAATGAGGAAGAGGATATTTGGTGGAGGAAACCCTAATGGATGGGGCCAATGGAGAAATATCTTTCACTAGTTTAAAACAAGGGCAAGGCAACCATTGTTTCTCATGCTTGTATTATTCATCTCATTGTCTATTCAGACAATTGTGCATTCTTTGTTGTTTAGCAAGAGTTGCCAGGAGGAATTCATATTTAGGATTCCTTCTCCTTCTTGGGACGCCTCTTGAGGGATTACACTAATTTTCCTCACATCTAGGCTTGACGCCAAGCATCCTCCATCAAGACAACATTATTTCTGCAGCAGGATAATGTTGTGTTGCTGGGTGTTGTAGTGAGGGTTCACTACACCACCTCCATCAACGATTTTTCAGAGGAGGAGTATCTCTTCCCTTTGGCAGATCATATTGGAGGCATTCTGGAGCTTATTTCAGACTTTGGCATGAAATCCAGCTCATTCCCTAGCCCTACAATGCAGTTCCATCCAGTGACTGTGTTATTTTAGTGGAGCATTTGTACTGGGGCTTTGCAGATATCTTTGGAGGGTGATATCTTAGGTGAGAGGATCAACCTTTCACTCTAAATATCCATTGGAGGAGGCATATTCAGTTAGGGTATCATCTACAGCCAACTCCATGCACTTCTATTTTTGAGTTGTTGCTGCTACCCAGCAACCCGACATTTTGCAGGATTTGTATTTTATTGCCAATCCTTCCAGGATTGATAGGAGGTAGTCCTTGGGGAGCTAAGATCTTCACTCCCAATGTTTTATTGGGCCTGTATTGATATATCTATGTAATTGACATATGTAGTGTTATTTCCTAAATCTACCTCAGGCTGAGGAAGGCAAATTCTAAGGTAACATCACACCAGGCTTAGCCTGGTAGCTAGCCCTACCAGATCGGGAGAGGGCTCTCTCCTGGTCAATCTCAGCAAAAATAATCAGTGAGGCTTGAGATGACTTGAATAAGGCTGATTTTAGGCTAGGTATATATTTAAGAGAGTTTGATTTTATTTTTAGGTTGTTTGTTGGATCAAAGGGAAAGGCAGATTTTTGGTCTGGGGAATGAGGTCTAGTTTTTGCAGAGATCTGAATGGGGAAAGGTAGGAAATTGTTTTGACACTTCAATTTTGAATGAAATGGATATCTTAGATCAGTGAGGAGTTGAAGAGGGCAATAAAATTTCAATAATCCTCTTCAAACAGTTGAAAACATAGAAAATTAAACAAACCCTAGGTAGAGCACTGCAAATCTAATGAAATTCCACCTTTATCCTTGTTTTTTTAACTTAAGAAGAAATAAGAGGGAAGATGATACACATAAAACACCAGTAAATTTACATTAACAGAGAGAAACAAATCATCAAAACAAAGAACCACATGAAGCCCAAGGAGTGCTACAAACCCTGGTCTATTCCTTTGCCAAACTGCTGAGATGAATGTACAATGATGCTCAAAGAAATCCCAAGTGTCCAGCCATGCAAATGACTGAAAAACTACAAGATATAGACAAGCATAAATCATCCCCAGCCTCTAGGGGTTGAGCTCACAAGTTTAGGAGTTGTTTCAACAAGATCTAAACTAAGAACTGGAAAATAGGTAGTGGAACAACTTGCCTCTATCAGATAGGAAACTGATTCATTCAGTTGCAATTCACCTTTTGATGGATGAATCTACCTCCATGAGTAAAAATTTAACAAAATTACATCAAGATCCATCAAATTAAATAAAATTACATCATGAGTTTAACATTTGGAATCAAGAAAGTCAAAATGTCAAAAACTAGGTGAAAAACAGAGTTACTGAGTCCAAAATGAGCAAAAATCCCCAATGCACCGTGCCTGATTTCTCTATGCATTGCGCCAGTTTGGAGCCAATTATGAAGACCTTCCCGATGTCCAAATTTTCTCCAAGTGGGTTTTTTGGAAAGGTTTTCCTATCTACTTTCTAACAAAAGTGGAATTTCTGAATTTGGCTTCCATTTTCCCATCCAAAAATGAGTTCTCCCAACACTTCTTCCTATGTGTCCAAAAAGGGGCAGAAAGGTCATTTTTAGGGTTTTGTTTTACCCTTCTGGAAGCCCAAAACCTGTCAATATATTTTGGCCATAGGTAGGCATGCATAAATTTTCATGAAAAATCCAAAAATATAAATTTTTACCCAAAAGAATCCTCACATCAAAAGCACGCGGCAAGTGGCACGACGCGTAGAGCTGAAAAATCTGTGTTTAGGCAAAAAAAAAACAAAATTTTCAAAATGTGTCCCAAATTTCTTGAAATTTGGGCTGAATGTCCTCCATCATGTACTATGCTGGGCCAAGGAAGCCTCGGCCAAAATCTGAAGTCTATATTTCATTTTCCGACGCTTTGAGGCCCTCTTCAACTTAGCCTTCAGGATCTTAATTCGTGCCTTGCAAACATGATTTTTTGCCCAATAATGATACACCATGTGCCTCAACATGTTATTTTCCTTGTTGGCCTTCTCCAAAAACTTTTCCAAATGAACATTTACCCTTTCAAGCCAAGTTTCTCGATCAACCTCAATCTCTTGCTCAATGGATGTCATCTCGGTTTGGCTCCTTTTGGCAGCGTTCCGGTTCTCACGTATATTTTGCAACTCCATGATAGTTTGCTACTATTCTAGCTTTTTGTTTCTCTACTCAAGGTAGTTGATTATCCATTGGGCTCTTTGCAACTTGACGGACAAAGTGTTTATTTCCGCCTTCTGCTCCTGAACAATCTCTCTCAGCTTTGAGCTTGGTGAGCCCAAATCATCATCAATGAGTATGAAATATATATCCTAGCCTCATGAAGGCCCCTCATCATGTATGGGCCTCTTACCCTTATCCTGTACCTATGTTGCTGATGAAGGAAGCGAGACCCCTTCCACCCCGGGTGGAGATAATACTCGCCTGGCTGCTACAAATAACCCTCTAGTGCCCCTCTGATAGGTGACAAACACCAGCACACTAGCAGTCCGTGTCTCATGACCTTCATGCTGATATGAAGGTTCACCTGCCTCATGAAAAACCTTCGAAGGTACCTAAGGAGCTGTGAATAAGTCATTAGAAATGAAATCCTCCCACGAAATATCCTGTAAGCCAAGCTGATGCATAACCACAATTTTGATGAGTGCAAAGTGATAGATACTGCTATTATACTGCTACTCAGGAGTTTTCCTTTGCACGAGAGTGGTCATCTTCTCAATATTCTGCCACATGAAATAAGGGAGGTTCATCATTCTCGCCCTGGTAAAATGCATCAATAACCTGATATGATAGGCATAGAGACGTGAAAACTGGCCCTCACAACTGAAATATTTGATAATGAGTTTCATCAAAGGCGCATATGAATCTTTTAAAAACCGAAAGGGAAAAACTCTACTGAGTTGTCTCAAAAAACTAGGCTTGATATATGGCTCATAGTGTTCCCTGTCAACTTGCAGCCTTTTGTTCCATTTCTCTCCAAAATTTGGAATTCCGGTTGCTTGAGAGATATTTTCAGGTGTTAAAGTGAATGTCACGCCTGCAAGGGTGACTTGGCCATTATGGAAATGTAACACAAACAATCTGGCTAGCTCTTTATGGTGGTCGACTCTAGCAACCATTTCACAAAATTGATAACAAGACTGTTTTTGAAAACGTGAAATAGCAAGAGGACAGGCCTGCAGCTCAGCCAATGAAGTAGGCTCCTCCCTCACATGTCTGCCACTCTTGTGAGGTCTCCTAGGTGCATGCAATTTAGTTGTGGAGTCACTGTCTCGGTCATAAGAAGAATCTATCGCTATGTTTGCCAAAGTCTATGTTGCCTTAGATGAGTATGAGGAGTTTGGTGTCTTTTGGTTTTTGTTGCAAAATATGTGATAATATGGGAGGGACTATGGAGGGAGAAGGTAGGGGAAATGATGGCATATTATCAAGTGAAAATTTTCCAATTAAAGAGTTTTAGGGGTAACTTCTAGGCTTTCTGGGATATCATTGGGGTTTGGGAAATGTATAATTAGGATGTGGGATAATGGGAAATTGGGATAGGGAATGAGTGATTTAGGGATATGAGGGAATAGGGAAATGGGCTGATGGAACACGAATAATAGTGAGGAGGGAATAACAAGGTGGGGAAATGGAAGTGATAGGCACAAAACCAAATTCTAAACACTAAGGAAAAAATCCTTGAAAAAGAAAATAGGGTTTGAATTTTCTTGTATTAAATCCTCATAAACAACACAAGACACATGTTTATTGGCAATGGAGGGGTTACTTGACTTACTTGGACTGAAAGGGACCGAGCAGATTTGAAGTTTTAATGAAATTGGGGTTCCAAATACTTTGCGACCCTACACATCGCGCAACACACCCAACACATCACGTACCTCCTATGCACCGCGCAGAGTAATTTCAACACCGTGGGGGACGACCTAATGCATCGTGCCCGCCCAATGCATCGCGCAGCTGAACTTGCACAATTTCGCCTTCAAATTGCTTCCTTCGCTCTTCACGGTTTATGCTTGTCTCACTCTGTCCTCTTGGCATACAAATGAGATTTTGTAACATGAAAATGATTTATATACCAAGGATTTTAATTCTCCATTTCAAAAAACCCACTTTGTGATGTTTCAGATTTTGTCACTTTAAAAAAAAAAGACTCTGTTTTGTTTCATTTTGGCTTTTTGACTGAATGATGTGCTTTCTATTTGTCCTACAGGGAATGGATTGGTTGGAGCTTGACAAAGGTGACCAGGGTTGCCAGAAAATATTATTACAACTGAGAAAACTTGAAATTAAATTACATTTATACATAAATATGAAATACTCTATTTTTCTTCAAAACAGAGTTTTGAAGAAAAATACATTATTAAGCATATGATGATGAATTTTTTAGTACCAAAACCTTATTTTAAACTCCTCATGTGCCTGCTAACCATTATTGGGCATTCTGAAGACCTTATTAATGAAACCCTAGACCTAATGACATTAAAACCCTAAAAATGACTCTTTGCTAACTATGAGACAAAAAGTGACTGCAAATGATCTTAATGAATAGAAATAGGCCAGCAGGTAAAGGAAATGAGGGACATGAGCGACAAGCCACTACCGTCAAATGATCCATGCTCCTAATGTAATGCAGCTAACCGAGTGAGGCGCCTAATATGCAATGCGACAAGAGAAATTTGATCACTGACGAAGGGATGAAGATACCGACACTAACATGTAGCACATAGTTTCTTTTATAAACTGCGTTGTCATAGCTTCGGCACACATGTGTAGCAGTATTTTTTCATGTATATTGTACTTGTTTCTTGAGGCTGAGCATTTCCTATCTTCAGTAGCCTTTTTCCTCAATATATTGTATTCTATTATTGCTGCTATTGTTTAATAAGATGGCTATGGATTTCTTTGACATTTCTATGAGTTGAGTGTTGTTGCTGCTCCTTTTATCGTGTTTGCATATTGATGGGTCTCCAACATTAGAATATCTTGAGATATTCTCATTGTTGTAGCATTTTCCTAATTTGGTGTAGCTTTTGCTCCTTTTGTTGTGTTTGCATATTGTTGGGTCTCCAACATTATAATATCTTGAGATATTCTCATTGTTGTAGCATTTTCCTAATTTGGAATATTACAAACACTTAGTCAAACCCTCCATGGAATACAAACACCCTTTTCCCAAAATAAGTCATCCTATGCCAAAAATAAAAGTTTCTAACAAGCTGACTTTAATTGGTAGTGTTTCAGGTTTTCATGAGATGATACCACTTCAAATCAATCAACATAAAGACATTTTCAAAGTTCCTTGGGATGACTGCATGCTTGACCAATTTTTTCGTGGAATAAAGAAAGCTAAAGACACCTTCAAGGACGGCACAGCTCCTATTACTAACTTTTTCACCATGATTTACATTGATGACTTTGTCATTATTTTAGGAGCTGATGAAGATGGCCTTCTTCAACTAAACAATTTCTTTCATAAAAACAGGGTGTGGGAACAAAACTCAAAGAAGGAATATAAAAGAAAACTTGGCATGTTTGAAGAATCTAGGCAGAAATCCTATACTATGCCCTCAAAAATAAATAGTCATGTTCCTTATCTGCAAGACTTGAATGAAAGAGAATTGGTAGATGATCCTGGGGAAGACAAGGTAATCAAATACCATGGCCATTCAAAGTCTTACTTAGAATTTTTCACTCATTGTACATATCAATGTTTGAAGAAAAATTCAAAGGAAAGATAAACAGAAAAAAATAGAAAAAATAGAAAAGAGGGCAGACTAAAAAACAAAATACAACCCCATACCAAAAATAGTACTACTGAAAGTGTGCTAATCTAAATGCCACTGCTAGTGAAAAAGGAATGCCTTGTTCGATCATCTAGCCTAATCATGGCCAAACATGTTTTAAATTTATTGTTGATAAGTTAGTGAAAAGAATGTTGGTCAAATTATTCAAGCTTGACCGTCGAAGAAAATAGATTAGGAGAGAAGATACTAGTTCCACATGCTCAAAACAAATCCAAGGAGAAAAATATGGATGAATAGCAAACTATGTATCTTAGCCCTGATTTTTCTAGTCTTATTTTGTACAAAAATAACATTTGTGCAGCTTGTTTTTATGCCACAAACCCATGATAAAATTCTTGATTTAGTCATGTTTTCAATTTCATGTTTTTAGCTTATTCAATGAATCCTGTTAGACAGTTTAACCTTGACAGTTGAATAAAATAGGTAGAGAATCAAAGGAGTTCATTAGCATAATCTGAACTCTCGGAAGAGATAAGTGTAGAAGTAGATAGCTTGTTTTTTCTTTCAAAATAAAAATGTCAAATGGGTTTGCCAATTCAAGTGCACCCAAGGAAGAAAAAATATTAGGCAAGTAGGTTGGGTAGGTAAAAGTGAAGTTGAGCTAGTCATTCTTTCAAATTTTCAAAATCACTACTTCGAGGAAAGCAACAGCAAAAGAAAATAAGAAAATATGCCAATGGATGAGGCATTGGTCTTCATAAACCAAGAGATCTGAAACTATGGACACCTCCTGAAAAGGAGCTACCCTCACCAAGTGGAGCCACTATTAGTCACTATTAATTTTCACCTATTTAGATGACTAAATGCTTTTTCCAAGATTTCTAAAAACAGAATTCAAGAATCATGTGAGTTCTAGAAATCCCCTCAAAGAGAATTTTTTTCATTATCCCACTTCCTTGTCAAAGCATGGCCAATCTATCACTGAGATAAGATCAAATCCTGAACTGATGTCCCACACTCTCACTATTTTTGCCACCTTTGCCTATAACACTCTATCTTTTTTCGCCTAAGCCCTCTACTTTCACACCTTGTTTCGCCAGGTAAGCCAAATTTTCCTCCTTGCTCACCAAGTGCCTCAAGCAATGGTGTTGTCAAAACTCCCTATCCAAAATCTCCTTGAAGTAAAAACAAGGCCTTCTAGTTGTCTAGGATGGCTGTTCATAATAGAGTTTCAAAAACCCTATCTCCTCATCCAAACCCTGTTTCAAGTTTTCAGTAAAAAACCTATTCCAAGGAAATTACAAAAAGTGAAATAGGGTCACCTAGGTTATGCGCTATCATGTTTCTAAATTTAATATTTCCACAGGTATTCAAAGGTGAAATCAAGTGCACACAAGGATGAGGCCATATCATTGGTCAAAGAACATCAAATACCTCTAAAGGCATCCTCTTCATCAAGTAGTAAGCCTACAAAGGAGAAATTTACCATGGACAAGCATTTCTGCAGGAATGTTTTGTAAATGATAAAACTGTTGGGTATGTGTTATATTCTTTCCACGATTAGCCCCATGCACTGTATGTTGCGTCGGGCGTAGCTGGGGGGTCACGAGGGGCGAAGCAGTCCCCACCGTTGGGGTCCAGGGCAGCACCCCGACCAAAATTTGTTTTTTGTGCGGACCCACTCATAGGCGGATCCACCCATGGTTTTGGGGTTAAAACCTACAAAAATAGTAGAACACAGTAAAAAAAGGAGGCCTATAAAAAAATTATAAAGGCATCCACAGCTGGTAGTAAGACAAAAACAAGATTAATTTTACAAGGAAGACTAGGATCTCATGATAGATTGTTATGAAGTGTTGCCCATCAAAAGGTTTATGCAGGTCCTAAAAAACAATGGCACATAAGCAAAATTATACATCAATCAAAAGCTCATTAAAAAGTGGTTTAGCCTCAAGCATGAATCTGGTAGAGGGAAAGATACCCTTTGCTTCATTCCTACAAAGAAGACCAAAAATCCATCAGATTAGCCATAAGGTAAGGTAAAATAAAAGGATCATCATAAGAGGAATATTCATAGCAAGAGGGAAGCAACAAGCATGTGTTCAATAGGAATTAAGATGTATTACTGTTTTGACCAAGAAAATAGATAAAAACTAGGGTTACAAGGGCAAATGCCTCCTCTAATCCTTCAAGTACACAAGGAAGGACTTCAAGAGCAATTAATGAGTTTCGAGAGGTTTATAAGAACTTAGGAGACAAACTGTCTACCTTTTCCCTAAGCAGCGCCAACACCTAGGAGTTTCGAAAAATGGACAAATATGATCACATAATGAAAAAGAAAACCTCCTTCACCACAACAGAGGGCTTAAAAAGTTCTCAAAATACCTTTATAGGGTTTGGAAAACAAGGGCATTAACTCCACTGTAACAGAGAAAGACATAGGATGTATTGTGTCAGCAAAAGGATGAAAATTATCAGTTAAAGGTCTGATTTCCCAAATCAACAGTCAGAAGCAACTTCAAATCATCAAAGAGGGAAAACATAGTTGAAACCTAGTTGGGGTAAAATTTGATTTGACTCCATATGCTATCTCTAGGGCCACTGGAATTCCTTGCATAGGAGAAAGGTGGTTCAAACCAAAGTATCTAGACCTGAGTCACTATCACGCATTCTTGAAACCAAGTTGTCAAGATGACTGTAAAACCACGTTCCCCTTCTCTCATCTATTAGATAGATATGCTCTCATAATGAGGATCATCATGAAGTACTTCAACTGTGAGGGTGGGTTCTCCAGAGTCTATTCATACCACATAAGGCTTCTCAATCACTTCACCAAAACCAAGCTACTACACATGCCCTACTATCTTTGCAAAAGTATTGAGAAAATATCTTCCATCATGCAGAAAAGGCCTCCATCCCAACAAATGTCAAGCCTTTTTCATCATTCCCTCATCAAAGTGATTGTATCGCACCAACTAGAACAATAAGGCATCCCCTAGGAGCTTTTCATTTCCCACGATGATTTCACAAACCCATAGCCCAATCCTCTGCAAAGTCTGCCATCATCATCTCAAAATCCTCCTCACACACCTCCATCACCTTCCACTAACCTTGGTTCATCTTCTTACCATGAATCATTTCCTCAAATAGACCTTCCTCATCCATCTTCCCCTATGAAATGAGAAAATGAATAAAGTAGTGATGGCCAAGAATAAAGTAGTGATGGCCAAGAAGAAAGAAGTGGGGAAGAAGATGATGAAAATGAAGAAAATAGTGAAGAAGAGGAAGATGGCAAAAAGGATAATAGAAATGAAGAAAATAGTGAGGGCCAAGAAGAAAGCAGTAATGGCCATGAAGAAAGCAGTGATGAAAAAGAATAAAATATCGAAGGAAAGGATGATGAAAATGAAAGAAAAAGTGAAGAAGAGGAAGGTGGTAGAGAGGGAGATAGCCAAGAAGAAATTAACAAAGGCAATGACAAAGATGACTATGTTTATAAGGAAGAAAACATAGTTGAAACTAATGAGCCCCATAATGAGCAAAAAGGCCAAAGCAGTGGGTCTTATGATGAAGAAAATAACAATGACAAGAATACATATGAAGACAGTGGGGAGGAGGCATATGATGCAAATGAAGAACATAGTGAAGGAGAGGAAGATAACAAAGAAAACAACAGTGAGGAGGCATATGAAAGCAATGAGGAAAACAAAAAAGATGGTGACAAAAATGGAAAAGATAGTCAAGAAACAGAGTTTAAAGTTCACCACAGGAGTTTAAAAACCAAAAGAGTTTAAATTTGTTTCCCATAGGTAAGAAAATGATGACAAAGGGCCAACCAATGAAGGTACCCAAGGAAGGGACCATGAAGAACAAACAAATAGTAGTAAGGAAGACCAAGAGAGTGATGATAGCATGGAAGGGTTTGAAGAGAATGAAGCAGAAAACAGTGTTACAAATCCAAATCTTGAAAAAGATGATAAAGGTGTAGAAAATGATGAATATTATGGGACACAAATAGAGTTTAAAGAAGAATAAAAGAAGAATGATGATAAGTAAGGAGAGGCAGCCTCTCAAGGGGAAAACAATCAACTAACCAAAGACAGTCATGGAAATGAAGATGTGCCCAACAAGGATTAGAGCACCTCTAACATTGCAAAAATAGAGAGGGACAATCCTAAAGATTTTGATAGTGATGGTGGCATAAAGGATAGTGAGGGTGCTTATCAAAGCGGTAGCCAAAAATAAGGTAAGGAGGATGCACAAATAGAGATCATCCATGAGGAGAAAAACAATCCGAAGCTCACTAGTGATTAAGCTTTGCAAGTAAAAATTGTTGCCCCTTTCACCTTTACCTATCAAAGAGGAGAGAGGCATGTGTTTGCTGCCTCCAAAGAGCAAGGGGCCATTAAATCCTCCTCAACTCCAATGAAATACAAAGGCAAACAACAAGTGGAAGAGGAAGAGGACAATCATGAAGAACAAAAATAATTTGAGCTCATTCACATAGACAGTGAAGATGGAAATGAGACAAGAATAGTAAACTCTATTCTACAAGACTGGAATGCACAGAGAAAATATTTTGAATTTGAGTTAGAGAGGTCTAAGGATGTCATTCAATTCTTACAGATGTAGAACAAGCAAATGAGTGGCCAACTGGCCATCTATGAAGCAAGGGCGCTGAAGTATCAAAAATAGGCTCAAAGATCACAAGTGAAGTTGAAGGAATACATGGGCACCTATGAATAAATTGAGGATAAAGAGGGTCAAAATAGAAGGAGAACTAGGACCATGGGTCTAAGAAAAGAATTGGCCATGCAAAGAGAGGAAGAATCAGCCCAAGCACAAAAATTTCCCCTCACCGAACTCCTTGCCATGGAAATTGAGCATAACAGAGAAGCATGGCTTGAGAGAGCCAACCTACATCTAGATGCCAAACTGGAGAAGGCCAACAAATACTTGAGCTTGCAAAGGAGAATGACAGAGCATTATAAACAGAGAAATCACTTTGCGAGGAAAAAGCTCAAAAGTGCCCAAAATGAGGGTCCGGTACCAAAAGATGAAAAGGACCAATATAGGCTTGGCATTTTGGCCCAAGTTTCTTTGTAGGTCTCCAGTGACCCATGAGGAACCTACCTACCAAATGTGAGGCAATTCGGACAACTTTTTGTTTTTTCCAAATTTTGACCCCTAGGAGCATAGCACCCCCTATGTTGCGCTTTTTATCAGGGAATATTCATTAGGAGAGGTTTCCATTTTTGGATTCCCCATCAGTAGAGGAGTATTCTCACCAAATATTAGTTTAATTGGAGTTGTTTTGACCCCCCAAAAGGGTAAAAAACACTCATTTTTTCACCTTTCTGCCCACTTTTCTGAGCATGTGTTGTGCTCCTAGAAGTCTTGGATTTTTCCAATTTTTTGGAAACTTTTAGAGGTCATATTGAAGAATTAAAGGTATATCAGGAAATTAGACTTCCATAGCTTTCCAACGAGCCATCGCGGATCCTTTCCGACAATGGGAAGACCTCCAAAACACCACTGCAAAAAGGCCTATTTTGGTGCTGCACTCCTGGCAGAATTCCAGAGTTCCACACAGTGTGTTGTGATCCTATAACTGAGTGGAAAAAAGGTGCATTTGGCAAGTTTTCTTAGGCATGTCAGGCTTAAAATTCAATTTTATTTCCTCTTATAGTCGAAAAAGATATCTTATTTAGATATTTTTGTGCCTTGGGCTTTGCAAAGCCTCGAGGACAAGTTAGGATATTTCTCTTTGGAAATAGGCTTCTCGATGCTCTAGTAGGCTCTCTTCTCCTCATTTTTTATATAAGAAATGAGGATTCATTGTAATCAGTTGGGAATTGATTTTTTTAAGAGCCATACATGTTTTTATGAGCTTGGACAAGATATTGGTTTTATGAAGTGAATGAATGGCTTGTGTGGCTTGATGTTGGAGAAGTTTGCTTGCAGGATCCCATAGCTTGGTGAATGGTGATGTTTTCCTAACTTTTTAATGTTTTCTTGTCCTCATTTTGTTTCATTATGCTTGTTTACTATAGATCAGAAAAGTATGGGTTGAGATATGCTCATGGAAGCACCTCAAACCTCTTGTTTGGTATAGTCTTGATGTTTTCTTCTTTTAGTCATCTTAAGGAATTATTGATTGCTCTTTAGGCCCACTAAAACTTCTTTTTGTTTCATGAATGGTTAGTATGTTATCTTATAAATATGACTCATGGTATGCCCTACTTATTTAAAGTTTTCAAAACCCTCTTTTGAAGCTTTTCTATGAAATATTGATTGATTAGATTAAGACAAAGAGGCCTTGTTTCGATCTTTCCCTTTTCCCATGCTTACCAACTTGTTTCATAGTTCCAAATAGTTTGATATATGTTTTTTATGATTTCCCTCTCCATATATTGAGTTGTTTTTTTATCTTATGTGTTTTCTCAAAAAGCTGAAGGTTAATTTCTAAAGTTAGGAGTTCTAATGCTTCTATGTCTCACCGGAATGTTCATCTTACATGTTTCTCAGTTTGAGTATTGTTCATAGAGATTAATGGTTGTCCCTCGCTCGTGAGTTATTTATTTCAGACTATATATGTTTAATATCTCTTAGTTTTTCCCAAACTTAATGTTCATTACACCTGATCATCACCTAAGGATTCATTGACCTTGCTAAATTGGCCTTGCAATACACTCTGATTCATCTAACCCCATAACCCTATTGATTTGACAACCTATCATTCCACCTATCCTACTTAGTCATATTACCCCAACACAAAACAAACAAACAAATTACACTTAAAAACTAGCCTAAAATCAATCATCCGAAGTGAACAAGTTCACATCCTTCGCACAATAGAGAGCCCTCCTGAGTCTAGGAAGGCTAGGTCCTAGGAATCCAAAGACTGGTCTGATGTTACCCTGTCATTTGGTTAGCCAATCTACTAAATCAAGGGACCCTAGCACATGCTGGGCCCTAACCCACGAGCCCAGCTCTCTGGAACTAGATCAATAAAATGGAATCCCTTTACTCATTTCCTAAAAAATAACAATTTGTTACATCCATAAAATTTTTAATAGAGCCTAATGGCTTTACGAAAAAAATTCGAATACAATAGAATGGAATGGAAGTGGGATGTGATGGAAGTCAACCAGAATCAACTCACTAGATAAACTAACTAACTAGCTCCTTTCTAGCTCTAGCTCTACTCTATTTATTCTATAGGGAATCTACCAACAGGTCCCTTGAAAATGGTTATTGAATCCACTTCGACTCCAAGTAAACATGGATTGAGTGCCCTTCATCTTTATTTTCTTGGTTTCCTCTTGGAATTTGATTTTCTTGAGGCTCAAAGTGAAGTATGGCTTCAGTGCACTTATTCTTGAGTTGCTTAGATGCCTCTGGAATTCAAATTGCTGGAGGGGGATCCCATGAGGATCCTTTGGTTGCCTTTGAGAGTTAAGGAAGGTGGAAAAACCCCTTGAATCTCTCCAAGGTTTCTCCATAATTTCCTGACATTGTTCTCATTTATTCTTCAATATTTATCTTCCAATGGCAAGGAGCAAGTCCCTGAATCATCTTGTAATATCCCAAAATCGGGACAGCTCAGCAGCTATGCACTAAAAACAAATTTTTAGAAATATATGAAATGGAAAATGAAAATAATCACTTGGATCCCATATATATATCCATCTATCATCTAATTCCATGAAGAGATCATAAAGAAGTGAAACTAGGTGGGTTAAACAGACCTCCCACATTAGTGTAGCTGAAAATGACTAAAAACCCCAAAAACTGTTACTCCAGAATAATGCATAAAAGGGACTGTGCAATCATAAGAGGATTTCAACTTAGAAAATAGGAAAGCAATATATCTACTCATATATTATACAATAATTCTTAAGGAATGAGATCTAGGCTCCTTATACAAAATACAAGGCAACCGGAAAAGGGTTTCTTGTCAAACACTCTGCATACAAATGTGATATTTAGGAATTTACTGAATAACCACTGTAACACTGAAGCATAAGAGTGTAGAAGGCTGAAAAATGTATGATATGATGTAAATCCCTTAAGGGCTCCCTCTCATAAAAGGATGAACCTATCAATCACAAGGAAACACTGCAACGGAGCCACTAGACCATCTACTGAATGTTGCCTCCAAAATAATGCATTCCCTAGCTGGAACAACATTGGGAATGTAGGGGAAATGTGTGGTCTGATACCATGATGCAGGGGAATTATTGAAAACTTAAAACACCCATGAGTCTTATTTCTCATTTACTAAAGGGAGTGGGTTCCCTTAATTATTTTATTTATTTTCTTAAAGTTTAGTTGAGTTTGAGGAAATTTAAGTTTTAAATTGATTTATGGAGAATATCTCATGAGTTGTAAAATATTAGAGATGAGTAACGAATCCTAGGAATAGTGAGGATTTGATGGATTTAAACAAAAATCTAATCTAGGATTCCGTTGAATAAAGAGAGGAGCTGAATAGATAATTTAGGAGACAGTGAGAGATTTTTGGATTTGAACTAAATTGGTTCATGAATCCTTTCTTTTATAAATTTTGAACTTTTGAAGCATTAGAGGGAGACAGAGAGAAACCGAGAGATTGGATAGAGGTAGAGCTAATGGTTCAAAACTAGTAGCCAGGTCTCATAGAGGAGGTTTGGATAGTAATCAAATAGAATGTATTTTCGTTTGTAAATATTTTATGGAAAATACCAAAAACAGTGTGGAATTGTACATATCATGTATTTGTGTGACCTTATGGTTTATTTACTATGAATCTAAGAAATATTTGGAATAATCTGTGCAAATTTCTGTGTTTGATAATGGTTGGAATATGGGTTATTGTTGCCACTTTTAATTGATTGTAAGTGATAACAGATGACCAATTACTGTATACAAAACTGCGGATAACCATTTCTTGTGAATTTTGTTGAATCACACCAACGATCATAAAATAAAGGCTTGAAAAAACCTGTGTATAGATATGCAGAGGACTTGATTCATGTGGTGGTTTTTTTAGTATTGAATGCGAGTCAGGCAAGGTTAAATAGCAGAACTGTGAAGTAGGTTTGGAACCATGAATCAATAGTAAAGAATAGTGAAAGTGGTTTTTAAAACCACTAATGGTTTTCCCATAGAAAAAGGAGGGTAAGTGGTATTTCCTTGGTCGAACGTGATAGCAGTTAGCGTTTGACACGTAGCATGGATGGAAATAAAAAAGCACTTTTATCGCGTGAGTTTGAAGCATTAAAAGTCATGAAATTTTTTTGTGCGATAGTCGTCCGATTGGAAGTCGAGATGCTATATCTATTGGATCTATTTGGAGGTTAATGAAAGGTATTTTTTTAATGTTGTGGGACCCAAACAAATATTAAGTTGATATGTTGGGTTTTAACCCAAAGTATGGAGTTTTAAACTTGGTACAGATATTATTGTTATGATGGTGAACGGGGTTTTAACCAAATTATCACTTTTGAATAAATGAATTTTTCATGTGGTAGATTGGTAAAGTGTTGGGCACACATATGAATGTATGTGTTGGTCCCGAAGATTTGTTTCAAGTTTATTGCAAAGTCGAATATTTATTCGAATTTCATGAAAAGGGTTTTCGCATATGGTTTATAACAATAGGTTTAGTAAAAGGAAAATCTTCCGCATGAAAGCTCACCATATATGATGGTTGAAAAATGGCTATTTAAACAAGGTTAAATATGTTGATTCAATATTCATAAAGTGGGTTTTATTATATGGTTGTAACCATGGATTGAAAAGGTATCTTACACATTAGAATTTGCCTAGTTTGAGAATTATTTTGGTTAATGAACGAACCATGAATTTAAAGTATGGAAGATGTGGTTTTTGCAGCCTTTGGCTACATCATAACACGGATCTGAAATAAGCTCTAGAGCTCTCCAAACCGGTCCCTCAAGTGAAGGAAACCTTATCTAATGAGAAGATAGCTCAAGAACCGGGATTCGAATTCCTTCAACTACTGCACCCTACAACACTGCACAATCTCTGACAAAATTATGTTGATGAAGTTGGCTGAAGCTTGGCCTGGAAACCTGATGTGGAATGATGAATGCAAACTCTCCCAATGAAGCTCCTCAAGGAGAGAGGTGGGATTCCCGCTCGGGAACACCCGGTGCTAAATAGCACTACTACCTTGCTAAACAACAAGAGGAAGCAAAAGTCAGAGCACACAAGAATAATGATCTAAAAACATGTAGAATAATTCTGGATTCCTCTTCCTTATATAAAACATGAGTTTTCTTGCCCCTAGCCCCACTCAATTAGATCATCTCTATCCAAAAATACATCTCCCTCCAAAACTACGTTATTCTTTCTTGGATTCCTCCTCCTCCACAACTGCATTGTTGACTTAGTCAAAGTGGACTAAATCAACTTGATTTTATCCCTGTTCACACATGGAGGTGTTTTATTAAGCTAGAAAGAGTGTCCCCTTTCACACTTGCAGTGTTTTTATCCTCCTTAGGAGACTGGTGGGATTTCTACCCATTTATTCACCGGCTAAAGCTGCTGCTAACTCTAATGTTCCATTTAGCTGAGGCTAAAATTTTGGAACATTACAGTCCTCCCCTCCAAAATATTTTTTTTTCCTCAAGAAAATGTATAGGGAGAGAAAACTTTCTCCCCTCCTCCTTATGTGGCCTCCCATCAATAGTCTCCATCACTGCATCAAGAGAATCTACTAATAAACTATCATCCAATGTTTCATCCCAAGTGTGAAAAACCAAATGGTCTATATCAATCAAAGGTGGAAAATGTGAATGGAAACTTGCTTGCTGTCTCATAGCCTCCAAAAAGTAGGAGTGATGACCAACATGGTGAATGAGTGCCCCCCTCACCCATGCTATCATCCAAACGAAGTGAGTCACCCTCTAACATGGCAACTCATGAAGAATCTCCTCCACCTCTGGCTCTTGAAATGTAGGTGGGATGAATAAATGAACATGATAGGCAAGAGGGCCTATCCCACACTATCCTCCTCTCCACTTATGATAAGTGTATAGGGCATGCTGATATTGGGATGCAACATGATTGCCCTCCAATGGCAAGAAAAATATCGATTCTTCAAGGACTCTTCCTCCAAAATCATGAGACATGCCAACCCAAACCATTCCATTCAATATGAATGGCACATCATCACCATTTGGCATCCAAATTAGAAAAATGATGAAGGTTATGTAGAATCTTGGATGGTACCAAAGGTTCTTCAAGTGGATATTACGCAGTATTCCCAACTGTTGTCTAAGAATGTCATGTGGAAAGTGGTTCTGCAACAAGTTATAAGTTGTGTATGTTTGCTCTCCCAACATGGGGAAGTAAGCATCAATTTCTATCAGTTGTAGATAATTAAAATAACAATACACTTTCCCAAATTCATGTATATATGGGCTACTATAATTACAAACATTGACCCTAAAGTGACCATGAAACCCATAAATACCCTTGCTCTCTTGTGGAGCAATGCACTGCTCATATATGGTGAGAAGATACAAATAATCAATGGAGTAATAAAAAAGTACAGAAATGTATTTCTTACAATGCATGGTGATTAGGCTGAAAGTGAGGTCCATGTATAAGTTCCCCCATGAGGATCCCCTCATAAAAATCTGCAAGAAGAAGGGATACATATACTCCTAGGAACACTCCCTCAATAAGAACACACTCCCATGTGACAATGTTGTAGGCTTTAGTAATAAGGCTCCATGACTCCTCCTTGTTGGTTTCTTGTAATTTGGAAGATTAGAAAACCAAATGATAGGGTAACATGAGACCAATATTGGGAGTCCTAGGACCTAGCCTTCCTAGACTCAGAGAGGGCTCTCTCTATTATGCGAAGGATGTGAACTCGTTCGCTTTGTATGTTTTGATTTTAGGCTAGTTGTTAAGTATATTTTGGTTTGTTTTGGCTTTGAGGTAAAACTGATCAAGTAGGAAAAATAGAAAGAGATTTTATCAAATCAACAAGGCTATGGGGTTTTCTAAAGTCAAGGATGTCTAAATGATGGACAAGGTGTACTGCAGGGCCGATTTAGCAAGGTTAATGGATCCTTTAGGTGAGGTATGAGGTGAAATTAACATTAAGTTTGTGACAAACGAAGAAGTCTTAAACATATATAGTTTGAAATAAAATAATCATGAGGTAGGGTAAACCATTAATCTCTATGAATAATACTCAAGCTAATAAACATAAAAGATAAACATTCAGGTGAGACATAGAAGCATAAGAACTCCTAACTTTGGAAATTCACCTTTCAGCTGTTGGGAAAACATATAAGATAAAAAAATAACTTAATAAATGAAGAGGGAGCTCCTAGAAAACATATATCTAACTATTATGAATTGTGAAACAGGTTGGTAAGCATGGAGAAAGGGCAAGATCGAACGAGACCTCTTTAACTTAACCTAAGCAATCAGTATTCCATAGAAAGGTTTCAAAAATAGAGTTTTGAGAACATCAAATAAGCAGGGCATACCTTGAATCAGATTTGACAGCTAACATATTGACCATTAATGAAAAAAATGACAATTTCTTAGTGGACCTAAGGAGCAGTTAAGAATTCCTTATAATGACCAAGAAGAAGAAAACATCAAAGCTGTAGTAAACAGGAGGTTTGAGGTGCTTCCATGAGCATATCTCAGCATATAATTTTCTGATCTACAGAAAATAAGAAGCATGAAACATTCATGAAAACAAGAAGACATAAACAAATCAGGGAAACATCACCATTCACCAAGCTATGGAATCATGTACACAATGCTCCTCTACCATCAAGCCAAGCAAGACATTCATCCACTTCATAAAACCAATATTTTCTTCAAGCTCATAAAGCTATTTATTGCTCTTAAAATGTCAAGATATGCCTCATTTTAAAATGAATCCTCATGGTTTATATAAACCAAGAGGAGAAAAAAATTACTAGAGTAGCTAGAAGGCCATTGGCCAAAGCAAAATATCTAAAACTGTCCTTGAGGCCTTACAAGGTCCAAGGCACAAAATATCTTTTCAAAATATCCTTTTTGGACCAAAATAGCAAAAATAATGACTTTTAGGCTTTGACATACATGATAAAACTTGTCTAACGTACATTTTCCTTGTCCTCACATAGGAATGTAGAAAACTGTCTCTTTTTTAGCAGAATTTCTAAGCGCACAACACCAAAAAGGGCCTTTTTGCAGCAAGGTTTTGGAGGCCTTCCCGATATCAAAAAAGGCTCTGTGATGGCCTGTTGGAAAGCTATGGATGTATAATTTCCAAATATATTTTATTTTTCAAATATGATCTCTATAAGCTGCTCTAAAAGTGGAAAATGTGCAGAAACCCATGGGAAAAACACCTGCGCAAAAACAGTGGCAAAAAGGTGAAAAAAAAGTTATTTGTGGGCCTTTTGAGGGACCAAAACAGCTCCAAATGAGCTGAAAATTTATGAGAATACTCCCATAGTTCCAAGGAATCGAAAAATGTAAAATTTTCCTGCTGAAAATACTCTGTGAAAAAGCACAGCGTCCGGGGTGCTATGCTCCTAGGCTCAAAAATTCACAAAAACAAAAAGGTGTCCAATTTTTCCCAAACTTTGGTGAGTAGATCCCTCAAGGGTCCCTAGAAACCTATAATGAAGCTTGAGCGAAGATTCCAATCCTAGCTTGGTATTTTTCATCTTTTATCATCGGGCACCTCCTTTAGGCAGCTTTGAGCTTTTTTCTAGCAAACTGATTTAGCTTTTTGTAATGTTGAGTCATCTTCCTTTGTAAGCCTAAATCCTTGTTTTCTTTCTCCAATTTGGCCTCTAAATGCAGGTTTTCACTTTCTAGGCATGATTCTTTGTCATTTTCAATTTCTAAGGCTAGGAGCTCAATGAAAGGGAATTGCTGCACTCAGGCTGATTCTTCTTCCCTCTATTTTTCTAATGCTATCCTAGGACCCATAGTCTTAGGCCTCTTCCTAGCTGGCCCTTCTTCTTCATCATCTTCTTCATAGTCACCCATGTACTCTTCTAGCTTCACTTGTGATTTCTAAGCCTCTCTTATGTACTTGAGTGCCCGGGCTTCATAAATGGCAAGTTGGCCACTCATTTGCGCATTTTTTGTTTGTAGGAAATGAATGATATGTTTTGATCTTTCCAAATCAATCACCAAATCTCTAACTTGTGCATCTCGATCTTGTAAGAGGGAATTAATAATCCTTGTTTAATTGTCCTCATCACTGTCAATGTGGATGAGTTTGAATTCCCTCTCTTTTTCATGGTTGCTTTCTTGCTCTTCCATGGCCTTCTTGCCTTTGTCCTTCATGGGCTTCTTACCCTTGCCTTTCTTTGGCAATTCACCATTGCCTTTCTTTGGCAGTTTACCTCTGCTTCTCAATGCCCTAGTGACATTGCTTTTCACTGCTTGAGTGACTTTACCTCTCACTGTTTTGGTGATTTTAACTTTTACTTGCTTTGAGGAGGAGTGCATGGCCCCTTTCCTTTGGGAGGCAGCAAGCACATGCTTCTCACCTTTTTGATGAGGGATGATGAGAGCTGTCACAAACTGGGCTTGTTTAATTTGGTCACTTATAGCCATAGGGCTATGTTTTCCTTCAAGAATGTTTTATGTGGGAATTTCTTTGTCACTTTTCTGTTGGAAATCCTCTTTATTAGCAATTTCAACATTTTTATGCTCTTATCACCAAGAGTACCTTAAAAAGGGTTATGCTATGTTTCTGCATGGTGGGAGGCACCCAAGTATGATACTCTTTCATCTTCATGACTGTCCATGCCTTTACCCTTTTTACTATTTTTTGGACTATCTACATCATTAAGACTTTTGCCATCATTTCCTTGTGTATTTAAGACCACTCTAAAAACTGTCTCTGGACTATCCACATCAATTTCCTCTTTGTTGTCAGTATCTTCCTCTTGCTTCTTGTTTTTATCTATGCTGTTGTTTCTATTGTTTTGTCCTTGGATACCAGTGTCCTTGTTGTTCTTACTGTACTGCCCTTTGTTGTCTTCATTTTCTTTGTTGTTTTTGTCATTATCAACACTCTTTTCCTCAAGGTTTTCATCATCTTTCCCCTTACTATTTGTATCATCCCCCTTGTCTTCATTATTGTGATCATCGTTGTTTTCTTTAGGGCCTCCAATACTTTATTCAAGGCCATTTCCTCCTTATTTACTTTCATTGTATTTTTTCTCACTCTCATCTTCCTCACTTTCATATTCCTTTTGATTATCACTGCTTTCTTCCTCACTCTCATCTTCCTCATACTTTTCCTCACCTTCATCTTCATCGCCTTCATCTTCCTTTTGATTATCACTGCTTTCTTCCTCACTCTCATCTTCTTCATACTTTTTCTCATTTTGATCATCCTCACCATCATCTTCATCACCTTCATCTTCCTTTTGATTATCACTGCTTTCTTCCTCACTCTCATCTTCCTCATACTTTTCCTCACTTTGATCATCACTGCTTTCTTTCGGATCAGCAATGCTTTTTTTAGGGATACCACTGCTTTCTTCAAGATTAATTCCATTTCGAGAATTTGTTTGAAGATTTTTTTCTTGGGAGAGTGATTCATGGGAGGAAAGTGAAACATAGTCAGTAGTGGAGGGCGATGAAGGAGTATGAGGAAGATTTTGAGATGAGGATGGAACATTTTGCAATGAGATGGAGGATGAAGAGGCAAAGTCATAATGGGCAATAAAGGATTCTCAAGGAATGCATTTTTTCTCCAGTTGGTGAGTTATAATGATTTTGACAAGAGAGTGATGAAATAGGCTCGCCATTTGCTGAGCTAGAGGCTTCTTTTTCATGATGGTGGACATATTTTCAATGCTTTTGCAAAGGAAATAAGGTAAGTTCAGTAGTTTTGTCCTGGTGAAGTGCATGAGGAGTCTAATATTATAGGAATAGATTTGGGAAAAGCGACCCTCACAGGTAAAGTATTTCATGACAATCTTCATAAGGAGGGCATACATGTCCAGTAGATGGAAAAAAGGAAAAATGGCTTTACATGCAGCTTGACAGATAGGCTTTAGAAAAGGATGATAATGGATCAAGTCAAGATGTGTTTGTTTAAACCATTTATCCCCTATGCAAAGGATCCTAGTGGCTTTAGAGATAGCTTTAGGAGTTGACAAAAAAATTAACCCTGCCAGATGAACATTATTCCCGTGAAGTCTTGAGGCAAACAACTCAGTCAATTTAGGATGGCTTTTGATTTCTTGTACATTGTTGCAGAACTCGAAACATCCTAATTCTTGGAAATAAGCCAAGAAAGAAGGTGAGGCAATTAGCTCTTTGGTGTCTGTAGGTTCGAATCTATTGGGCTTGCCTCCTTTTTTGGTCTGTCTTCTTGGTCTTTGAGGCTCATCACTATTTTCTTGAGACATGGTGATTAATTTGTCCTTTCTTTCCTCTTTGTAAATGAAGTGCAGAGGAAATATGCTTTCAGGAGACTTACGACCTCTAAACAAGACTAGATGCTCAACAGAGAATAGGTTACACTTGTATTCAAAATTTTCCCTCAAACTATTTTAGACACAATCTTAGCCTTAATTCGTGCTTTCATAGCTCAAAAACCTGATGGCGGTGATGTAAAATAATGGAAAATACCTCTTAGAAACTCTTCCTCATGATGAGAAACTAATTCTGGTTGAAAACAATAAATTTCAACCTTTTCTGTGAATTTCAGGGTGGTGTTGTGATTTTTCCTTCAAGCGCGCATCATCTGCCTGGGTGGCCTCTGCACGTAGCGCGTGCGACGGGCACATTGCTGGGCATGCAACACCCTCGGCCCAGGCGGCCTCTGCACACAAGCTATGTGAAATGTGTAATGGTGGGCGTGCAACATCCTCGGCCCGTGTGGCCTCCACACGCGGGGTATGCAAAATGAAGAGTGTTGGGCGCGCAACACTGTTGGGCTCGGGCAGCCCCTACACGGCTATCAGGCGGTGGTTTGGGCACTATCGGGTGAACCTTCCTGCATGCCGGGCAGACAGAATAACGCGCAACACCGGTGTACAAGCATGCAACGTCTGGTGTAAAAGTGCACTAGGCGCTCCTACAGGCATGCAGTGCCAGTCTATAGGCGCACAGTGTCTCTGGTTTTCTGCCCGAGACTGTTCTTTGAAAAATCAAAACACTCCTCTTTGCTAAAGGTGGGAAATGGAGAAAAGGGGCCATTGGGGCTTATTTATATCCCTTTTGAAATGATTAAGGATGAAAAACCCCCTTTTCTTTATAGCCTAAATTTCACCTTTCCATAGTTTTTCCTTTGACCATTTTTTCAATGTGATAGCCTTTTGGAGCCAATCCTCTTTTTGCTCCTAAATGACTGATTATTGTTCTGAGAAACTGATTTATTTGTGATGACATTTGTTTTTCTTTGCAAGGTGAATTTTAAAGCTGATGTGCCTCCATACTACCTTAAACAAAGTTGTGACTGTCTTTTGTGTGACTTTTTAACAAACAACCCATGATTGTTACTCTTTTTATGCAAATGGCACCTACTTCCTTTAAAATAAGTCTTTCTCACCTTTTGGATTTTAAAATCACATATTTGATTTTAGTGGAGTTTGTAATCTTTTACTTATCTTTAGGAGATAACTTCAAAAAAAAATTTACACCCTCTTGTTGGAATAGGGTCTCCCACAAGCTGTGAAACTGGTCCATTTTGAATACTTTTGATTAGATTTAATCTAGCGCAAGGGTTTTGGGGCGGGTCAAAACCCCGAAAGCATTGTAATGGGTAAAAGGGTAAACCAGGGGTGTGAAAACCACAGTTTGTGGACCATAGGAACATTTAGGCTAGATTATTATAAATAGAGGAAAATTTTGTATTTTAAGGGAGAAATGATGAGCCATTGATGCGACTTGTGGTTTAAGCTATCTATTTGGGTTTTGGGGAAAGGACTCCTGCTGGCTATGTGTGCGGAGATCCAAGTCCAGCTATGTGCGGACCTTGCTACTGTGTGCGCAGGCTGGGAAGGGAATTCTAAGGAGAACTGATGAATGAATAAATAACAAAGGTTGATAGAGAACTGAATCTGTGAGTACTTTTTCTATGAATTGTTGGTAATTACTGCATTGTGTATTTTTTGTATTTGAGCTGCGAAGATCTGTGTAAGTGTGTTTTCTGTATCTAGATCTATTCTATTTTGTTATGCAATATTGTGCTAATGTCGTAAAAGAATATAATTATAGATATAGTGCATGTGGATGTGGATCGAGATGTAAGTGACCCTACGCAAAACAAGGTAATCTAGGAATTACAGGGTCTAATGCAGCCCTGCTTTCCCTACCTATCCTTTCTCAGGGTGCAGAAACCTAGTTCCAGCACCCAACCATACTACTTCGAGTGAGACTTTGACCTGCGAAATTGAGTCACTGCCGAAAGGGCCAGTAGTATAGGGGTTTGTTGGCAAACCTTGAGTTCCGAACATGGTTCAGGACCCCTCGAGCCAAAAAATGGTTCCATTATCAGGACCTAGAGAATCTTGAGAAAGGGATCAGGTAATGACAAGAGAATATTGGAAGCCTAAAATAAAGGAAATCGAAGACTGGTTTGAAAAGCAGATCCAAGAATTTGCGGTAAAAGAAAATCGCTGCAAAAATTTAATGGAAGAAAGGTGGAAAAATAGGTACATTCTGACAGAAAGCTATGAAATATTCTTTGTGACATTTTTGACCAAGCTTCAAGAGTGGATGGCTAGACTCATAGAGTTCCAGAAGTGCTAGAATGACAAGCGAGTCACTCATTGGACCCCACAACTCATGCAACAGCTGGAGCGGACTGATAATACTATCACACGCATGGTCGATCACTGGGTGTACAGTGTGCTAGGAGGATTTGTGACAAAATTTTCCATCGATCAGTTTTTCTCATACTCTGAGGCCGAACGATGATTCTTTAAAGGGTTTCGGGGAAATTTTTTTGGGACATTACCGTTGCTGATTAAGATATTACTGTGTGAAAAGAGCATTCTGTGTAGTCATACTGAACGAATGACCCCAGATCTAGACAGAAGCGCGACGCGTAGTGGTAAATACTATTGGACCAACCTTGATGAGGGAAGATCCACCTATAATCCATTGCAGGAACCAGCTACGCAAGATCCCTTGGCTACACCGCCACCTAGGCAACACAAAGGTAAGAACTCTCCCATACCACCAACCCCGCCGGCTAGTGATACGGCTGCACACCTGAGATTACCTACTTTCAAAGGGGTAAGGAATGAAGATATGGACTAATTTGGTTTTTTTCAGGCTCTGTCTAGACTGCGCAGAATGTGGCAACCAATACGATAAAGAGGGCGCAGCTGTCCCTAGTGTTTGAGGATAGGGAACTAGACTGGTATATGAGATACATTGCCTAGAATGGGGGTGCATCTATTCAAGATATCTAAGATGCTCTGAAACAATAGTTCTGGAAGCCAAGATATTATTCTTAGCTAGTAGCAGAAGTAAAAGACTTCAAACAAGGTGCGTCTTAGTCGGTATGGGAGGTCGATCAACGGTTGAAGAGAGAAATCAGAGAAGGAGGATTCAAGTATGACGATAGGAAACACATATAGTGGTTCATCACTATGTTGTTACCTCACCTACACACGCAAATGAGTCACCAAACCTTTGAATCACACGAAAAAGCTGTGGAAGTCATTATTAAACTAGAAGCTGCACCCAGAGAGGATACTTCGGTAGGGGTACAGCAAATTCAGGAACAGCTTGGGGCTATGCATATGGAAATTTAGAACCTACGAAAAGAGCAAGGAAAGGATGGCCACACAGATCTATGGTGCATATGATGTCGGGTATCTAGCCACACGAAGGATAAATGTACTCTACTATCAGATTACATGCAGGTAGGAGGACCTAGTCCGGTGTGCCCAGGAGCAAGTGGGGAACCCATCCTATCATGACCAGGTTCAAGTGGACCTGCACTGTGGTGTGACGACTGTCGTATAGCCATACTGCATGATACTAACCATTTCCCTCCACTAGGTGCATATGTCCCAGAGATGAAGCAACAATGGTGCAGGTTATGTTGGTTGGTAGGACATGATCAACAGAATTGTCGTACTTATGACTTGATGATAGATCGTGGGAACTTATATAGGGTAAAATCATACTGTGCATCACCAAGACCATCTGCGCACCTAGGAGGATCCCCAGCCCGAGGCAGAGGAGGTCGGGGAGGAAGCGCAGGATGAGGATGTTGAATTCTTAGTTAAACTGAGAGGGGGGGGGGTGAATCAGTTTAACACATACATGAGCTTTTTAAATTTTTCATTGGCTTATTTAGAGCTTACTTTTATAACCACCCTTAGTATATGAACAGTCTTAGTAAGTTGCAGCAAGCATTAAATTAATGTGACATCAAACTTATTATGAGAGTAGCAAACATCAAGCAGATTTGGTAAATCATCTCAGCACATAGGCAACACAGATAGAGACAACAGATATAAGTGGAAACCCATAAAGGGAGAAAACCACATATTATTATTGTTGTGATGCAAAGGCAAGCTCTAACTTCCTCTCACCACTATTTTTCTGCAGGCACCAACCTACAGGAGGCTCGAACCTCAATTCTGCAAGCTACAACTTGTAAGGAAGCTCCAACTCCCTTCAATTTTCTGCAGGCACCAACCTACAAGAGGCTCCAACCTTAGTCAGCTACAACTGAAAGCTATCAAGCTTCAACTTGATAGGGAAGCTCCAACTTCCTCAATTTATCAAAATAAATGTTTGCTGATTTATCTCAGATATCAGCTCTATTCTGTAGCATCTCTTTCTGCTCCTCTTTTCCTTATCTTCTCTGCCTCAATCTTCTATACTTTGAATTCTCTATCCTTACTCTCTCTAACCTCTGTATGCATATCAAGTTGATATTATATATAGAGTTCATCACATGACTGTTTCTATTCCACAAGGAATTTGGAGTAAAAAACCATGACTCTTTGGCTTTTGTCTTCTCATTCCTTTGTCCAACTCATTAAAAATATAACAATATGTACAAACTTCTATGTTACAGTGGGATTTTTATTTTCCTTAGGATTCTTGCCTTTGCATCACAAACAATACAAAACGAATAAAACATTTACATTTTCAGTTACAGTATATAAACTTCACTCAGCCCTTGGCTTGCTGGTTTTTTCCTTTCTGTTTCTGTCATGCAACTGTCCAACATACCTCTATATACTACAACTCTGAGAACTTTTGCATGTACACCTGTTCACTACAATTTTAAATCCCTTAGCTACATACCTCTTCAACTCTGCAGTATTTATTTACCTCTGTACAAATTTTCAAGCTCATTGTAGTTGTGCATCTGTTGTATATGTATATATATATACCTGTTTTCTGATACAGGGTAGAACCCCCAGTCCCCGAATTTTTCTAATTCAATTCTAGTCTGTGTATAAATGCGTTTAGAATACCATTTTCCAGGCATCCTACACTCTGGGCAAAATCATGCCATTTATGACTTTTGAGTGGGTAAATTTAAATAAACAATCTGAATTATTTTAATATCTCAAATTCGAAGAATTGAGGTATAAATCCAACACTTCCTTGATGGTTATAAACCCCACTAGCACGCGACACACCTTTTAATTGAACTATTTAAAAACCTGACCTTGGGTTAAAACGAAACGCCAACGATATAATAACTACGTAGATCAATTGTATTAAACCTTGGGCTTAATACTCCTTCCTTCCACCACACACACACACACACACACACACACACACACACACACACACACACACACACACACACACATATATATATATATATATATATATACTGGCTGTACTTTAAAAATTCGTATTGGACAATATCCATATGCGCCCATTAGTATACATTCAATCCTTAATCTGACTCTAATATTCGAAGACCCAATCCTTAATATGTGTCGAGAACACATTCCTTTTCCTGCAAGGTTCAACTTTGTCACGACAAAATATAACAATAATCAGTGCATATAGTTAACACGCCCGCAAATCAATGAACACCAAGGTTAAGCACTAATATTGGTCATTAAAAAAACAAGTTTACGAACATATATCAGGTCCCATACTCAAATAAAATCTCTGGAACTCAAAAGATTAAACCATTTTTTATGAAATATCGGGTCCACCACAATTCACACATAACACATATAATTCTGACTTCACATAACAGTGCCTCCTCAATCAATGGTTGTGGTCTTATCACGTTCCCCTCTAGCAGATCAATGGTGGTCTAGCAGTTATATCGCATGAATTTTATTCCTCCGAACTTAAGCGATGAGCTGGGGCCCAGTGGTTAACTTCCACTCACATCCAACGGTTGCTATCTTTTTGCGCTTCAACCCTCCGATCCTATGGCAATCACACAAGTTAGATGCACGAGCTTTAACTCATAATGAGAGCGAGTTCTCCAAACCGCTTAAGGCCATGTGTCAGCCGATGGCCTTGTTCCCGTTCGAATTGGGAATACAGCTTATTGAACAAAAGCGGTGCGATGAAAACCGTCGGGTGTTTCAAAACCACTGTCACTGTTCCTTCACGGTTCCGGTTTGCACATGGCTCCGTCCTGCTCTTTAACAAATTTTCATTTGTAGTCAACTACTCCATCGCACAGTTCTAATTCTGATGCTTCCACCACTATATTAATTTTTCCCTGTTCCACACAATCACAGTTCCATTTCCTCCAAATCCCATCTTCACAGCTCCACCTTTTTCATTTACTTCACCACATCATTAATTCAAAGTTTTGCTCCATATTCTGCCTCCAATAGTAAGCCATCGCCGCACCATTACTGTTCTAAATGCACAATTCTTTCATCTTACTCTCTGTGATTTAATGAGCCCCTGGTTCCCTTCCATTGTACATCTATCTCACGGTTCCAATGGTCTAATATTAGTATGCTAATTACTCTTCTATTGCTTGAATAATTAAATTCCTTTTAAAAACAGTGTGAGTTCAAAGGTTTCATTTAATAGAACTGCCTTTGCTATTTATTTCAACGCAAATTTGTTACCTTTGATCTTTCTCATGGACTCATTCAAGGAATGAAATATTTTTACCTCAATTAGAGACTCGCTCTCCGTTTGTGGGGTTCGTAAAATTCTTCTCTCCAACATTGTGTTGACTTGGTCTTAATTAGCACACCGTGCCACTTCACTTTCAATAGATTCCAATTGTGTAATCGCATTCTGACCTAATATGGAAATCACCATTGTATAACCGAAGGTCCTTTCCTTCGTTTCTCTTCAATAAGGCTTCCTCCACGACTTCGTTGACATGAAATTTTATGCAACATTAATATAAATAGAGTTTCCTATTGTTGTATAAACATAGTTTACTTTCTATCCTCATTACTCTGTCTCTCTAGGTTTGCTATCAAATGGCCCTCTTCTACTGGCCTCACTTGACTAATGCTGCTCCTTACTTCTCTTTTTGCTGCCCCATCTTTGTTCTTCTTATGCTCCCTATAAATGTTACCTGTTGTCTTCCCCTTTGCTTCTGCTGCTGTCATTTTCCTATCTCTGCCTCTGCTGCCTCCTTTGCCATCAATGAAAACATTTCCAACAGTCTCCCCCTTTGGCATTGATGGCAATAAACTTTCTCTGTTTTCCTTTTAGGATCCTTTCTCCTGTTACTTTCTCTTCCTCCCCCTTTGAAATCAATGGCAAGGGGTTGCTCATTTTTCAATGTGTTTTCAACTCTCGCCTATGACCCGTCTCATGATTTTTTTGCTAGTTGATCTCCCCCTGGAATTATATTTTCGTTTCTGTTCTCCCACTAGACTGAAGCTTCCTTTTTATTTCAGAAAGTAGTATCTATAGATACTATGTTGGGAAAAATACTGAGAGGGGGGGGGGGGGGGGGTGAATCAGTATTTAGGGCATACTCAAAAACTTTTACTTTTTCATACTCTAAAACCCATACGCTACTTTAGTGAAGAAAACTTGTGTATACACGTAGATATCCTTTATACAACTCGTGTATACACAGAGATATTATTATGCATTTAATTCTTTACTTGGATCTATGCATCATTTATTCATCAGATGTTTATTTAGCAGTAAGAAGGTGCAGTAATAACAGAATAAACCATCACACATAAGCATCACACAAGAACACCAGGATTTAAGGTGGAAACCCAAGTCGGGAGGAAACCATCGCTGCCGTCGTCTCAGTCTTCAATATTTATTATATAAAGAAAACATGTTACAACCATGTACTGGCACAGACTCATACCAGCACGTAGGCACCCACCCGCAGAAGGCTACAACCTTCTCTCATTTACCAGCCTCTCCTGGAAGGGAGCTACAACCCCCTGCTCTCATTTACCATCCTCTCCTGGAAGGGAGCTACAACCCCCTGCTCTCGTTTACCAGCCTCACCTGGAAGGGAGCTACAACCCCCTGACTGAAGGCTACAACCCTCAACACCACCATGGACCACGTTTCATCAATTTTCATACTGGATCCAATAGCCACTTTTCATCATATTTTTAGACTGGACCCACTCCACACATTTAAGCTCAATCATACATCAAACTAAAATTTATACCCTTATCAATTCATTCAATGAATCATGAACCAATCAATCAACAACTTGATATTTTCTCAACATAGTTAGCAGCATAATCAATATTCAGAAAATCCAGATATGTATGAATACATTATAAATAGATAGCAGTAATACAGCAGAACATATCAGACATTTCATACCATATACTTCAGCAAACCCTAGTTTTCATACGTGCTTTCCTTTCACTGATCTGGCGTATATACGTGCTTTCATGTATATAAAATCGCTTATACATCTGTACATATTACAGAACTAATTTCACAACCCATACGCGCTTTCTCTTAATCCAACCCGTGTATATACGCGCTTACTCTGTTACAAACTTGCGTATAGATCTTCAGACATTTTAGGTCAGCACAATTCTTCAGAACAGATGCATAGCTCGGATTTTACCATTCACTTCAGAAACATGTTCACCTCATTTCAGATCTAAACATTTCATAACCAGATCTAGAAGATACAAATACATTTCAGATCTAGAGATCCCTCTTCATCATTTTCTTCACTGGTGCATTATAAATTCAGATCTATCATTCAAATGTTACCCATTCCATACAGATATACTTTGAAGAGAAGTATTCATTAGAACCCAGACATCTTGCACACATTTGCACAATGATTTTCTTCTCCTTATATAGATTTAGCCTTTGTCAATACCATGAGCCAAAACCATATCACTTCAGATGGTATTCCTAGATGGGATCAAATGGATGATCCAACGCTCAATACAATGGGTCAATACCATGGTAGTAACCCTTGGTTTTACACATTTAGAGCGCAATTGATCATACGCGACTTGGCACGTACTTTTCCGCGTGCATACACGCCTTCTCCTTAACAAACCCACGTATGCCTTGTAACACACACTTTTCATCATTGTTCTGGCACATACTGAAGATTTCTTTCTCTGGTCCTTCTGAGCTGCTTGTAGAACATCAAATTTACATCATTAATAAACTCATCAAACATCAAGGACAACTTCATCAAGTAGGTTGCCATCATCTTCATCAAGTGGGTTGCCATCAAGGACAACACTCTGCATCATATTGCCAACAATATCCCCCTTTGGACTTGATGGAAACCACGATGGTGTTTGATCACACCAGATAGATACATTAAGCATAATGATATTCTCCCCCTATTCAAACACCATGTCACTCTCCCCCTTTGACATCAAGGGCAAAGGGCGGATCAAAAACCAACACAACCTTTTTCTCCTCATGTAGAAAGAAGAGTGTTGTAGATCTGATGTGCACTGAAGTTACCATGCTCCCCCTGAGTTCATGTTGAATGTTCAAACATATTTTTCAATGAGGTACATGACTCTATGACTCATACTTACATCAAAGATCCAACCATATGTGACTCAAGTACCCAACCAAGAGGGTTTACACATTTTGACTCAACTACCCAACCAAGTGGGTTTACACATTTTGACTCAACTACCCAACCAAGTGGGTTTACAAATTTGAACAAGTCCTTACATGACTGAATATTACAATTTTACATCATAGGTCTCATCATGACCTTACAAATATGACTTTTTATGACCACTACCAAAAAGACCTCAAGAAATATCATATTTCAAAATCATCATAATGCCAACAATGCATTATGCTCAGCAAGGCTAATGCTCCCCCTGAAACTGTGCATCCACGCATCCTTTCCATATAACCAAGGCTCCTCCTTAGCTTGTGAAACCTGAATACTTTCAACAGCAAGTCATCAGCAACAGTATCTGCATGATCTGTCCCTATCTCTAAATCATAAGACTTCCATCCCATCCATGTGTGAAAGCAAGGAATACTCTTTAGCAAAAAGCAAACAGGGCTCATCCATAAAATCATCATAATAAATCATGTATCATGTCATCTTCATTTAGAACTGAGACATAAGCAGATATAATTTCAATAATGCAATCATTAATAGTCAGACTAATGCTCCCCCTGAACCTGTGCTCCTGTTCTTGAGCTGTCATACTAATTTTCTTATCATAAATGCATATGCGTCTATGTCCACTGGGACTTGCGTGTATACGCTACTTTACTTCATTAAACCCACGTATGGAAAGTGAAATACTGAAAATTTCACACTCCTTCTTCTCCCCCTAAATTTCTACCACCTATACCTGTCTTCTTCACATCAGATGCACTGTCAGAAATAAACATAAATCAATCATGAGAATCATCATACATTGCTCTCCCTGTGATGATACATTACTAATATCTATAATGTATCTCACATCATTCTTGCAGTCATTATGAGAAGTAAGCTTTAGAAGCAGATGACTGCAGTAGGGTCAATATTCCCTACGTTTCTGACCAGTCCTCCTTCTTTTTCCAGCTTTGCTTGAAGTTTCTTTTAGTGTGCTGAAAATTCTCCAATTTTTCAGATCTGTTCATCCTACATTCTTTTTCTACATGTCCATACTTGTTACAAGCATAACATCTTGTGTGACCAGAAAAGTAAGCATAATGATCATAATGTGTTGTTCTATTCTTCCTTCTATTGCAATCAGCTGCTTTATGACCATACTTGTTACATGAAAAACAATATCCCTTGAAGAAACCAGAGTTCCTTTCTTTGTAGAATATGTTTTCATGTGACTGAAACATTTTTCTTCTGCAATTGGCTGCAACATGCCCATAATTATGAAATTTAAAACATTGAACATTATTGATAAAAGGAGGGAATGATTCCTTTTGAGAGTTCTTGATTGTCGGTTGAACATTTGTTTCTTCCAACACTTTAGGTTTTGCATTGATATCCTTTGAATCTTTAGCACTTCCTTGTGAACTAGATTCGCCTTTAACAGTTTCATGAAAACCAAGACCAAGTTTAATAGCAGGAGATCTTTGATTACTAAGAATATTATCCAGAATCTTAGCACTATCTTGAAACCTCAAGAGTTTATCCTTTTCTTCTACTTTACCTTTGAGAATATTTACCTCAACCTCCAATTTTTGGCATTGCTTCTTCATGCTTTCTTCGATCCTTTTTCATTCTTCTACTTGATCATTCAATTTTAAAATTTCTTCCTTCAACCAATTTTCTTGTTCTTCACATGTTTGTAGCAGTTATTCATTCTTCTTATTTGATTTTTCCAGATCTTCTTTGAGAGAGATGATTTCTGCTTCAAGTCCTTCCTTTTCAAATGGTAGGGGTTCTTCATTCTTCTTATTTGATTTTTCTAGATCTTCTTTGAGAGAGATGATTTCTGCTTCAAGTCTTTCACTTCAATTGGTTGCATAAACATACAACTTTTGATACTTGTCTATCTGTCCATTCAGTATTTCTTTCTGATCATTCATTCTAGAGATCATATCTTTGTAGATAGATTCTATCTTATGAAATTGATTCCAATCATTGCTTTCATCATTGATCTTGAGATTTGCTTCTAGACTTATACTGTTACCTTCACCATTGCATGCACAAGAAAGTGAATCACAAGAACAATAATCAATACCTGTTTCATCTTCTCCATTTTCTCTTGCACATGTTTTCTAAGGTATCTCCTTTCCTTGAGTAGCCTTCTTCTTTTTCTTCTTTGCCATGAGCACTTGTAGATCTTGGTCAGAATCTTCTTCTTCCTCATCATTCTCTTCATTTGTATAATAACTCTTTCTCTTTTCAAATTGTTTCCCTTTACCATGATTTTCTTCATAAGGAAATTTAGTAGCATAATGACCAACTCTTCCACAAGAAAAACACTTGAAGGGAAGCTTACCTTAGAATCTTCCAGTTCCTAGTTGGAGTCTTCTCACAAAATTTTCTTCTTCTTCTTCTGATATATAATTTGATTCCTTGACATCTTCCTTTTCTTTTCCTTTTGCACACGCCTTAAAAGCAGCTTCTTTGATTTCAGAGGGACCTCCTTGTCTCATTTCATAAGCAGTTAAAATAGCATGTAGTTGAACAATAGTAAGAGTTTGCAGATCTTTCCTTTCTTCAATAGCTAACACTTTTCACTCAAATTTTGAAGTTAAAGATCTTAAGACTTTTTCCACCAGAGTAGTATTGGTTATGGTTTCACCCAAACTTCTCATACGATTAACAATATCATCTAGACGAAAAAAGAAATTGGCAATACTCTCATCACTATGCATCCTTAAATTTTCATATTCAATTCTGAGAGTTTGGAGTTTTGCACTTTTTACCTTTGTATCTCCTTCATAGCTCAGAATGATTTTGTCCCATATTTATTTTGCTGAATTTAGCTGCATCACTTTAGCAAATTCTGGTTCAGACAGGCTTCCTAATAAGACATTGACGACTTTGGCATTGATTTCATATTTCTTCCTTTCTACTGCATTAGTAGGAATACTTGCTGGATACTCATAACCTCCTTCCATGATTGCCCATACTTCTGCACCAAGACTTTGAAGATATGCTTTTGTTCGTATCTTCTAGAATAATAGATTATTTCCATTGAATAGAGGTGGCCTTATATACATTACCCCTTCATGACTTCCCATTGCGACGGATCTCCTTCAAGCGATCAAGCTTCTACAGAAGGACCTGCTCTAAAACCAATTGTTGGGAAAAATACTGAGAGGGGGAGCGGGTGAATCAATATTTAGGGCATACTCAAAAATTTTTAATTTTTCACACTCTAAAACCCATACGCTACTTTAGTGAAGCAAACTCGTGTATACACGTGGATATCCTTTATAAAACTCCCGTATACACAAAGATCTTATTATGCATTTAATTCTTTACTTGGATCTATGCATCATTTATTCATTAGATGTTTAGTTAGCAGTAAGCAGGTGCAGTAATAATAAAATAAACCATCACACATAAGCATCACACAAGAACACCAGGATTTAAGGTGGAAACCCAAGTCGGGAGAAAACCACCGCTTTCGTCGTCTCAGTCTTCAATATTTATTATATAAAGAAAACATGTAACAACCATGTACTGGCGCAGACTCATACCAGCACGCAGGCACCCACCTGCAAAAGGCTACAACCTTCTCTCGTTTACCAGCCTCTCCTGGAAGGGAGCTACAACCGTCTCATTGTCACTTCCAGAAGGAGCTACGACCCCTCGTCTCGTTACTGGGGCCTCACCCAGTGGGAGCTACAACTCCCCGATCTTCAAGGCTAACAACCTTCAATAACACCAAGGATTCTATTTCATCAATTTTCATACTGGATCCAATAGCTTCAATAGATCACAACTTGCAGGCCACTTTTCATCATATTTTCAGACTAGACCCACTCCACACATTTAAGCTCAATCATACATCAAACTGAAACTTATACCCTTATCAATTCATTCAATGAATCATCAACCAATCAATCAAGAACTTGATCTTTTGTCAGCATAGTCAGCAGCATAATCAATATTCCAAAAACCCAGATAAGTATGAATACATTATAGACAGATAATAGTAATACAGTAGAATAGATCAAACATTTCATACCATATACTTCAGAAAACCCTATTTTTCATACGCACTTTCCTTTCACCGATCCAGCGTATATACGCACTTTCATGTATATAAACCCGCGTATACATCTGCACATATTACAGAACTAATTTCAAAACCCATACGCGCTTTCTCTTAATCCAACCCGCATATATACGTGCTTACTCTATTACAAACTTGCGTATAGATCTTCAGACATTTTAGGTCAGCACAATTCTTCAAAACAGATGCATAGCTCATATTTTACCCTTCACTTCAGAAACATGTTCGCCTCATCTCAGATCTAAACATTTCATAACCAGATCTAGAAGATACACATACATTTCAGATCTAGATATCCCTCTTCATCATTTTCTTCAATGGTGCATTATGAATTCAGATCTATCATTCAACTGTTACCCATTCCATACAGATATACTTCGAAGAGAAGTATTCATTAGAACCCAAACATCTTGCACACATTTTCACAATGATTTTCTTCTCCTTATATAGATTTAGCCTTTGTCAATACCATGAGCCAAAACCATATCACTTCCGATGGTATTCCTGGATGGGATCAAATGGACAATCCAGCGCTCAATAAAATGGGTCAATACCATGGTAGTAACCCCTGGTTTTACACATTTAGAGCACAATTGATCATACACGACTTGGCACGTACTTTTCCTCGTGCATACGTGCCTTCTCCTTAACAAACCCGTGTATGACTTGTTACACACTTTTCATCATTGTTCTGGCACATACTGAAGATTGCTTTCTATGGTCCTTCTGAGCTACTTATAGAACATCATATTTACATCATTAATAAACTCATCAGACATCAAGGAAAACTTCATCAAGTAGGTTTCCATCATCTTCATCAAGTGGGTTGCCATCAGAGACAACACTCTGCATCATATTTCCAACATACTACCCCTAGTCTATCTCTCAAATACTCAAATGGTCCTCTAGCAAGTGGTTTGGTAAATATATCTTTTGTCTTTTATTTTGTTGGTACATACTCCAGCTTAATTACTACATTCTGAGCTACTTGTTCTTGGAGAAAATGATACTTGATTGGGATATTTTTAGTTTTTGAATGAAGCACAGGATTTTTTGATATACTTATAGCACTTGTATTATCACATTTGATAGAGATAGGTTTATCAATGCTTACCTTCATGTCTTGGAGGGTTTTCTTCATCCATATGACTTGTGCACAGCATGTTGTTGTTGCTATGTATTCTACTTCTGCTGTAGATAGAGAAATAGATGTTTGTTTCTTGCTAAGCCATGCCACCATACTTTCTCCTAGATAGAATGCACCTCCACTTGTGCTTTTCCTGTCATCCACACAGCTAGCCCAATCTGCATCTGTGTATGCTGTCAAAGTGAAGCTTTTTCCTTTTGGATACCAAAATCCATATTGTGCAGTTCCTTGTAGATATCTGAATATTCTTTTCACTGCTTGAAGGTGATTTTGTTTAGGTGCTGCTTGATATCTTGCCACAAGCCCTACTACTAGCATGATGTCTAGTATTGATGCTGTCAGGTACAACATACTTCCTATCATGGATCTGTAGAGCCTTTGATCTATATCAACAGATCCATCATCAGCACACAGCTTGCATCTCGTGATCATGGGAGTTGACACAGGTTTGCAGTCCTCCATTTTGAACATTTTGAACATTTATTTTAAGTATTTTTCCTGTGAGATGAATGTACCTGTGTTCTTTTTCTAAATTTGAACTCCTAAGTAGAAACTAAGCTCTCCATTCATGGACATCTCAAACTCTGATTTCATCTCCTCACCAAACCCTTTTGCTAGCCCATCTATGTTGCTTCCAAACATAATGTCATCAACATATACTACAACAATCAGGAGTTCATTTTCATGGGCTTTTATGTATAGATTGTTGTCTACTCCACCTCTCTTAAAGCCTTGTTTTTTCAAATACTTATTCAGTCTTGAGTACCAAGCACGAGGAGCCTATTTCAGTCCATATAGAGCCTTCTTCAGTCTACAAACATAGTATTCTTTGTCTGTTAAGGAGAAACCTTCTGGTTGTTCAATGTAGACTTCTTCTTCTAGATCTCCATTCATAAATGTAGATTTTACATTCATTTGATATGCCTTGAAGTCTTGGTGGCATGCAAAGGCCAGAAAAAATTATGATGGCTTCCATTCTGGCTACAGGGGAAAATGTTTCATCATAATCAAATCCTTCTATTTGTGAATATCCTTTGCAAACTATTCTGGCTTTATTCCTGATTACCTGTCCTTGCTCATTCATTTTATTCTTAAATAACCATTTTGAGCCAATGACATTTTTCTCAGTGGGTCTAGGAACTAGTTCCCGGGTATTGTTCTTCTCAATTTGGTCCAATTCTTCATTCATAGCATTCACCCAAGACTTGTCCTTACTGGCTTCTTCAAATTCCTTTGGGTCTATTTGTGATAACATGGCTATGTATACCTCTTTTGTCTGTTCAGTTAGCTGCCTTCTTGTCTGGACCCCTACTCTCTTGTCTCCAATGATATGATCTTCTATATGGTTCTTTTGAGTGTATCTTGATGGGGCTTTCAATATTAGTTCAACATCTTCTGTTGTCTTGCTTATTTCATCATCATCTTGGTTTTCTTCTTCATGGTTTTCTGATGGACTACTGCAGTCTATATCTCTCGTATTGTTTGGAAGTTCTCCATCAAATCTCACGACAATGCTCTCCATTATTTTTCGAAGAGTTTTTTTGTAGCACCTGTACCCTTTACTTTTGGAAGCATATCATAGAAATATCCCTTCATCTGCTCTTGCATAAAATTTCCAAAGATTTTCATCATTATTCTTTATGTAACACTTGCTTCCAAATATTCTAAAATGTCTGATTGAAGCTGGTTTCCCATACCATAATTCATAGGGAGTCTTGTCATTGATTGTCCTTAAGTGAGCTTTATTAGGTATATGCACCGCTGTGTGTACTGCTTCTGCCCAGAAGGTTGGAGGAATATTACTCTCTTGCATCATGGCTCTGGAAATTTGTTGTATAGATCTGTTTTGTCTCTCTGCTACTCCATTCTGCTGAGGTGTCCTGCAACACTAAATTGTTGCTTTATGCCATGTTCATTGCATAGGTCTGCAAAGTCATAATCAGTGAATTCACCTCCTCTGTTTGATCTGATGCATTTTAGCTTGCATCCTGTCTGATTTTCAGCTAAAGCTTTGAATATTTTGAATTTTTCTAGAGCTTCTGATACATTCTTGAGAAATGAAACCCATGTCATTATGGAGAAATCATCTATTATCAGCATGAAGTAGGATTCTCCACTTCGTGTTTGAGTTCTTGCAGGCCCACACAGGTCGATGTGCACAAGTTGGAGTGGTATTCTTGTTGATACCTCATCTTTGGCCTTAAAGGATGTGTGGGTCTGTGTAGGTTTCAACCCTGAACAGAAATTATCTACACACGAATCTTATAACAGAAAATAAACAATTGCGAGAGCATAAAACATAAAACAGATAAACACAGAGATTTTCCCCTGGATCCCAAATCGGGACGACCAGCTTGAATTTTCATTATTATTCCTTTTAGTGTTACAACACATATATATACATGCCGAAGCATACATAAACCCCAATCCATTAACCCTGGATTAGAACATAACCGTAGTTCCCTTGACCGGATCTACAAAATACCAGGGGCCGAAAACCATCGAACCCCAAAACCATGTGCAAAACCATGCACAAAACCATCGGCGGATCTGCCTCTGAGTGGGTCCGCACAAAAAAAAAAATTTGTGCAGACCCCAACGGTGGGGACTACTTCGCCCCTCGTGACCCCCCAGCTACGCCCGACACAACATACAGCGCGTGGGGCTAATCGTGGAAAGAATATAACACATACCCAACATTCTCCCACTTGTTGTTTTCTTTCCACAGGGGGCCACAGGAGAGCTTAGTCATTGGGCCAATTCTTCAACACCCATTGTTTCTCTACACCAAGAGAAATTTTGAGTGCTCACAGACTTTGTCAATGCATCCGCAACATTCTTCAAAGTGTCCACCTTTACCAGCAACACCCTTTTAGCCTCAACCATATCTCTAACAAAGTGATATTGAACATCAATGTGCTTTGTCTTTGAATGGTAAGCATGGTTCTTAGCCAAGAAAATTGCACTTTGGCTATCACAGTCTATCCTTATAGCTTGCTGTACCAACCCCATACTTGAACACAATCTCTGCAACCAAACTGTTTCCTTGCTTGCATGAGTGGCTGCTATGTATTCTGCCTCTGTAGTTGAAAGCGCCACTACAGATTGTCTTTTACTCATCCAACTGACTGCACCTCCAAATAGGCTAAACACATACCCACTTGTAGATCTTCTTTGGTCCATATCTCCAGCCCAGTCTGCATCAACAAAACCATGAATGTCCAACATTCTTTCCAATCCTGGTCTTCCCTGGTAGCACAAGCCATAATCACTAGTGCCACGTAAATATCTGAAAACCCGCTTCACTGCTGTCCAATGCTCCTTCCCCGGGTTTGACATAAACCTGCTCAATACTCCCACTGCATGTGCAATGTCTGGTCTAGTACAGACCATTGCATACATCAAGCTACCCATTGCACTTGCATATGGAACACGGGACATATACTCCTCTTCTTCTTGTGTCTTGGGACACTGTTCAGCAGACAGCTTTACACCTACAGGAATAGGAACCTTCACTGGTTTACTATCCTGCATATTGAACCTCTGCAATATAGTCTCAACATACTTCCTCTAGTTTAACCAGATCTTCCTCTTTGCCCGATCTCTCTTAATTTCCATGCCCAAAATATAATTTGTAGCACCCAGATCCTTCATGTCGAATTTGGAGAACAATTGGGTCTTCAAATCTTGGATAATTTCTTTGTCATTTCCAATCAACAACATATCATCCACATACAAGACCAAATAAATAACACGTCACCAATTAATTTAAAATAAACACAGTGATCCTCCTTGCTTCTGGTGAAGCCAAGTCCCCGTATATAGGTATCAAATTTCTGATACCACATCCTTGGTGACTGTTTTAACCCATACATAGACTTCTTCAACCTGCATACCAATTCTTTCTTACCCTTCACCATAAAGCCTTCAGGTTGCTTCATGTAGATCTCCTCTTCTAGATCCCCGTGAAGAAATGTTGTCTTCACATCCATCTGTTCTATCTCAAAATCAAATGCAGCAGCAACAGATAAAAGTAATATAATAGAATTAACTTTGGCAACAGGAGAAAAAATATCACCAAAATCAATTCCCGGCACCTGGGAATAACCTTTCGCTACCAATCGAGCTTTGTATTTCTCCACCTTGCCTTCTACATTCATCTTCTTCTTAAACACCCATTTGCTCCTAATGGGCTTCCTTCCAGCCGGCAACTCCACCAGATCCCATGCATCATTTTTGTGCAAGGATGCCATTTCATCAACCATGGCCTCCTTCCAGAGTTTTCCATCCTCTGAATCTACTGCCTCCCTGACAGTTTTGGGTTCATCATCAGTTATAGTTAAGGCAAAAACTAAACAGAAAGTAGATGGACTATACCTTTCTGGTTGCCTTCTTTCCCGAACTGATCTTCTCAAAGCCGGAGTTTGTGGCTCTTCATCTTCTGAGTCTTCTTCTGTTGTAGAGTCTGATTCATCCTCCTTTAGCTCAAACTCTATCTTCTCAGGTTCCTTTGGTAGGACTTCATGTTTAACAACATCTTTCACTTCTCTAAACACCACATCTCGGCTATACACAACCTTCCTTGTTTCTGGGTTCCAAAGCTTGTAACCCCTTAAACCATCCTTATACCCAATAAAGATGCACCTTTCAGATTTATTATCCAACTTGGTCCTTTTCTCCTTTGGAACATGTACATATGCATCACATCCAAATACCCTTAGATGTGAAAGAGAGGGTTTCTTACCGGTCCATACCTCATGTGGAGTCTTATCCTCCAACGCTGATGAAGGTGATCTATTAACTAAGTAACATGCAGTCTCCACTGCCTCTGCCCAGAATTCTTGTCCTAACCCGGTACCACTGAGCATGCTTCTTGCCTTTTCCATCAGTGTTCTATTCATTCTTTCTGCAACTCCATTTTGCCGAGGTGTGTATGGAGTAGTCTTCTGCCGTGCTATACCACACTTCTTACAGAACTCTTCAAATTCCTTCTTGCAGAACTCCCCACCATTATCTGTCCTCAATGCCTTTATCTTCTTTTCTGTCTGGTTTTCCACCAGGGCCTTAAATTCTTTAAATTTGTCAAAGACTTCAGATTTCTTCCTCGAGAAATATATCCATGTATTCCTTGAGAAGTCATCTATGAATGAAACATAGTACACAGACTTTCCCAGTGATGGAACTGACACAGGCCCAAACACATCACTGTGCACAAGTTCTAATATTTTGTTTGCCCTCTTAGCACCAGAAGGAAAACTCACCCGATTCTGCTTCCCATATACACAATGTTCACAGAAATCAAAATCCAGAGAACAATTAGACATACCTTCTACCATACCATTTATGTGCAGTATCTGAAGGCCCTTCTCTCCAATATGTCCAAGCCTTTGATGCCATAGCATGGTCTTTTCTCCAGAGACAGCTAGGCTTTCCGCTCCACTTTCAGGAACCATAGAACTGTTACACCCATCAATAACAGTGCTACCTTGTAGCTTGTACAGATATCCAGTCCGAACTCCCCGCATTAATACCAGTGCTCCCCGAACCATCTTGCAGGCATCTTTCTCGAACACTGTTTTTACACCCGCATCATCCATCTTGCTTACAGAAATCAGATTTCTAGCCAATGCAGGAATATGCAGAACACCAGGAAGTGTTCTAATCCTTCCACCTTGCAGCTTCAGCTTGACCTTTCCACGTCCGATGATTCTGTCCCTCCTATCATCCCCTAGGAAGACATCACCACCATCATATTTCTCATACTCGCAGAACCACTCCCTATGGGGAGTGAAGTGAAAGGATGCACCTGATTCAATCAACCATGACTCATGATCTACATGTTTATTTGAAGAAGAAGCCAAATACACATCCCCACCTTCATCCGAGGTGGTTTTTGCCTCTGCAGAAGGACCTTCATCAGATCCCTTTCCTTTCTCAGGAGCTTTAGATCTGCATTCCTTTTTGTAGTGCCCTTCCTTTCCGCATTTCCAGCACACCTTTACAAACTTTCCAGGAGATTTAGATCTCCTTCTAGATTTAGATCTCCCACTCGAAACCTTATTCTTGTTTCTGTTCTGGGACCTTCCTCGTACAGATAAGGCATCTCCATTCTGACCCTCCATATTTCTCCGTCTCATTTCCTCCGACAGCAAGGCTGAGACAATGTCATCAAAATTCAAGGTAGTTTTATTGCTACCTATTGCAATAACCAGACTGTCCCACGAGTCTGGTAGAGAGCACAACAAACTGATGCACTTATCTTCATCTGAGATTTTAATATCAACAGACGACAGCTGACTTACCACAGTATTGAAGGCGTTCAGATGCTCTGTCACCGAGTCTCCATCCTTCATCCTCAGGTTATACAGCTTTTTCCGCAGGAACATCTTATTCACCAGAGACTTAGATTGGTACAAAGTCCCAAGTTTTTCCCACAAATTCTTCGCCGTAGCTTCCCCAGATACATTCAACAATACTGAATCTGAGACACACAACCGTATTGTGCTCTTAGCCTTCCGATCCAGTTTCTTCCAGTCTTCATCTGACATTGCCGTTGGTTTAGTACCCGGATCTACCGCGATCTACTGATCTTTATCCACCAGCAGATCCTCCATCTTGAGCTTCCACAACTCAAAACTCTGACCATTAAATTTCTCGATCTCTATCTTTCCGCTGCTCGCCATATTCTTTCACCGCAAGAATCAATCCCGCAGATCTCCCACTGCACAGGGTCTACCACAGGCCCGAGCAAAAAACCCTCAACAACAAAGGCGTCCCCTTGAAGACGAAATAGCTCCGATACCAAATGTAGGTTTTAACCCCGAACATAAATTATCTACACACGAGTCTTATAACAGAAAAGAAACAATTGCGAGAGCATAAAACATAAAACAGATAAACACAGAGATTTTCCCCTGGATCCCAAATCGGGACGACCAGCTTGATTTTTCATTATATTCCTTTTAGTGTTACAACACATATATATATACATGCTGAAGCATACATAAACCCCAATCCATTAACCCTGGATTAGAACATAACCGTAGTTCCCTTGACCGGATCTACAAAATACCAGGGGCCGAAAACCATCGAACCCCAAAACCATGTGCAAAACCATGCACAAAACCATGGGCGGATCCGCCTATGAGCGCCCCGGACCCCAACGGTGGGGACTGCTTCGCCCCTCGTGACCCCCCAGCTATGCCCAACACAACATACAACGTGTGGGGCTAATCGTGGAAAGAATATAACACATACCCAACAGTCTGTTTACCCAATTGACAAGATTTGCATATGGTATTAGAAGGCCTTTTTATTTCTGGCATCTCTCTGACAGCTTTTTTCTTGCTCAGTCTAATGATATGATCGAAGCTGAGATATCCCAATCTCCTATCCCATAACCATGAATCCTCAAGTGTTCTAAGATGGCATGCTTCATCTTCCTCTTCCACTATGTAAACATTACTCTCTGTTCGAACACCTTTGAGTAGAGTCTTACCTGTGGTGCTTGATCTGACTTCACAGTATTGTGTTCTCAAAAGAACTTCGCAGCTTTTATCACACATTTAACTGACACTCAGCAAATTTTCTTTTAGCCCATCTACAAATAGTACATCTTGGGCCTTACCTCTACCATTATCTAGGCTGACTGAGCCCTTTCCTTTTATTTTTCCTGATTTATCATTGCCAAAAGTAACATTGCCAGATTTCTTTTCATCAAGAGTTATAAACTTGCTTCTGTCTCCAGTCATGTGTTTTGAGCAGCCACTGTCCAAGTACCACTAGCTTTTCAGGTCTTGAGCAGTTAGGGCCAAGTCACATTTATTCACCTTCTTTATCCACTGGAAGCACCCTTTTTTTTGGTATATTTTGTGAGATGATGAACTACATCTTCTGAGAGGACATTTGGAAGGAATATGTTAAACTTGATTGCATACACAGCATTTGATCATAATTTTTGCAGAATTGTAAGTATGAACAAAATTTCTTTGATTCATAAACCTCCTTGAGGTGTTGAACATCAATCTTTGTCCATACTTTCTGCATTCAATGATTTTATGGCCAAATTATTTACAATAAAAACAATAACCATAGAAAAAATCTGCATACCTGATGTGAGGTTGTTTTCTCCATTTGTTTTCTTTAGGCAGTCTCTTCACAGTTTGCATATTTTGTTGGTTTGAATTACTCCTCCTTGCATGAAAATATGCAGCAATGTGTCCCATCTTGTGGCAGACATAACATGTGGCATTATTCATAGGAGGGAAGAATCTCCTTTGATGGCTTCCAAATTTGACATACTCAGGGGTATATGAATCTTTTTCTGTTGTCTGAGTATTTCTTACATTCTTTGTTATTCGAGGATTCTTCTGGGTTCTTTCTCTCTCCTTACATGTTTCCTCTTTTGTAGGAATTATTTGAGGTGCTTCATCATCCTTCTTTGCTTTTACAAAAATAATCTCTCAGTTTTCCTTTCCTTTGCTTTTACTTGATTCTCCTTCATAGCCTATTCCAGTTTTTATCAAAGGATATCTTTGAGCATTTAGAATTTCGTTCAACTTACCAGAGCTTGTTGTTTGAGATGAATTTATAGCCACTTTCCTTTGAGCATTTTCTAATTTCTTCCTGAGACATACTACTTCTTCTTCCAACTTCTCTTGTTCCTAAGTTTTCTCCTTGATTTTCTTATGTAGCATGTCTTCTATCTTCTTGGCTTCTTCAAGCTCTATCTTTAGCTGCATGAGGACTTCTGAATTTTGTTCTTCTCATACATACTTGAGGAGAATGTGCTTTTGTTTTATACACTTCAGTTTGAGTCTATCAATCTCCTCCAGAGCACTTCTTAGCTCCCCCTCAAGGTCGACTTCACCTTATTCTTCTTCATCTTCTAGCAGGAGTCCTTCAAGTTCTTCTATGGCCATCAATAAAAATTTAGAGGTTCCTTCTTCACTTGAGGGTTCATCTGAGTCTTCAGATGTACTGCTGTCTTGTTGAGCATAGAAGAATTTTCTATTGAACTTCTTTCCTTTCTGCCAGTTCTTTGATGTATTTTTCTCTGATTCTTGAGCCTGATTCCTTACTTTATTGTGAGGACACTTAACATCATAGTGTCCAACTCTTCCATAGTTAAATCATTTGAAAGGAAGTTTACCTTTGTATTTACCTGATACTTTATCCAGTTTCTTGACAAATTTAGCTTCTTCTTCATCCGAGCAAGAGCATATGTCTTCCTCTTCTTCTTTCTTCTTTTATGTTTTAAAGGCTGCCTCCCTCGTACTTGGCTTCTTCTGTGGGAGCCTCATCTCATATGCTGTTATATTTCCAAGTAGTTGGTTCATGGTCAAGGTCTCCCAATCAGTTGTTTCTTCTATTACATACACCTTGGGATTAAACCTGGATGGAAGAGATCTTAGAATCTTTTGCACAATTATACTTTTTGGTATGGTTTCTCCAAGAGCTTTCATATTGTTAACGATTTCTGCAACTTTTAAGAAGAAGCTGCCAACATCTTCATCATCATTCATTTTTAAAATTTCAAACTGGGCTCTATATACTTGAAGTTTGGCAGTATTTACCTTTTTATTTCCCTCATGGATATTCTCTAGAGTGTCCCACATATCTTTAGCAGTCTTACTGTGCATTATTTTGATAAATTCAGCCTCACAAAGTCCACTTAAGATTGCATTCATAGCCTTTGCATTTGCTACAAATTCTTGTTTCACTTCTCTTTCTAGGTCAGTTGCCTTTGGGGCATATCCAAAATATACAGTAGCCCATACCTCTATTCCTAGAGACATTATGTATGCTCTCATTCTGATTTACCAGAAGGCATAATTAGCGCTAGTGAAGAAAGGGGCTTTATTGGTTGAGCTTCCTTCTTGACTAGCCATATTAGAGGCCTAGGATCTCCTCTCAGTGGTTAAACTGGTATAAAAGGAACCTGCTTTGATACAAATTGTTTAATTCTTAGTTAAATTGAGAGGGGGGGGGGGGTGAATCAGTTTAACACATACATGAGCTTTTTAAATTTTTCATTAGCTTATTTATAGCTTACTTTTATAACCACCCTTAGTATATGAACAGTCTTAATAAGTTGGAGCAAGTATTAAATTAATGTGACATCAAACTTATTATGAGAGCAGCAAACATTAAGAAGATTTGGTAAATCATCTTAGCACACAGGCAACACAGATAGATATAGCAGATATAAGTGGAAACCCATAAATGGATAAAACCACATCTTACTATTGTTTTGATGCAAAGGCAAGCTCCAACTCCCTCTCACCACTAAATTTCGGTAGGCACCAACCTACAGGAGGGTCCAACCTTAGTCAGCTACAACTGACAACAATCAAGCTTCAACTTGATAGAGAAGCTCCAACTTCCTCAATTTATCAAAAGAAATGTTTACTGATTTACCTCAGATATCAGCTCTGTTCTGTAGCATCTCTTTCTTCTCCTCTCTTCCTTATCTTCTTTACCTCAATATTCTATACTTTGCATACTCTATCCTTACTTTCTCTAACCTCTGTATGCATATCAAGTTGATAATATATATAGAGTTCATTGCATGACTGTTTGTATTCCACAAGAAATTTGGAGTGAACAACCATGACTCTTTGGGTTCTATCTTCTCATTCCTTTGTCCAACTCATTAAAAATATAAAAATATGTACAAATTTCTATGTTACAGTGGGATTTTTCCTTTCCTTAGGATACTTTCCTTTGCATCACAAACAATACAAAAAAAATAAAACATTTACATTTTCAGTTATAGTATATAAACTTCACTCAGCCCTTGGCTTGCTTGTTTTGTCCTTTCTGTTGCTATCATGCAACTGTCCAGCATACCTATGTTTATTTCAACTCTGAGCACTTGTGCATGTACACCTATTCACTGCAATTTTAAATCCCTTAACTGCATACCTCTTCAACTCTACAGTCTCTGTTTACCTCTGTACAAATTTTCAAGCTCACTGTAGTTGTGCATCTGCTATATATATATACATGTTTTCTGATACAGGGTAAAACCCCCAGTCCCTGAATTTTTCTAATTCAATTCTAGGCTGTGTATAAATGCATTCAGAATCCCATTTTCTAGGCACCCTACACTCTAGGCAAACTCATGCCATTTATGACTTTTGAGTGGTAAATTTAAATAAACAATCTGAATTATTTTAATATCTCAAATTCGAAAAATTGAGATATAAATCCAACACTTCCTTGATGGTTATAAACCCCACTAGCATGCGACACGCCTTTTAATTGAACTATTTAAAAACCCGTCCTTGGGTTAAAACTGAACGCCAGCCATATAATGACTACGTAGATCAATTGTATTAAACCTTGGGCTTAATACTCCTTCCTTACACCACACACACACACACACACACACACACACACACACACACACACACACACACATATATATATACTGGCTGCACTTTAACAATTCGTATTGGACAATATCCATATGTGCCCATTAGTATACATTCAATCCTTAATGAGACTCTAATATTCGAAGACCCAATCCTTAATATGTGTCCAGCACACATTCCTTTTCCTGTAAGGTTCAACTTTGTCACGATGAAACATAACAATAATTAGTGCATATAGTTAATATGCCTGAAAATCAACGAAGACCAAGGTTAAGCACTAATATTGGTCATTAAACAAATAAGTTTACGAACATATATCGGGTCCCATACTCAAATCAAATCTCCAGAACTCAAAATATTAAACCATGTTTTATGACATATCGGGTCCACCACAATTCACACATAACACATATAATTCCGACTTCACATAATAGTGCCTCCTCAATCAACAACTGTGGTCTTATCGCGTTCTCCTCTGGAAGATCAACGGTGGTCGCGTAGTTAGATCACGCGAAGTTTAGTCCTCCAAACTTAAGCAATGAACTGGGGCCTAGTGGTTAACTTCTGCTCACATCCAACGGTCGCTGTATTTTTGCGCTTCAACCCTCTGATCCTACGACAATCGTACAAGTTAGATGCACAGGCTTTAACTCGTGATGAGAGCGGGTTCTCCAAACCACTTAAGGCCATGTGTCAGCCGATGGCCTTGTTCGCATTCGAATTGGGAATATAGCTTATCAAACAAAAGCGGTGCAATGAAAACCATTGGGTGTTTCAAAACCACTATCATTGTTCCTTGACGGTTCTGGTTTGCACATGGTTCCATCCTAATCTTTAACAAAGTTTCATTTGTAGTCAACCTCTCTGTTGCACAATTATAATTTTGATGCTTCCGCCACTATATTAATTTTTCCCTGTTCCACACAATCGTAGTTCCATTTCCTCTGAATCCCATCTTCACGGCTCCAACTTTTTCATTTACTTCACCACATCATTAATTCAAAGTTCTGCTCCATATTCTACCTCCAAAAGTAAGCCATCGCCGCACCATTACTGTTCTAAATGCACAATTATTTCATCTTAATCTCTGTGATTTAATGAGCCCTTGATTCCCTTCCATTGTACATCTATCTCACAGTTCCAATGGTCTAATATTCATATGCTAATTACTCTTCTATTTCTTGAATAATTAAATTCCTTTTAAAAACAGTGCAAGTTCAAAGGTTTCATTTAATAGAACCACCTTTGCTATTTATTTCAACGCAAATTTGTTACCTTCGACCTTTCTAGTGGACTCATTCAAGGAATGAAATATTGTTACCTCAATTAGAGACTCGCTCTCCGTTTGCGGGGTTCGTAAAATTATTCTCTCCAACATTGTGTTGACTTGGTCTTAATTAGAGCGTCGTGCCACTTCACTTTCAACAGATTCCAATTGTGTAATCGCATTCTGACCTGATATGGAAATCACCATTGTATAATGGAAGGTCCTTTCCTTCGTTTCTCTTCAATAATGCTTCCTCGACAAATTTGTTGACATGAAATTTTATGCAACATTAATATAAACAGAGTTTCCTATTTTTGTGTAAACAGAGTTTACTTTCTATCCTCATTACTCTGTCTCTCCAGGTCTGTTATCAAATGGCCCTCTTCTACTATCCTCACTTAACTGATGCTTCTCCTTACTTCTCTTTTTGCTGCCCTGCCTTTGTTCTTCTTATGCTCCCTATAAATTTTACCTACTGTATTTTCCTTTGATTCTTCTATTGTCCTTTTCCTGTCTCTGCCTCTGTTGCCTCCTTTTCCATCAATGACAACATTTCCAATAGAGGACATGGGCAGCTAGTCTGTTATAACTGCGGAGAGATAGGAAATTTCACCAGAGAATGTCTTAATCCCACCCAGCCATCATGCAAGTATTGTAGATAGCTAGACCATGTGGTGAAGGATTGCCCGATTTTAATAGCCAAAATGTAGGAAAGATAGCCCACTCCTACGTAGAATGTGCAAATAATTAAAACCAAGCTAAGAAATATAGATCCAAGTGTAAAAGTCATGACGCGCAACGGGAGGATCACCCAACGAGCAAAGGAGGAGCTTTCCTCTCGGGAAGGAGAGAACTTCAACGAATAGGAATTTCTAGCATCCAACATGAAGCTGTCAAATAAGATAGGGGAGGGGGTTGAGCCCTTCTCGCAGGTATGTTTGAAGCTGCTACGAAATTTTCTGGCTATAGAGAATGTCCAAGCATTAATGAATTCCTGCACGGCTTGGCCCAATTTGATTCCCAGGACAAAGGATGTACACAAACTATACAGTTATAAAAAACACACTGGAAGAGAAATGCAGTTAACTACACAGATTGGCAACTACAAGATGGATCAATTTATTCTTGATCTAGGGTCATATGCGAACATGTTACCAAAACAAACATGGAAACGAATGGGAGAGCCTAAATTGGAATGGTCCACCATCTAGCTGCATATGGCGAATCAACAAAAGATTATCCCTCTAGGAAGGTTGCCAAAAGTCATGGTAGATATCATAGGAGTAAAATTCCTAGCTGACTTCAGAGTCATAGAAATTGTGGAGGATGCGGATGCATACCCCGCACTCCTAGGACTAGACTGGACTATAGACATGGGAGGTGTCATCAATCTCAAAAAGCGTAGCATGGTGTTTGAGAATAATGGTACGCGCATAATAGTACCACTAGATCCAGCAGAAGGTGCGCAATATACTGAGGCAACCTACGAGGAAGAGGAAATAGATCACATTTACAAATTTATTGCGCGGGATGAAGATCAGGTTAACCCCACAGTTGAAGGAGTACTTTGCTGGGAAAAGGACAGTGAGTGTTTCTCCGACTAATAAGGAATTGGAAAATTGGCAAGGACAATTGCACGAGGTGTCAGTGCTACGATGTCTTCAGACCACCAAGAATTTCCGCCGCATCTCTAGCAAGGTAAGAGTCCTACCCTACCATGATAACATAGGTAATACCATGATGTTGGTTGAAACCCAAATTCCCAAGGAACTCAGGCTAGGGGAACTTTTGCTAACCTTGTACGAAGCACCTACGCATTGGTGGGGTATGCAAGAGAAGTACCGAAGTAGAATAATCCTATGCTTAAGGGCCCCAGCTAACAGATGGGCCCTGGGGTCAGTAGACCCATGCAAATACTTGGTAACATATGACACTCAAGGGTGCGATAGGACCCCGCCCGAACAAGATCCCTTGGTTATTAATGACCTAGGTCTGCATTTGACTATGGAAGTACACAAACCCAGGCACATCAGAGAGAATTGGCGAACACTTTAAGTGACGGATGGCATGCGGACGCTTGACACAGCCCTACCATACAAGAATGTCCCACCCAAGGGAGACGTGCTCCAATCGAGAATTTTGGTGGCCAAGTTACTAAGTTGGTAGTTGAACCATGTTACGCAACACCTGGCACCAGCCCTAATTCGGGGTACACGAACAACAATCAGGCATCATCCGAGGTTTTCCGACTCATGGGAGAGTCCTCAGGTATGGTTAATGACCATCAGCCCACCCCACATTGATATGAAAGGAACCTTGCAGTTATGCAAAAGGGGCAGCAGACCATCAATGCAGCCATTTATGGTAAGCCAGATTTGAACGAATGATGGTAAGTTTCGCGTACGGGCTACTCCACCAATAAATAGCTCCAGACAATGTGCAGATAGTAGGATAACTTTGTAACATGATATATATTGTCTCTACACCATGCCCCTATTATCTGATGACTGTTTTACTGGGATCATTGATGTTTCCTGGGATGCACGTCTTTCTGTTTCTATGGTGGATCCTAACGTGCTGAATGTTTCGATCTCTGGATGTTCGACACCCGCAGACATCATATTAAGGGGGCATGGGAATGCCAAGTTATATAAAATGACTGGGCATTGGCCTTCTGTAGATGGAATTACCTGTGAACCATGCACGAAGAGGCACCATGGCTGCGTGATAGGAGTACCTGACCTTCGCACCTTGGGGACGACTGCGAGACCCAGCCAGATGGCCTCGGCTGATACAACAGAGGAGGACATGCTATTATCACGATCCCCCAGCCACAGTGTTATAATTAGGTCATGCCTAATCCTACGCCAGGAAGGAATGATGAGATACAGGGATATGCTGCAACTACTCTGTAGCCCCAGATTACCAACCAACAGAAGCCATATTTTCTCACTCCCTCGCACTGCCCTAGTTCACGATCATGCTCTAACTATGATGGACATACAAATAGATTTGGCAGAGCTATCCCGCGAAGCGCTACAAGGACTATACACCACTGTGTTGCAAGAGATTTCCCACCATGACCGGATTGTGAAATAGTAGTATGAAATATCTCTGGATGTTCGGGCACAGTGGGTTGCATTGGTCATAGAAGCAACAAATATCTTTTAGGAGCAGCTTACGTAGGGCATGCAATTTGTTGATGCAGCGACATAGCTCTGGACAACGGTCCAGTACAATCCTATGCTTCAGTGTATACAGGACAACTTACAACAGGAAGAAGCTACTCTCGATCATATCAGAGCTCCCTTGTCCTCCAACGGTTCTGCACAGCGCCTAGACTTCATGGACACAATTGAGAATCTTCACCATGCCAAGCATGTCGTTAGGAAACGTTTGAAACCATGGGACGATACTGCCCTCAAAATCTCCCAGGATGCTCATACCGTTATTGCGTGCCTCCACTCGATGATAGAACAGGTTACCATGGCTCCAAACGACCCTGCCTCCCTAACCCTTGTCAACATTACACAATGAGCTGTTGTCCAGAGTCAGGAAGTGCTCCCTTCACTTTCCCGTGCTCTTGGTACCTTGCGTGTGCAGATCGAGGCCGCACCACCAGAGTGACTCGGGACAGGTCAAAATATTGTGTTGGGGGACTGTTGGAACAGGGTCTCCCACAAGCTATGAAAGTGGTCCATTTTGAATACTTCTAATTAGATTTAATTTATTGCAAGGTTTTTGGGGCGTGTTAAAGCCCCAAAAAGCATTGTAATGGGTAAAAGGGTAAACCATGGGTCCGAAAACCAAAGTTTGCGGACCATAGGAACATCTAGGATAGATTATTATAAATAGAGGAACATTTTTGTATTGTAATATAGGAATGATGAGCCATTGATGCTAATTGTGGTTTAAGCTATCTGTTTGGGTTTCGGTGAAAGGACTCCTGCTCGCTGTGTGCACGAAGATTCAAGTCCAGCTAAGTGCGGACCCTACTACTGTGTGCGCAGGCTGGGAAGGGAATTGTAAGGAGAATTGATGAATGAATGAATAATAAAGTTTGATATAGAACTGAATTTGTGAGTACTCTTTATGTGAATTGTTGGTAATTACTGCATTGTGTATTTTCTGTATTTGAGCTACGAAGATCTGTGTAAGTGTGTTTTATGTATCTAGATCTGTTATGCTCTGTTATGCAATACTGTGCTACTATCATAAAAGCATATATTTATAAATCCAACGCACGTGGATATGAATCAAGACCTAAGTGACCCTACGCAGAATGAGGTGATCTAGGAATTACAAGATCTAACACAACCCTGCTTTCCTTACCTATCCTTTCTCAGGGTGTGGAAACTTGAGTCCAGAACCCACCCATACTACTTCAGGTGAGACTTTGGCCTGCAAAATCAGGTCACTGCGATAAGGGCCAGTAGTATAGGGGTTTGTTGGCAAACTTTGAGCTCCAAACCTGGGTCAGGACCCCTCAATCCAGCACCTCTGCTTTTCTATGAAGGAGGTGTTTTTTTTACCTCATAATGCCCACTTGCATATTCATCCAAGTTTCTAAAAAAGCTTAGATAGCCTTCCCATTGTGAGGACAACAAATATATTTTTGTAAACAACATGCCTGATGTTTCCCTCTTTTAGTATGACTATCCCTTTGTAGTAATCTTAGTCCCTTCCTTTGATGGCACCTCTAATCATTTTTGTCTTGTTTGCAGGGGCATGCAAAAAGGGGAGTTGTCCCTTTCATCTTATTTATGTTTTGAGGAATAAAACTATCTTAAGGGCACCTTTGCCAAAATGTGGCATGCTTTTCATATATCACTGACTTCTCTGAGATTTTTCACAGAAGGTTTAATGAGAAATAATTTACCTCTTATAATGACATCAAGTTTTTTACATTAGCCTCCAGTTTTCTGTGCTTTTAACCCTTATGGATGATGTTCTGAAGTCTTCTAGGTATCTCTGATTTGTACTAAAAAACTTGATTTTCCTGTATTTTTAGCCCACTACACCTCTGTGAAAATGCCAACTGTCTTTGACTGAAGCTTTTCTTTGGTGCCTCTCTCTTGCCCTATTTTGATCTATGCCAAACATCAAGACATCCCTGCAGAGATGTATTTGATAGGGTGACTTAGTCTCAGCAGATACTGTTTGGATTAGGAGGGGCCACCTTGGAGATCGTTTAAGCACCTTCTTTAGAAATATGACAATCTCAGCTCTGTTTCTTATTAGTTTTACCTTTGAGCTCTATTGAAAAAAATATGTATGGGACATGATGGTGCATGACTTAAGGAAAGCTAAACATATTTGTTAGCAAGACTTTTTAGAAAATGGCTCTTTACTAATGGTTAAAAATAGAGTTTTTAACTAGACATAGGACTTTTCAAATATTTTACATAAGCACCATCACTTATAAACCTAGACACTTTGTCATTACTGTGAAGGGTTTTCTAGACAGACTTTTGATATCAACAATGATTTGGGCAGTAGGAAAAATATAACGAAAGACTTAACTCATCGTGGCCAGACAGTTTTTATGAAATAGGAAGATTTCAGGAATCAGAAGTAAGATTTTTAAAGACATAAGTAATAATCATGGACATAGTAAGGCTTACCATTCTAGGATGGGGTTTTGAGAGGATGACCAAGCTAATCACAACAGACAAGAGAGGGGAAAGTTAAAAATTTCTTTGAGGGGATTTCTAGAGGATAAACTAATTGTTTGAATTTGGTTTCTAGAAAACCTGGGTAAAGCATATAGTCATCTAAACAACTGAAAAATACCGATGACTAACACTCCCTTTGACATTCCATATTCCAAAGCCATCCACCATCATGCTGCTATGTGAGAATATCCCCTTCCTATATGGAAGTCTTTCATGATCCTTCAATGTTGAAGTGTAGCCTCCTTGCACCATGAACATGCCTTCCTTCTCTCTAGAAATCTCATGAAAAGTATGGGAAGAATATTTCCCATAATCTCCGAAGTGCAACCACAACAACAAAAATTTTTTTTGCTTCCTAATCTCTCCCTCATACAAGCCATGGAGTAAGATCATGATGGTCAACTTGTATGATGCCCCAACAAACAATTCAGCCATGAAGTGCCTCCTCAAGTTCTCCAAGTGGTTCCTCCCACAAGAAGAGAAAAAGTGTGATGTGGCAATCATGGTTTGCCCATGGTTCCTCCTAAAATGTACTACATATAAAGTAGGGTGAATAATGCTCCCAATGGGCATCTTCAATCTCAAGCCCACTCTCCAAAAAAAGCTCCCCATGAACATAAACATATCAGAAATATATGGAAGCAAAGTACAATGACAACAAGTTTCCAAATGACAAGCGGAGAGTGAATCGTAGTCCCACTCATGGAACCAACGCAGTGCCTCATTTGCCTGCATCAAAATAAGAAATAACAAGTGCTTTACCAGCCACTTGTTTGCTACCATAGTCATATCATAAGATGAAAAAATGAAGTTACAATATGGTGTCAATGGTGCACACCAAGAATCACGTGGCTTCCCCCACAAACCATCAAAAAGATAGCAAAAATCAATGCTACAAGTAGTTGAAAGTACATCAACATACAATATTCAAGAAGAGATAATTCTTCGTGTTACATCATGCTTCTAAAATAAGGAAAATAAGTACAATACAAAATATGAAATGATACCTCCTTCATCATGTACTTGAGATATTGAGCTGAAATGACCCAACTAGAAATTTTCTGTCACCTCCAAAGAGTAGGGAAGTAAATGTGACCTCCTCTTCATTACCATCCAGGCTATGCATCTCTCCATATGCTGATATATGTCATGCTAGATGCCCTCCCAAGTGAACTGCTCCCTCAAATGGAAATATGCCTCAAAGTGCATAGAAGAGAAGTCCTCATGTGCTGCATGTAGTAGCTTCTCCTTGAGATGACAAGATCTAGTCAAGAAGATCCTTCCATAGGAATAGATGACCACTTCATCCACCATGTATCTATCATCTCCATCTGGGTCATCAAAAATCATGCATGCACCAAGATCCTTGGAGTACTCTACCAAAAGTTGAGATCTCCAATAAGGATTAATCCCCCTGAGAGACAGCGCTGATGATCTGGAATGTGAATCTCTCCTCATGCTGTTGCCTGCTACTTTGACATCCCCCATGCCAAAGTCTTCCTCCAAACTCTTCACCTCTCCAAAATCAAAGAGTGGTGAATGCAAAGAGAAGATGTCTTCCATAAAATCTAGATTAGGTGGCCTCCGAGGTGGAATGCCTTCATGTAGTGAGACATCAATGTCAAGAGTAGACTACTCATGTGGTTGGGCAAACTTGCCCCTGCCCCTACAACGAAAATTAGTCTACCTCTTCCTTGCATTAGCTCTCTAAAATAGAGAAGGGTGTGTGCCTCTCATCAAGTGATGTTCCTCTTCCTCCCTACCTCCTCCTTCCAGCTGAAATGTTGCACAATCATGTTGCTCATTGATTGTGCTTGGGCCTCCATGTATGAGATCCTGGGGAACTTCTTGAAAGAATACATGAAGCCCTCTTGTTGGAGCATGTGCTCCTCCTCCCTCTGCATAAGGTACTGAATTTATTCTAGATGTGACAGCGTTGTTTCCCTCATCTTCATCAATGTGTATGGGAAACATATCAATAATTGGATCCTCTTGTGAAAATGAGATCCCCATGCCCTCTTGTTCAAGAATATGAACTGGCGGTCTTGCTTTCGGCAATGTGTAATCCAAGATGTCAAATTCTCCCATGGTTTTCTGATGTGGAGTTCCCTCCATCACATCCAAGGGTTTTTTTTTCTCAAGTTTTCCTTGCTCATGTGTGTTAGGAACTTTTTCACCAAACCTCCCCACCAATGTTTCTATGAACCTTGCATAAGAGGAAGTTTTTTCATTATTTAAATAACAATATTCAAAAATCCACCATGCATGAGCCTTACCTCTAAAATGTAGTGCTACAACTCTGATGGCTACATCTTCAAAAATATGGTGCAGCTACAAATAGGAATTTAGCTCCTTCACCTAAGCTCCAACTGAACATGTATGTGATCAGGAAAAAGTAGATAGAATAAATCTACCTGCATCCTGCTACTTGCTCTTCTCCACCTGGATCTTGAAAAACTCTTTGAAATTAGTATGATCTCTAACCCTCTCATTTTGAGATTCATACTCCCTCAACAAATCACTAAGAGTCATTCTCTTAGGCATTCTTCCTCCTCTTGTCCATCTTAAGATAGACCTGGGCACTTGACTGCGTTGTGCATCATGGTGTGTAGCTGCATGCTCACACTCACTATGTGAAAATCTACATTTAGCTTTAGATCCAAACTCCTTTGTAGATCCTATCTCCAATCTCATTTTCTTCAGCTCTCCTGGAAACCTCTGCATAAATTTTGCAAGAAGCTTTGTAAGATTGTGTTCCTTTCCTCATTCACATACTAAAGCTTTCTGATTTCTATCCATTTCTCCTTCATCTAAAATTTAATGGCCTAATATCCATAGGCTGAGCCAAGACTATGCTCTAATACCACTGTAATATCCCAAAATTAGGGCAGCTATGCACTAAAAATGAATTTTCAGAAATATATGCAATATAAAATGAAAATAATCACTTGGATCCCATAGATACATCCATATAGCATCTAATTCCAGGAGGATATCATAAATAATTGAAACTAGGTGGGTTAAACATACCTCCCACACTAGTGTAGCTGAAAATGACTAAAAGCCCCAGACACTGCTACTCTGAAATAATGCACAAAAGGGACTGTGCAATCATAAGAAGGTTTGAACTCAAAAAATAGGAGAAAAATATATCTACTCATATATTAGACAATAATTATTAAGGAATGAGATCTAGACCCCTTATACAAAATACAAGGCAACCTGGCAAGGGTTTCTTGTCAAACACTCTGCATACAAAATGTGATATTTAGGAATTTACTGAATCACCACTACAACACTGACGCATAAGAGTGTATAAGGCTGAAATATTTCTGATCTGATGTATATCCCTCAACGGCTCCCTCCCATGAAAGTATGAACTTCTCAATCACAAGGAAAAACTACAACGGAGCCACTATACCATTTGTTGAATGTTGCCTCCAAAATAATGCATTCCCTAGCTGGAACAACACTGGGAATGTAGGAGAAATGTGTGTTCTGATACCAAATATCTGAAATAAGCTCTAGATCTCTCCAAACCAGTCCCTCAAGTGAAGGAAACCTTCCTCCAATGGGAAACTAGCTCAGGAACCAAGATTCCAATCCCTTCCACTGCTGCACCCTGCAACACTGCACAATCTCTGGAAAAAATGTGTTGGTGAAGTTGGATGAAGCTTGGCCTAGAAACCTGATGTAGAATGATAAATTCAAAATCTCCCGATTAGGATCCTCAAGGAGAGAGGTGGGATTCCCGCTTGGGAACACCCAGTGCTAAACAACACTGCTACCCTGCTAAACAACAAGAGGAAGAAAAAGTCTGAGAAGAAAAGAATAATGATCTAAAAAAATGCAAAATAATGCTATCATCCTCTTCCTTATATAAAACGTGAGTTTTCTTTCCCTTGGCCCCACTCAATCAATTCATCTCTATCCAAAGATACATCTCCCTCCAAAACTGCATTATTCTTTCTTGGATTCCTCCTCCTCCACAACTGCGTTGTTGACTTAGTCAAAGTGAACTGAATCAACTTGATTTTATCCTTGTTCACACATGGAGGTGTTTTATTAAACTATAAAGAGTGTCCCCTTTCACACTTGGAGTGTTTTTATCCTCCATAGGAGACTTATGGGCTTTTCTACCCATTTATTCACCGGCTAAAGCTGCTACTAACTCTAATGTTCCATTTAGCTTTGATGCTAAAATTTTGGAACATTACACATCTCCTTCTCCCAATCCACATAATTTGGCCAATATTCTCACAATATCCTACAAAAATAACTGATATTAGGCACAAATATGAAATTACCTTTAAACCTTCCTAAGAAAATATTAAAGCATAAGAAAAAAATATTAAGTGTAGAAGAAGAGATTTAAAAGATACTTTTATGTGCATAAGAGAGGTAGACGGGCCTAAGAAAGGTTAGATGGGCCTTATTTTATGTCTAATTTAGAGGCCCATCATCACCCCCCTACTAAAAATTTTTCTCATCCTTTGAGCAACATATTCATCCTCCTTGCCTTATGGTTCTTCTTGCATGTTGGATTATTTTTATTTTCTATTTATTGGCCATGCGCTGCTCTTCTGCTAATATTCTTGCTATTCTTCTTGTTGCAATTTTTCTTGTAGGGGCTTCATGGAGGTCCCCTGTTGCCTTAAGAAAATATATTTTGCATGCCAAGAGGTGGTGGGTCTAGCTTTTATTCTATTTTTATTCTTTTTCTTTTTCAATTTTTCCTTTTTTTTCTTCTTCTTTTCATTTTTCTTCAACTTATTTTTTATATTGCATGCAAATAAACTCATAGTTCTTTTTCTGTTAACTAAGTTCACCCCTGGTTACCCCTTTGGCACTCCTTGCCTTTGATTATAATGAACTACTTACTGCCCACTTTCTCAAGTGCTTTTTACTTTTGTCTTTTTTCTTTTCTTAGTGGAAAAATTGAGGCTAGTTGCTAGATAAGGCTGAGGTTGCTCTGCTACTAATTTTGGTTATATAAAAAAAAATTCCTTATCACAATTTTTAATGTTTTATTAATCTAAAATATATTCCAAGAAAGGGTCAAATTATTTCATACCTGATCCTTACCATTGATTTTTTTTGTATGTGATACTAAAGCTGCTGCTGATATGGCTGTTGAAGATGTTATGAAGTTGCATATGATAATCTTCTTGAGGTCCTTTTGGAGCGTCTGAACATAGGAGGAGGAAGTCCATGTTTGACTACCTTTCACTAAAGTGTTCAACAAATTTTTTTTTTGTGTGAACTTGTTGTTTTTATGATTGCAAAGGTTGGACAACACCTGCATTCATTAGAGAGAGATGCATGGAGAAGTAATTTTTTTTTTTTGTAGGCCTAATAGCTACTTAAGTGAGGTTTTCAACTAGAAGGTCTGCCTAGGCACCTCAAAGGAGGTTTTCACCTAGGAAATTTTATTTTCCTCTCTTTTCTTCAACCCAATGACCGCATCATGGAGGTTTTCAATAAGTGGGCCAATCTCAGACGCCTCAAAAGAGGTTTCACCTAAGATTTTATTCTTTTTCCCCTTTTTTCTCATTTTTTTTTATTTTTTTAATTTTTTTTCCAGTTTCCTACTCTACTTGAAAAAAAAAAACAAAACCTTTTTCATGTATATGAATACTTCCAATGGAGCCATGTGCACATCACTATGATAGATGAAATCAGGTGCACACTTGGAATACATATTTAGACATGTACTTGAATATGAAAGATGAATTGCTTTGACTGGGATTGTATCAAAAACTATTGGAGAAGAGTGTGTTGTTGCAATTTAATGACTTCTTCGAACCATATGTCAATATAGTTGTTATGCCCCTTGTTTACTTGCTGAGTTGGATCACCTTGGATGTCCTCTTCTATTATGGCAGTCAAATATTTCTCTTTTTGTTGATTGTTCTCTTGAACACATGGAGGAAATGCTAGTAAACATGAGGGAACTCTCTCAACATCTGATTCTGATATATGCTCTTCATCAAGTGCAGCATTTGATTCTTTGATCTCCTCATTTAAATATCTTTCTTCTTGATGTTGTCCTGCAATGACATTGAGATGATCTTTTCTTTGCAATACCTTTCTTGAACTCAAATGCGGACCATTTAGATCAATAGGATATTTTGGTATTGTTGTACCTCAGCATTGTAAGTGGGTTGAGCTACTTCATGGTGTGGGTTTGGAAATGGTGGTACAAGTAGTTGAGTGGGGGTGAATATATGAGATGGATGTGGTTGAGGCTATGGTTTTGGTGGAGGTGGATGGTAGTGATAACATGAGTTGGGTATGGAGGATATTGAGGGAAATATTGAGGATGTTGAGGATTTTCCTAATAAGATCCTTGCCAATCATGTTGCCAATATTAGGTTTGAGTTTGAGATGGCCAAGGTTTCCAAGGAGGGAGTGTGTCCCAATTAGTTTGAGATGGATGCGAATAAGCTTGACATTGTGAACTAGGTCCTTGCATCATATCACGTTGACTAGGCTGCAAGGGTCTCCTTGGAGCTACATAACATAGCTTCTTTGGTGATTGCCTTGCTCCATTGTCTTCTTGGTAAACTTCTTTAAACCTAGGAAATGATGAACAACGCTTAGTAGCATATGATTATTCATGGATAAAAAAAATGTCAACATCTCCTTTTTTATCATTTTTCATTCTCAAGATTTCTACTTGTTCACATAGATTTCTAAGAATTTATGTTTTAAAGTTATCAAGCAAATTTCCAAGCTCATCTTGCCTTACCAATGTTGATGTTGATTTACTCACTCTTTCCCTTCCTCTTGATATGTGCTTTCATGTTTCACAAATTTCATCAAATGACAGTTGGGATACATCTACTCTACTCATGAGATTAAGGAGATCAATCCACTCATCCCTAATTATTCTAAGTAAGAGGGTTCTTAGTGTGTCAAATCCTAGATGATGAAGTTTTTCCCTCTTAACATTATACATGAATCTCTCTATTAGATCCTCAAGGCTCTCATCTTCCTCTTGGTTCATTCTAAAAATTTCTTCTCTAAGTTCATGATCTTTATATTTTTCTAGGAATATGTTTTTCATATCATTCCATGATCTTATTGAATTAGTACCCAGAGTCATGAACCATTTAAGAGATACATAATTCAGTGTTGCAGGAAACAATCTCATTTTTTGAGTGTATGATAAGTAGGCATAAGACTTGCAAATTATCTCAAATTCAAAGAGAAATGTTTCTGGATCCTCTATCCTCATACCATGGAAGTTGGGAAGGAAAGATGGAGGGATGTCCTTCATTGGTACACTAATTTCCATACCTTGAATGGGAAACCCAATAAGGTATTCTTCATTGTCACAATAGCCATCCATATCTTCTTCCTTCAAAAGTGTATGGTGATGTGGTTCTTACTTCACCACGACATCAAGTTGGGGCGTTGGTATTAGAGAAAAACATTTCTAAGTATCCCTAGTCCTATGAGGCATGAAAATCAGATTTTTTTGTATTTTTCAATATTTCAGAAACAACATGACAAAGGAAAGTAGAAAGGAATGCCTAAAACAACATCAAAGCATCTAATAGACTCCTCCCCGATAATGGTGCCAAAAAGTGGTGAGCCCTAGTATTGCACCAAGAGTGTTGCAACTCCTGGGGGCTGCCTTACTTTACTTTATCAACCCAGGGTTCGTACAAAATTTGAGGTGATAGTGGTATATACACAGCAGATGAAATTTGTTCATGTCATACTCTTCCGATTTATGAAGGGGTGATATTTCTAAGGGTTCTCAGTGAAGTCTGCCACACTTCAATGAAACTAAACTAAATTGTAGAAAGGAAATGACAGAAGGAAATTAAATCAAATCACTGAAAAGAAATGACATAAATGAATCTAATTTAATTTTTAGAAAAGGAAATGACTGAAAAGAAACTAAACTATATTACTAAAAGTAAATGGTAGAATGGAAACTAATTCTAAACCACACTTAACTTGGCCAGTGGGATATATGCACTCTATTTATCCTATGTTCTATCTATCATGCTTCTATTCATGCAACTAAGCTATCCATGATTTAATTATAATTAAAAAGAGTGTTTCTTGGAGGAACGAAATGAGCTAAAGAGGCTAATTAAGGGATTAACGCATGAAATGAGGCTTAGAAGTGGAAAGAGGGGGTTAAAACCTTGGAAAACTTTAGAATATGGTGAAAATGGATTTGGAGCAGAAAGGATTGAAAAGTGTGATGGAAGAGACACGATGGAGGAAAAAGTTGCGATATGCAATATGCGGTATCAAAATCACAATATCGCAAACTTGGAGCGGTAAAGGTTAAAGGAACAAGCTAAAATGTGTGAACTATGACATGCGAAGAGGTAAACCCTATGGACTGCGAAGTGTGATATCGTAATTCACAATATCACAAATCTGGAGGAATAGTGGAAGTGTTGAATAAAAATATTCCGAAGTGTGGTTCACGGTAAGTCTCAAAAGAAAAAGGGAAAAGGTGTGATATGTGACATCTAGTATCGAAATATCACATTCGGAAACAACAAGCAGCAAGTCTTAAGGGAAAAAAGGTAAACAGTGCAATGTGAGATTGTGATGCGACAGATTTGTGGTATGCCTTGAAAGAAAAAGGGAAAAGGCGTGGTGAGAGATTTTCGATGTGGCTAATATCAAAATCAGCATCATGAAGCGGTAAGTGTTAATGGAAGTAAAATAAACACTGTGATTTGAAAATTGTGATGTACAGTAGTGGGAAGTTCAAGGAGGAAAGGCAAAAAATGAGTTTCAATGGATTTTGTTAGAAAATTATATACTACAGAGAAATTCAACATATAAAGTATGCGAAAAAAAAACAAAGAGAAAATATAAAACCAGAGAGATACAGATATATGTGGTTCACCGAATTTGGGCTACATCCACCTCGAACAACCAGTCGTTCCTTTATATTATCCAGCACGATGAAGAGACACAACCAACAACAAATTTGTTGTAATATCCTCTGTTATCTCTCACAATATCCTTATCTATTTCTTGCTATGAGAATACACATAAAATACATAGCCACAATACAATACCCTCATATAAAACGAGGGTTTCCCTTCTAGGGCGAAAAACCCTAAATTAAACATAAATTCTACCATCAGATCACCCTCTTAATGAATGACCTAGATTGAGTAGAAATTACAATACTTTTACAAGAAAATTTTACATATGTTTTTAGCTTTGGGGGCGCTACCCCCAAAACACCCCTCCAGGGGGGGGGGGGGGGGGGGGGGCGCCAAAAATTCAGAACCGCCCCCCCCCCGGACCCCCTGTTGACTCAAGGGGTCCTGACCCAGGTTCGATGTGCAAGGTTTTCCAAAAAACCCCTATACTACTGGCCCTTTCGGCAGTGACCTTCTTGCGCAGGTCAAATTCTCATCTGAAGTAGTATGGGTGGGTGCTGGAACGAGGTTTCCGTAGCCTGAGAAAGGATGGGTAAAGAAATCAGAGCTATGCTAGGTCCTATAATCCCCGCTTACCTTGTGCTGCACAGGGTTAATTAGGTCTCTGTTCACATCCACGTGCGCTAGATCTATAGCCATATGCTTTTATGACAATAACAAAGAAATATGTAAATAGAATAGAATAGATCCAAATCCACAAACACACTTACGTAGATCTTCACAGCTTAAAGACAGAAAATACACAATACAGTAATTACCAACAATTCGCACCAGATTACTCACTGATTTAGTTCTCTATCAATCCTTCTTATTAATTCATTCATTAATTCTTCCTTACAATTCCCTTCCCAACTTGCGCACACAGTAGCAAGGTCCACACACAACTTGGCTTGGATCTCCGTGCACACAGCCAGTAGGAGTTTGTTCCCCAAAACCCAAACAGATAGCTTAAACCACAATTCACATCAATAACTCATCATATCCTACCTTACAATACAAAAATGGTCCTCTATTTATAATAATATAGCCTAAACATTCCTATGGTCCACAAACCGTGGTTTTTCGGACCTCTGGTTTACCCTTTTACCCAATACAATGCTTTCGAGGCTTTGACCCACCTCAAAACCCCTCCACTAGATTAAATCTAATCAAAAATATTCAAAATGGACCAGTTTCGCAGATTGTTAGGAGACCCTGTTCCAAAAGTCCCCCAACACAATATTGTGACTCATCCGGAGTCACTGCAGCTGCCATATAGTCATTGAAATTAGTAAGGCTTGAGTCAACCACCATTGACAAAGCCTGGTGCGATGTCTCCGTGTAGGGTAGCTAGCTGGACTGCTCTGCCATTTGTGATTTCCTTAACTGTGTAGGGACCAAGCCAGTGTTGTCGGAATTTTCCTGGAGGTTTCGCAAATTGGCTATCATATAAAAGGACAAGGTCACCTGCGACAAATGTCTTTTGGCGAATATGTCAATCATGCCATGCTTTTTCATGAGCCTTCTGAACCTGTTGATGAAAATTAGCAATAATCTGATCTTCCTCCAGAGCCACAAGTTACACAAGACGCTCCTTTATGATATCGGGGTCTGCCATATTGGTAAATGCTGTGATGCGTAGGCTATGAACAATGTATTCAATAGGCATAATGGCCTCTTTTCCATAGACCGGAAGGGGGTTCTACCTGTTAGCTTCTTGTAGGTCGTTCGGTAGGCCCACAGAACATAGGAAATGAAAACATCCCAGTCACTACGATCGGCATTGAAAACCTTAGTTAATGTATGTTCCAAAATTTTGTTAAAAGCTTCAACTATCTCATTCGCCTGAGGGTGGTATGGTGTACTCTTCACATGGTGGATCCAAAATTCCTCATTCAACACTTGAATTGTTTGGTTGAAAAAGTGTGTACCTCTGTCAGTCATTAGGATATTAGGGCAACCAAACTTGGTTAGAATCTATTCAAAGATGAAGTGCATAGCAGTACCTGCAGTACAATCCTTCACTGCTTGGGCCTCAACCCATCAAGTGACGTAGTCAGTGGTGGTGATAATGTAGCGTGCACCTGTTTTCTTTCATGGTGGATTGATGGGTACTATAAAATCAATGGCCCGTTTGTCAAAAGCATGTAAAGCCACTTGAGGTTGTAAAGGCATCTCATCTTGGTGTGGCGGTCATCCTGTGCACTGGCAGGTATCGCAGGACCTGCAATAGGTGTAAGAATCTTGATGAAAAGTAGGCCACCATAACCTAGCCTGCAAAAATTTTTGTACCGTTGCACATCCTGCATAGTGGTCTTCTGCAACACCTTCGTGTGCTTCTACTAACATGACAGGCCGTTCATGTTCTAGGACATATATGTGTAGTATTTCATCTGTGCCTAGCTTGTATAACTAACCAACGATGATAATAAAGTCTGCTGCCCGAGTAACCAATTCCTTCTTTTGCTGCACCGAATACCCAGCCGGGGCCACGCCTGTAGTGACGAGCTCAATGATATCAGAAAAGTGTGCGTCAAACACCTTAATGGTAAAAAACTGCTCATCTGGTAAGCCTTCTTCTAGACTAGTAGGTTCTTCCCTTGTTTCAATGTGAAACAGATGATCCAGGCCTGCATTCAATATTCTGGGCTTGACGATGATCTCTGTTAGCCATCTATAAAATTTTGACATACCAAACAGGTGGCTAAAAAATTTTCTGAGCCTTCAAGAGAGACATTTTCTTTGAAAATCTATCATCCTTGAAGGCTCTATGTGTCTTTTACCTTTGAAGAAGTCCTCACTACTGTTTCCATTTGATTAGCCTCACTATTGGTGAAAGAAGAAGCTTCAAAAAGCTTCCATCTGCTACATTTTGTCCCTTCAAATTCCCCATTTTCACCCCTTTTTTCCCCTCACCAAATTCCGCTAAATACCCTCAAAATATCCCCATTTAACCTCTAAAACCTGCTAAGTCCCTTTTTAAACCTCATATCATCCATTATTTGGTTTAAAAATGCCTTCTTTCCTCTACCGGAACCCCTCTCTTGGGCTTAAAAAACACTGATTTTGGCCTAAAAACACCCTTTTTCATTGAGGCCTTAAGCCCCTTTCGGCTTAGCCCTTAGCCCCTTTTTCTGCATATGACCCGCGCCCAGGACCAGGCATTAAGCCCCATCGCGCAATCGCAATGAGAGTTTTCTCTATCACCTTTTCCTTTGTTTCTTCTATTTTTCCGATGTTATGAGCTTTGTTCTGTCGACCTCCGCTGAAATATCCACCATCAATATTTCCAGATCTGATGGCCAGTGCTAAAGCGCATCGTGCCCATACATCATTTTACCCCTCTGCCTGTGTGACTCCCGACTAAATCTAGACCGTTGATCATCCGTAGATCCAATGGCCTGCGCTCCATCGCACAATCGGCAATCGCAACTTCTTTTTTTCATGTTCCATTGCCTCCTCCGATGTCGATCCGTCGATTATATCAGGACTGCTGAATCCATAAGAACCAATGGTCCAAATCTCTTTTCTCTCCACCCCTGAGCCTAACAGCATCGCTCCGCTGATTTAATCTGGACCGTTGAATCCACAAGAACCAACGGCCCAGATTGAATCACACTCCGCTCATGTGCCCTTCGTCATTTCCTCCCAGTCAAATCTCAATCGTTGATCTCTCTAATGATCTGATGGTCTGTGCTAAATCACAAAATCAAAAGACTTCGGAGTTTTGGCCCACTACCTTTCTCCAATTTGATTAAATCCTAGCCGTCCATTACGTCTGATCTGACGGTCCAGATTTCATCAAACTCTGCCTTCCCCTTCCCCCGTTCCACTGTTCCGCCGATCCCCAATCAAATCTTGGCCATCCATTCTACAGATCCGATGGTCAGGATTTAAACCGCTATTGGCTCTTCCCACCTTACCGCCCGTGCATATTTCCACATCACGCTCTCATTCCCACCATCTAATCTCTCTGCCTTTCATCCAACAGCTAAGAATGCATATTGCGTAATTTTTTTGTCCGAGGTTTAATGTTCCAAAATTACACAATAAAAGCAGTTTTGGGAGGACACGTGTCAGGTGGCGAGGCATATTGCTCTTTTTGGGTAAAATTTCAAAACCACTCCAAAGCTACGTGGAACCAACAGTTTTCTACTAAAACCAACCCTCCCTGATATAATCCTTCGTTTAATCCCGACCGTTCATTTGATCTAGATCAACAACCCACATTTTATTGCATCTTCATTCATATCCCATTCATTGGACCTTCCAAAGGACTTCATCAGAAGATCCCCACCGTTGATCTCTTTCAGTGATCTGATGGTCCACATTCAATCTCCCTCCGCCCTCTGGTCCCACCACCAAAGGCCCCCGATCTCCTTCATTTTAGCATTTTTCCTTTGTATTCACCCAAACATTGAACTTTTATGTTTTAACACTAAAAGTTAGGTCTTCCACCTAACCTTCTAAAACAACTCCAGCAATGAATCTTGATTGTTGATCACCATCTATCAATCTAATCCAATGGTATGGAATCCTCCTCACACCATATCTCCATTATATCATTTTTTCACCATTACGCAACAATTTTCAGCCGTTTTTCCATTGCATCCACCATTTCCATCATTGCTCCACCATCTCCACCGGCCTCTACAACAACCCCACCTCCACTCCCATGGATTTTTATAACATTTTTATTATGTTTTTGTAGGGTTACATATGGTAAAAATAATTCTCTGTCTCACTATCACAGACAAGGTAATACAGGTCGCAAAATGCCATTTTTCAGAGCCAGAGATAGCAGGAGAGACATCCAGAAAGGGTTCAAAGTATGTTTTTATCCAAATTAGAGTTACTAACCCTGTTTCAAACCTTCCGACGCCATTAAAACCTGCGTATCCACAGACAAGACAGAAGAGAAGCGGAAAATAGTATCAGTGAAAGATTAAAGGGATTAAAAGCCCAATATTTAAGATTAAATGCCTTAATCTAGTGTTTAAAGGACGAGGATACAGATTGAAGACTGTAAAAATGATCCAGAGGCCTAATAAGGCCTAAAGCACATGAAACAAACCATATTAGTGTTTTCACATCAGCAGAATGTTCTTTCCCAAGAAAGGACAAGTTCCCATAGTGTTTTTTATTCTCTATCGAGTTCCTGAGAAGATCACCACTCTGACAAAATTCCTAAGATTTACAGAGCATTAGTTACAAATTATGGAAGGCCTGAAAGTCATTTATTTGCCTTACTTTTCCCTGTGTACAAATAGAGTACAAAGAGTCAGAAAGTACTTCAAGAACATACCTTTGGAGTTATTATCAGCCTGTTGAAGACCACTAATTCATCCAAAGGGTACTGAAAGTCAATACAGGGATATTAAGATAGAATGGGCTGTAGAAGCACTTCTCCCTCTATTTTAATGATTCATTTAAAGTTCTATCTACCTCTACTGTCATTCTTTCAGTTATAAGAACTCATCAGAAACACATTGTAAATGTTAGTTAACCATTGATTGTAAGATGTTTCATTGAGATAGAGTCCTATGTGTATTAGTGGTAAAATAGGTTGGGAGATGATTTCTAGTTGATATCAAGTTGCTGGACAATGATGTATGTGACTGGTTTTTCTATTTAATATGACAAGCATGTTCATTGGATCCTGATCTAAATCAGTGGTGATGTGTTCCATCTATCACTGTTTTTCTTCTGTTATGCAATCACATTTCATTTCTCTGATAATAATCAGTAATCTAGCTTAGGATACACTGTTGTAAAGTACCCTAATGATTCCTGCTCTTCTTATCTTTGATTTTTTTCTGCTAATTGTGTAATCTAAGAAGAAATTCAAGATAATTTAACCAATATAGTAGTTGGTTTTATCCATGCTTTCTGATGTATGAATTTAGAGTTTGTTTTTAGATGTTCTTGTCTGTTTTTAGCTAAAAGAATTGGGAAACTGGGAGATTCAGATTTGGTTCTACCTCATGACGGTTCTTTTCCAACATTTTGCCTTTCTAAGATCCCTTAAGTTGAATTTCAAAAGCAAAGAAGGTTAAAAGTTTTTCTCTGATCTTAGGCTCCACTTTGTGTCCATCTTGAGTGTTTTCTATTATCTGAAGAGTTAGCCTCATTAGGAGTTTGATCATAGATGGTTAAGGCATGTCCTGTCCCTATATTTTCTCCTAACTGGTCACCTTGGAAGGTTTCCTTGTCATTCACCTTCATTTCCTTATCATTTCATCACATTACTGTCATCTTAAGAGATCCTCTGATTTAGATGACTAGCCCATTTGAAAGCCTTGGATATTGAATTGCAAGTAAACCCTTTTATGACCCCATTTCCCAATTGACTTGTATTTTCTTTGAATTATTTCCCCATTGCTAAAATAATTCTTTGCTCACTTCTTGGTCGTACATTGAACCCTTATTTCATGTTTCCCAACCAAAAAAAAAAAAAAAACAACAACCCTTGTGCCCTATAACTAGCCCAATACCTTAAGTTGAACTTTAAAGACATATTATTATTTGCCTTTATAGAGAGATCCCTCTATGGATCGAGGAGGGCTAGATCCTGAGATCCCAAAGTGGTTTGATGTTGTCTTTATCATTTGGTATTGCCAAATCTGCCAAATCATAGGAACCACAACATAATGGCGACTCCACTGCAGAACTTTGAGTAAAACACTCCTTGAAACACCCCTAAGAACTCAAAGAAGACCATTAGCCTTGATTTGGTATTTAATCACTGTGGTAGAAAGTAAACCTTCTTGAAAGACTTTAAACCCTCCACCTGGCGACTCCACAGTTCCTAAATGACCAAATAACTTCACTGATGATCAGTAGGCCTGCTAATTATCTTTGTTTTCCATAGACTCTACTGGGAGACTAGTTTCATTACAACATCATCCATACCAAAAGAAACACATGGGATTAAGCTTCTTTGTTTGAAGATAGTTTGCCTCTTAAAGACTGTCATACCTGGCTAACTTTCTTTGTTGAGTTTGAGGACTTAACATACTGGCTTGAATAGCAATCCATACTAGAGCTTATCCTACTCCAAATCCTCCTGAAATAGTTGAAAATCCAAAGAACATTCTTATGAAGTCTCCCACCCCTAGAAAGCCAACTATTGTCAAACACATTCATAGAGCTAATTCAGCAACTGAAAACTTTGCAGCTCTATCAGATACTCAACTTGAGTTAGACTTACCAAGTAATTTACCAAGAACCCAATCGCTCAGTGCTATAGAACAGTCAGACTTTGGGCCTCCAATATCACCACCGCATAGTGGTCAACACATTAGGGACATAGAAACCCCTCCATCAACACCTCCTGATATTCATTTCATCCATAGCTTGGGTCTCTCTCACCCTAGATCTGTTCAATAGTTTGTTGTTGGTCCTAGCATTTCTATCAGTCATATACCTGCTGCTCAAGCCCAAAATTTACCTTCAAAAAACACTACCATCGCCGCATGGTATGCTCCCTTGGTGTTACCACAGCCTCTAGTGCCTTTACCGCATGATTATCGGTTTAAAATACCACATTTCATTGGAAAAGAGTCTACCACAACTCAACACCATGTAGATAGGATGGAAGATGCCTTTGACTATATGGAGATAGAAGATGAGACAATCAAAATGAGAATATTTGCTCAGAGTCGGGGAGAAGTGAAGAAGTGGTTTAAAGGCATAGCTCCTAATAGTATGAATGATCTCCCCTCTTTACATAAGACCCTAATAAACAAATGGGAAGTCAAAAGGAAACCTCTCCAAATATTATCAGAATATAATAATCTTAAAAGAAATCAAGGAGAGAGTGTCCATGACTACTCTACTATATCTAACAGTGTCTACAACACCCTTCCACCACACATGAAAGCTCCCTAAGGAATGGCCCTAGTAAAATACCCTAAAGGTTTTGATGTTGATATGTCGTATTAGCTTAGGGAGAGAGACTATAACACATTAGAATACATGCAGAAAGGAGTAGTGAGTGTGGAAGCAAACCTGATTGAAAAACGAGCTAGAATGAGTGCTGAGAAGAAGGTGACATATAGGGATGACACTACAGCTTCGTCATCTGATTCCAAATATGATAGTCTAGCCAAAAACATGGAGAGGATAGAAATAATGATGGAGAAAATGGTTGTCCAAGTAAATAATTAAAACAAAAATAAAAATCAAAACTAGAACCAAAATTTTAGGAGAAACAACCCCCCAAATATACAAAGAGAGTCTGATCAACAAGTCATAACTCCATTCCAAGAGAATTTCCTGGATGAGGATGAAGGGATAATAGAAGAGTCAGAGGGAACTACCATAAACATGGTGGAGGTGGATGATCAAGATCACACCTTTTCTACAGAGGATAATCATACCTCATACTCACATTGGGAAGAGGAAGGGTTAGAATCTGAGAACTATAGGTTAGGATTCAAAAATTCCATCATACAGGTCCAAGAGAAATATGATCCTAGAAGCAAAAATAACTTAGATACTCCCAAACCAAAAGCCTATAAAATCAGTATTAAGAAAAGACCTGAAAATACTCCTAAAGTGACTGTTGAAAGCAACACATTAGTGGCTGAGAGTTCTGGCAAAAACAAGGATAAAGACATCCAAAACATTGATAAACCAAGTCAAGATAATAGTAGCACTAGTAATGCAGCTAATGCTCCTGATAAAACAGCTTCAAACATTGTACATAGTGAGAATCAGCAAGCTGATTCTGCCAATAAAGTAGTGGCCAGTAAAACAGAATTGAACCTTTCAAAAGTCAGTCTCCTTTCAATTTGGAAAGTGAGATAGCCAAAATCAAAATTTATGTTCCTCTCACTGAGTTAGCTACTTAGGATGTATATAAAGGTCAAATTTTGAAAGCTTTAAACTTAGGAGAAAACAATGACACTGCCAATTTAAATGATGATCAATCAGCTCTCTTGTTTTGCCCAAAAATTGAAGGGAAATTTCAGGAAGGAGTAGTACCCCCTTTCTATGTCAGTCTCAATATCCATGACAAAATCTTGCATAACGCTATGCATGACTCAGGAGTTTCACACAACCTAATTCCAAAAGTGATAATGAAAAAGCTAGGCCTAGAGATAACCAGACCTTATAAGGATTTATATTCTTTTGACTCTAACATAGTGAAGTGCCTCAACCTAATCAAATATCTTTGTGTGAATTTGACTCAAATCCTAGCCAAATTCATGGTAATGGATGTAGTAGTGGCTGATGTGCATCCTAAATATGGCATGTTGTTGTCAAGATCATGGGGTGCCAAGCTACAAGACACAATGCAGATGGACATGCCATATGCCACAATCCCTGTATTTAGCCAGCTTAGAAGACTATATAGGGAGGCACACATGAAATTTATGGTTAGAAGCCATGAGAAACCTGAAAATTCCCCTCTCTACTCTGTCCATATAGATCTGGACTCTTTTATCCTTTATAATGATGAATGCACAGATGAGCCAGAGCTAGAAGGCAGAAATTCAAACAACAGAGTAGAGCCCACGGATCTTAACATAATGGTAGCTCTAGATGTAGAGGAAAACAAGGAAGACACCTTTTAACAATGTACTAAATCAAAAAACTAGAGTGAACAAAACCAAGACTGCAAACAATATATTACTCATCACTCTCAACTCCATGAGAGTCCTAAAGAACTAAACATTACACAACATGGTGCAGACCTCATAAGACAACATAACGATGAAACTGATAACAAATTTGCAAACAATCCTTTATGGTGCATCAACTTTGATGGGTCTTGCACTAAAAAGAATGGAGGAGCTGGGGTATGGTTGTACAATGTTGAAAACAATTATACTGAAAGCCACGCCTTCAAGCTAGACTTTAAATGCACAAACAACATTGCAGAGTATGAGGCTGTCATCCTAGGATTGCATCTATTAAAAAAATTAGGAGCTAAGAGAATAGTTGTTCAAGGAGATTCAAAACTGATCATCAAACAAATAAATGAGGAGTATACTGCAAAGCATCCTAGATTGAGGTCATACATAAATGGTGCTATAGATTTTCTGAAAAAATTTGTAGAATATGAGCTTGTGTTTGTTCCTAGGAGTCAAAGCATAATTGCAAATGGGTTGGCCTGCGCTACTAGTTCATATCAAAGACTACCTAGTGATAAACAGATGGTTATTCAAACAAAATACAGACCTGAAGTGCCAAATAATGAAAAATATTAGCAGGTCTTTGAGGGTGACAAACAGATAGAGAATTTCTTGCTTTGCAGGAATGAGTTTGAATTACCTAATTCAGACTCTAAATCTGATGAAAAATGTTTAGATAAAGAGCCCCCTAATGAAGAAAAACCATCCCCAAATGCAGAAATAAACATGTTAAACAAAGAATTTGAAAACCAAACTAAAGAATACATGAAAACAGATAAGGAAGACATAGAGGTTCTACAGTCCAAAGACAAGAACATACCTAGAGGACTAGCACACCTAGAGGACCTTTTTGAATTTAATGATGTGCAAAGAAGCCCGCTATAGAACATGTTGAATCGGATATTGAAGAATGCAATATAGGTAGCCATGACAAGCCTAAAATGATTAAATTATCTAAATCCTTGCTAGCACGCATCAAGAAGAAATACATCGATTTATTTAAAGAGTTTGTTGATCTGTTTTCTTGGAGCTATGAGGACTTAAAATCCTATGACATAAAGATCATCCAACAAAAAATTCCATTGAAAGAAAACCAGAAACCCTTTAGGCAAAAGTTGCACAGAATAAACCCTGTACAGTTACCCCTAGTAGAAAAGGATATCAAGAAAATGTACGAGGCTAGTATCATAGTCCATATGATGTTTTCTGATTGGGTGTCCAACCTTGTAGCTGTGAGGAAAAAGACGGGATAAATTAGATTGTGTATTGATTTTAGAAACCTTAACAGAGCCTCCCTAAAGGACAATTACCCTTTACCCAAAATGGAACAAATCCTACAAAGGGTAGTTGGTTCGAAGAGGATTTCTCTGTTAGATGGTTTCTTAGGGTATAACCATTTCTTAGTACTCCCATAATATCAACTAAAAACAACTTTCACCACTCCATGGGGCACTTTCATGTACGTGAAAATTCCTTTTGGACTAATGAATGCTGGTGAAACCTTCCAAAGAGCTATGGACATCACATTTTTAGAGGAAATAGGGCACTTCATTGTAATTTATCTTGATGACATAAAAATTATTCCAAAACTGATGAAGAGCACCTTAAAAATCTAAGGAAAGTCTTTGAGAAGTGCAGGAGGTTTGGGCTATCTATAAATCCAAAAAAGACTGTATTTGGCCTCTAAGAAGGTAAGCTTCTGGGCCATATTATATCAAAAAAGGGGATTAAAATAGACCCAAAAAGAGTTGAGGGAATATTGCAGATTAGCCACCCAAGAAACATAAATGAATTGCAGTACTTTATTGGGAAAATAATCTTCCTAAGGAGGTTTATTCCCAACTTAGCAGAACTCTTGAGAAATATGACAAACATGCTTAAGAAAGAAGTAGACTCTAAAGGCCAAAAAATCCTTTGAACTGGTAAAACTTGCCCTTACCCAAGCACGAGTTCTAATTAGCCCAGATTTCACAAAATATTTCCTTATATTATCCTTTGCATTAGAGCATATCGTGGCTACTGTCTTGTTGCAGAAAAACCCAAAAGGACAGGAGTAGCCAATTTCTTTCTTTAATAAGGCACTAAGAGATGCTCCCTTGAAATATAATATAATGGAAAAATAGGCTTATGCTTTTGTAAAGGCCTTAAAGGACTTCAGGGTGTATATTCTACATTCTCATATCATTGCTTATGTGTCCAACATAGTGGTGAAAGATATCTTGTCACAACATCCAGATGGAAAAAGAGGTAAATGGATTGTAGTGATACTAGAGTATGACTTGGAGATCAAACTCACAAAACTCATCAAGGGTAAAGGCTTGGCACAATTAATGGTTGAATTTAACTTACAAGCCCTTGACATAAACATGGTAGATGCCTTGTATGAACATGAAGGACTGCCTGCTCCTACTGTTTAAGAAAAATTCCAAAACTCTCCTTGGTATGCTGACATCTTGTATGTGCTTAAAAATCTTAATGCTCCTCCTGATTTATCTAAGACAAAAGCAAGGTTTTTAAAGTTAAAAGCTAGGAATTATTTCATTTTAAATGAATGTTTATATTGGAAAAATGTCAATGGTTTACTGCTTAGATATTTTCTTGAAGTTGATGCAGAGAGGATCAAACATGAATTCCATGAAGGAGTGTGGAGGCCATCTCTACTGGAAAACCACTACCAACAAAATCCTTAGAGCTGGGTTTTACTGGCCCGCCCTTTTCCAAGATGTACATAAAATTATAGTTGCCTGCCATAAGTGCCAAATCTTTGAGGGAAAAAGAAAACTCCTCCCTTTACCATTACAACCATTCACTGTTGAAGTTCCTTTTCAACAATGGGGCCTAAATTTCATAGGAGAAATCCATCCTGCTTCATCTTCCCAACACAAGTGGATTCTCACAGCCACAGAAAATTTCACAAAATGAATATAGGCCATCCCTACTAGGAATTCCATAGATTATGTCATCATAAAATTCCTTGAAGACCACATCCTATCTAGATTTGGCTGCCCTAGGAAGATTATCACTGATAATGCTGCTACTTTTGGTGCCAAAAAGATGATTAATTTTTGTCACAAGTAGCAGATTGCACTTGCTCATTCTACTGCTTATTTCCCACAAGATAATGGGCTAGTAGAATCATCAAATAAGAGTTTGGTGACCATCATCAAGAAGCTGCTTGAAGAGAATAAAAAATCATGGCATAATAAGTTGGTGCATGCTCTATGGGCTGATAGATTGACAAAAAACAAGTTCATTGGAATGTATCCATATCAGCTTGTATATGGGGCAGATGCAGTGTTCCCCACCAGCTTAGGGGTACCAATGATAAAATTGGTCCAATAAATACAGTCAGAAGACGACAACATGGTAAGGAGGATCAATCAAACTATCCATCTCCAACAAACAAGGGAAGAGGTCTACAACAGAGCTTAGAAAGTGCAAGAGAACATCAAAAAATTATTTGATAAAGGAAAAAAAGCTTGTGATTTCAAAATAGGAGACAATATTCTTAAGTGGGACTCTTGCAGAGAGGACAAGGGTAAGCATGGAAAATTTGACAATTTGTGGCAAGGTCCTTACATCATCCAATCCACCATTGGTCCCAATGCCTTTTTTCTGCAAGAATTAGATGGTATAGATCTGTTTGGGGGTCCTGTCAATAGTAGGATGCTCAAGCATTATTACTACTAAGTTCCAGTCTAAATTTTTCACCTCCATTGTAAATACCATTGTTGTGTTTTGTTTCAAAAAAGAGAGGAAAAATATACAAAAAGAAAAAAGAATCAGCTCTAACAAGCTCAAAACCAGATCTAAAATGAAAAAGAAAAGTGACTCTAACAAGCTCAAAATCTGAGTCACAAGAAAAAGAAGGATGCTCTAAAGTTTCACAATTTCAAACCTTCACATTTTGGTTTCAATTTCCTACAAAGTTCTATTCATGTGCAGTTGTCTTTATGCCATGGACCCATAGCAAACCATACAGTCTAATCCTGGTTTGGTTGTTTTTCAATTTCTGTTGTAGAACGTAGAGAAAGAAATCTGCTAGACAGTTTAATCCTAGCAGGTATTAGTTTAGGTAGAGAAGCTATGAGACCAACTGTCTAATCTGGTCTCATGGAGGAATAAGGGTAGAATTAGATTATTTTTTCTTCTTTCAATAAAAAAGGATGAAGAAGGTTTGCAAGTCTAAATGCACCTTGAAGAAAAAAATGTTAGAACTATAGGATGGGTAGGTAGATTGTTTGGGAGAATATTTTATGTTGACTTAATATCCATCATGTTGTAGCACCTGACAAAAGAAGAAAAATATGGTTAAAGATCAGGAATTTTGCCTACTTCCAAAAGATTATTTCTAAAGTTCTTGACACCTTCAAGAAGATGCCATCCTCATGTGGAGCCACTCTTAGCCACCTATAAATTTTTGTTAAGCAAAGAGGTGGCTAAATGTGTTTCTGAGTCTTCAAGAGATACATTTCCTTTGAAAAACTATCATTCTTGAAGCCTCCATGTGTCTTCTATCCTTTAAAATACCTTCATTGTTGTTTCCATTGAAGAACCCTGCTGTTTTGTGAAAAATAATGCTTCAAAAGGCCTCTATAATTTCCCATTTTCACTCATTTCCCTTCATTTTCATTAAGCCTCGTTTTCCTCTTTAGAGCCTCCATATCCCTCTAAAAAGCCTCCAAAATCTTTTTAAGCCACTAAAAATCCCTTTTACAGGTTTAAAACACCCTTTTCCCCTTTTACCGAAAGCCAAGAAATTCCTTAGAAAACACTGATTTTGGCTTAAAAAACCCCTTTTTTATTGAGACCTTAAGCCCCTTTGGGCTAAGCCCTTAGCCCCTTCTCCACATATAACCCACGCCCAGGACCAGGCGCTAAGCCCTTCGTGCAATGGCAATTGGAACCTTCTGCTAACGCCTTTTCCTTTGCTTTTCCAAAAAACTTCCGATGCGATGAGTTTGCTCCGCTCGACTGCAGATTCAATCTCCGCCGTCGATCTTTACAGATCTAACAGCCAGCGCTAAAATCACAGCGCGCCCATAACCTCTTTCCATTACCCCTTCGATTGTATATGGATTGTTGATTTCCCCTTTAATCTGACAGCCCTCGCATGATCGCCAGTCACAAAGTCTTAAGTGACACCCCTTTTTCCCCTCCGATTTGCGATCCTCCGATTCAATCTTGACCGTTGAATCCACAAGAACCAACGGCCAGGATTTGATCGCGCTACGCCTCTTGTGCCCTCCGTCATTCCCCCTTCGGTCAAATATCGACCGTTGATCTCCCCTATTATCTTATGGTCTGCGCTAAATCACAAATCACAAAATCAAAAGACTTCGGAGTTTTGGCCCACTACCTTTCTTCGATGCGATTAAATCCTAGCCGTTAATTCCGTCAGATCCGACGGTCCAGATTTCATCGCACTCCGCCTTCCCCTTTCCCCATTCCACTGTTCAGTCGATCCTCGATCAAATCTTGGCCATCCATTCTACAGATCCAACGGTAAGGATTTAATCCACCGTGGGCTTTTCCCACCTTACCACCCATGCATCTTTCCATATCGCGCTCTCATTCCCACCGTCGGATCCCCATGCCTTTCATTCAACGGCTGAAAATGCATATCGCGTAATTTTTGTGTTCGAGGATTAATGTTTCAAAATTACGCGATAAAAGCGGTTTTGGGAGGACACGTGTCAGGCAGCGAGGCATATCGCGTTTTTTTGGAAAATTTTCAAAACCACTCTAAAGCTACGCAAAACCAGCAGTTTTCTGCTAAAACCACCCCTCCCCGATATAATCCTTCATTTAATCTTGACCGTTCATTTGATCTAGATCAACGACCCACATTATATCGCGTCTTCATTCATATCCCATTCATCGGGCCTTCCAAAGGACTTCATTGTAAGATCTCCACCGTCGATCTCTTCCATGATCTGACGGTCCACATTCAATCTTCCTCCGCCCTCTCGATCCCACCACCAAAGGCCCCCGATCTCCTTCATTTTGGCCTTTTTCCTTTGTATTCGCCCAAACATTGAACTTTTATGTTTTAACACTAAAGGTTATTTCTTCCGCCTAACCTTCTAAAACAACCCCACCAGTAAATCTCGACCGTTGATCACCATCTATCAATCTAATCCAATGGTCTGGAACCGTCCTTGCACCAGACCTCCATCAGGCCAGTTTTCTTCCATTCCGCCATGATTTTTACTTATTTTTCCACTGCATCCACCAGGTCCATCACTACACCACCATCTCCACCGAGCCTCTACAGCATCCTCCTCCACTCCCATGGATTTTTATAACATGTTTATTGTGTTTTTGCAGGGTTACAGATGGCGAAAATCGCTCTCTGTCTCACTATCACAGACATGGTAATGCAGGGCGTAGAATGCCATTTTTCTGGAACCAAAGATTGCAGGGAAGACACCTGAGAAGGTTTAAATGTGATTTTCAGTAAAGACCAAGTTTTTAACTCGGTTTCAAACCATCTAGCGCCATTAAAACCTGTGTATCCATAGACAAGACAGAAGAGAAGCGGCAAAGAGTATCAGTGACAGTTTAAAGGGATTAAGAGCCCATTATTGAAAATTAAATGCTATAATCCAGTGTTTAAAGGATGAAGACACAGATTGAAGACCTTATAAATGATCTAGAAGGCTAATAAGGCCTAAAGCGCATGAAACAAGCCATATCAGTTTTTCACATCAGCAGAATGTTCTTTCCCAAGAAAGGACAAGTTCCCATAGTGTTTTTTATTCTCCATTGAGTTCCTGGGAAGACCACCACCCTGATAGAAGTCCTAAGATTGCCAGAGCATTAGTTACAAAGTATGGAAGGCCTAAAAGTCATTTATCTTCCTTACTTGTCCCAGAGTACAAAAGAGTACAAGCAGCCAGAAAGTACCTCAAAAACATACCTCTAGAGTTATTATCAGCCTGTCGAAGACCACTAATTCATCCAAAGGGTACTGAAAGTCAATACAGGGATATTAAGACAGAATGGGCTGCAGAAGCACTTCTCCCTCTATTTTAATGATTCATTTAAAGTTCTATCTACCTATACTATCATTCTTTCAGCTATAAGAACTCATCAGAAACACATTGTAAATGTTGGTTAACCGTGGATTGTAAGTTGTTTCTTTGAGATAGAGTTCTGTGTGTATTAGTTGTAAAATAGGCTGGGAGATGATTTCTAGTTGATATCGTGCTGCTGGAAAATGATGTATGTGACTGGTGTTGCTCTTTAATATGACAAGCATGTTCATTGGATCCTGATCTAAATAAGTGGTGATGTGTTCTATCTTTGTCAATGTTTTCCCTCTGTTATTCGTCATATTTCATTTCTCTGATAAGAATCAGTAATTTAGCTTAGGATATACTGCTGTAAAGTACTCTAATGCTTCCTGCTCTTCTTATCTTTGATGTTTTCCGCTAATTGTGTAATCTAAGAGCAAATTCAATACAATTTAGCCAGTATAGTAGTTGGTTCTCCCTGCTTACTGATGTATGAATTTAGAGTTTGTTTTTAGATTTTCTTGTCTGTTTTTAGCTGAAAGAATTGGGAAACTGGGAGATTTGGAGTTAGTTCTGTCTCACTAGGGTCCTTTTCCAACAGTTGACCTTTCCTAGATCCCTTAAGTTTAATGTCGAAAGCATTGAAAGTTAAAAGTCTTTCTCTGATCTTAGGCTTCACTTTGTGTCAAATATTAAATGTTTTCTATTGTCTGAAGAGTTAGCCTCATTGGGAGAGTGATCATAGACGGTTAAGGCATGCCCTGTCCCTAGATTCACTCCTAAGTGGTCACCTTGGAAGGTTTTCTTGTCATTAACCTTCATTTCCTCATCATTTCATCCCATTTCTATCATCTTAAGAGATCCTCTGTTTTAGATGACTAGCCCATTTGAAAGCCTTGGATATTGAATTGCAAGTAAACCCTTTTATGACCCCATTTCCCAATGGACTTGTGTTTTCTTTGAATTATCTCTCCATTGCCAAAATCCTTCTTTACTCACTTCTTTACCTCATGTTGAACCCTTCTTTCATGTTTCCCAACCAAACAAACAAAACAACAACCCTTGTGCCCTATAACTAGCCTAATACCTTAAATCTGAACTTCAAAGATATATATTTCTTTGCCTTTATAGAGGGATCCCTCTCTGGATCCAGGAGGGCTAGATCCTGAGATCCCAAAGTGGTTTGATGTTGTCTCATGATTTGGTATTGCCAAATCTGCCAAATCATGGGAACCACAACAACACCTACACTCTAGCAAAGAAAAAAAATAACCAAGAGGCCAAAAAAGAAGAAAGGATGGGAATTTCCAGATCTGCCACTTTCAGATGAGGAGGAAGAATAAATGAAAGAATCAGATCACATCTCCACCTTCTAATTTATGGAGTGTTGATCTCATCACACTTCTTGTAAGGATTCTTCCAAGTATGATGAATCTCGATGTTTGTTAGTTTGATCTCTCTCTCTCAATGTAAACTTTTGTCAGTAAGTGCTTTTCCTCAAATCGTAAACATCACAATGGAATCAAATCCCCTAATAGATAGTCTATAATTTAATTTTTTATTTATTTCAAGCATAAATGAAATGTCATTGATGGCTTTAATTGTGTCCCAAGTTAGAGTAATCCATAATAATCAATATATCAATCTAGACACAAAGCATGCAAAGATTTCAAATTTATTTTAAAATGTATTTGTGAATCTTGTATTTTTAATATTGATTAATATTGCA